>BJKM01000071.1:1585000-1901383 GCA_015082035.1 Chaenogobius annularis | reverse complement strand
AATGGCTTCAGCAGGTGGACCATAGTTTTGAGCTCTTGAGAAGGAGACACATGGATGAAATAAAACACAACCAACATTGTTTTTAATGAGGGAACAATACAATGTGGTTGAAGTCAAAAAGGTTTAGCAGAATATGGGCCCTTTAACCCATAAGTCCACAGGGTCTCTTTGTATTGACTGTCTGTCTCCTTTGTCAGTACGATGCCATCCGCGTGAACCAGCTGTACGAGCAGGCAAAGTGGGCCATTCTTCTGGAGGAGATCGAGTGCACGGAGGAGGAGATGATGATGTTTGCAGCTCTGCAGGTTGGTCCGGGAGGTGTGGGGTTTTACTGCTGGTGAAATGCTTTGTCAGACTCCACTGTCAGAGCTTTCCTGAGCCAGTGGGCACTGGGCCCTCTCATCTGCTCACTAATGAATTAGAATGGCTGCAGGCCACAGGGCTGTTTCTGCAAGGGAAAGCAAACTTAAACTACTGTTGAACAAAGTGTGATAAACGGATGCAGAGCATGTATATTCAGTGGCGGAAAGAGTACTGGAAAACTGCACAGTAAAAGTACAAGTCATTTAAAAAAAAAGAAAACCTTAAGTAAAAGTATAAAGTATGTGTGAAAAATACAAAGGGCAGTTTCTACTTTTTGTTAATGCAATTTTGTCGAATTTTAGATCAGTCTTTTATACAAAACTGTCAAGCTTTTGTCATTCAGCCCCGGGCCAGCCGTGGCTTACAACCACTGAGTGAGAGTGGCTGGATAATACAATGTAAAGCAGATTTGAGTGACCTAAAGAGAGCATTCTGTGCTCTTTCTCTATTTTCATACAGGTCGACATCAGTCTGGTCACTCCGTCATCTCCGAGTTTAGATGGGCATGACTGATAGGTGGATTAGCCAATCAGGGACACGCATAGTCCCTCCGTATCAAAACAAACATGGCTGCTTACGAGGAAAAAATATATGACAGATTTCTGCAGAAAACACAATAACGCTGTTAATCTGAGGTGACAGAAGTTTGAAACAGAGAAGTTAATTTGTCATTTGAAACAAAATCAATCTGTGCTCAGCAGTGTGCTAGCTAGCGTCATAGCAGCGTGCTGGCTAGCTCACTTTGCCTCAAAGCTAATGCCAACTTTTATTAAAATGTAAAATATATAAACGGAACAACCAATTTAAAGTAAAAACTACCTGAATGTTTTTTCAGTGTAGATTATAGTTTGTGGTGGGTTATGCTTTTATAATAGTTTTATGAAATCTCAAAATGAACATAGCAGTAGAAACAAAAACACCTACCTGAACACAAGTGTTCACCTCATTTGTAAGGTCTTTTAAAACATGTTGTCAGTGACATCCACCGGCAACTCATTTGAGTTCGACTCTGCGAAAACCCCATAGAGATAGAATTGGAGTGAAGTAGTGACGCTTTCAACAAGTTGTGTGAAACTGTTACCTTTACTTGACCCGGATTGAAATCTACAAGTAATTATATTTCCCAGATTCAAAGCATATGCTGTTTTTATACTATATTTTCACAGAAGTAGCACTGTTTTTGTATGGCTGTGTGATATGTCTGCACATGCCAATTTTGGTATTTGAGGAGATGCTAGCCCCTCGTGCTGTCCTTTGGGGGTGTTGACCCTGCTATTTTTTCGCCTCATAAAGCCCGGGTGCCAAGACCTGGGGACGCCACACTGTCCTCACCGCGGGGGTAATTATAGAGCCAGTTCAGTTTACCTCCCACCCCGGACCACCTACCCCATCCAGACACCCCATAGCGACCCCACAGACCGTAGAGCATTCCAGTGTTACCCCTACTGACACTATGGCGGCGGGGTGTGTGTAGAATTACCCCGAAGTGGCTTCCATTACTGTTGACTTCAGAGAGATGCTAATCCGCGCTGATGCTACCTGTCTGTTAGCACGTTTGTAGCCACTAAGATGCAGCAGACAGGCTTCGCGGACAGGGCCGGCGTTGAATTTAACTGCGTAGTGGAGTAAACTCCCTGTACTGTTTGGGAAGTCCACATTTTACAAATCTGTACGGTGGTCTCACTGTTAAATGTTCTGCCTGAAAAAATAAGTGGGACAATAATTTGGTAGAAATTGGGAATCCTTTGGCCTCTTTTTTTTATTTACCATAATAAATGTTCCAGTTTGATTTTTTTTGTCATTATTAAGATTAAGTCTAATTTTAAACCTCTTTTTTTCACATTTAAAACCATGCTTTGTCCTAATTTAGGTCAAGGTATTATGTTAGGTTAAGATCCGTTGGTACTAGGAAATCCAAATTTTTTTGTTTTTTTTGTTTTGGTTTCGAGTAATATGATTTCCATTGTTTGATGTACAGTTTTTTATTAGGTTGGCTTTCTCCAGTTCCTGCGGGTGTGTCCTCAGGCGAGACCACTTTGGTGGTTGTCAGAAGGGTTGAGTGATGCTTTGCTACTAGAAAAGATTTTAAAGTATCTTTCTACGACAGTAAGTAGGAATGCTGGGGATGGCAGCAATAATCAGTGTTGCCAAAATGACTTTGCAAAATCACACATTACTAATTACTTTTTAAAAAATAGGAGTTACAACACTCATTCGTAGTTATATAATGTAGTTCTATTACTTGGGGATTATTTGAATTATAATAAAAAGGTACACTTTATTGCCCATACCACTGAAGCACCAGGAGCAGTTGGACCCATCTCCAGATCTTGTGCTAGGTTTGGTCAGGACAACCGTACCTGGAGGATTTTATCTATGTGCAAATTATCCAATATTGTATAAATTGATCAAATATGTGCTTTTATGTTTTCAATAATGAAAATTACATTCAAACTGAGGTAAACAACAAATGATTGTTAATTGTTTTAACTGGCTCAAATCACATATCAACAATGAGGCGTTTCCCTGACACCAGGGTTTTCACTTTTGGCACGTTCAGCTTCCTCCTTTGTCATTAAATTACACTTACTAACTGTAACTGTAACACGAGTTACCAAGTTTCTTGAAATTGTAAATGAATTACAGTAACTATTAGTAACCCAGTTAGACCCTACACTGGCCGTAAGTCTATGCGCATATATTTGTAATGATGCATTACATGTTTTATTGTATTTTACATTAAGTGTAGTGTCAAATAAAATGTGGCCAAAAGATTTACACCCAAGTTTTAAAATGTTTGTATTTTAAGCTCCTGGCTGACACGTGTTGCCGCAGTAACGAGCTGTAAAGGCGATGTGCAAGAGCCCTTTGTCCCACATTCTGTTAGCGTAGCCTCTGTTAGCCTCCTGTACATCTCTATCTGTCCTCTCAGACATATCTGCCCCTGTGCGCAGCTGTTCATTCACATATCGCCGGCCTGGCTGAGGGGTTGACATTATAAAATACCATTTGTCAACAAGTCTTATTTAGTGTCTGACGCACCAGAAGTACACAAGGCTCTGCAGTAACGGCCCTCTCCTGATGAATCTCCTTTAATGCTACTCGCACATGTTTGCTAGTAAAAATGTTTATAGCTCGTTACCATCCTGGGAACATATAGTGCGCCTTGTAGCACTTTTTGTTTGTTTATCTGCTCAACTTATTGTCCAAAAATGTGAATGTTGCTAATTGTACAGTTGTAAACAGAACAAATGTTTTTATATGGCAATTATCACAGTCAAGTGTTGATTCAGCACAATGAGCAGAAATATGAAGTGAATAAAAGCTTATGTGCTCGTTTTTTGTTGATGGAGTTCATTTTTAGGACTGTTGAGGCTTTAGGATTAGTCTTGGCTCTTTTTCTGTCCAAAAACTTAGGCTAAATGTCCATAACCTAAAGTTTACCCCATAACCATTTAGTATTTGAGACCGTTTTCAGTAACAAGATGAATGATTTCTTTTTTCATTGTACCATCATATGTATTCTTTTTTTAGTCCATTATTTGAGTCATCTCACAAGGAACTGAAACCTTTAATTGCATCCAGACAGTCCACAGTAAAAAATGACCTCATTTGGACCACTCCCGGAGATGTCACCAATATCTCTGCTGCGAGTCGCTAACACCACAACAAAACAGAAAACAAAGCAACGCAGTCATTTAAGTGTGGAAGACTTTAACCAATCAAAGAGTCGCTCATTTCCTCGTGTCCTTATCTTTGTCATTGCAGTACCACATCAACAAGCTGTCCATCATGTCCTCAGACAACCACCTGAACAACAGCGAGAAGGAGGTGGACGAGGTGGACGCAGCACTGTCCGACCTGGAGATCACGCTCGAGGGAGGGAAGACGTCCAACACACTGGTACTGAACACTTCTACTGCGTTGGAGACGTCTGTAATCATTTCAAGTTTTTTTATTGTGTCCCAATGTCACTAAAATTCACCGTTTTCCATTTGATGGTGTTGCTATATATTTAGTTTGTTGTTATATCTTACACTTGGACAAACTTCACTGATCCACAAAGGGAAAAGTTCTATGCACTAAATAGACTTGGTCTTTCTACACTTGAATACAATGCTTGCTCTTTTGTCTAAAGAATAAACATCAAGCCTCACCATTGTACAGTAAAGTACCGTTTTTAGACATGCTTGGTTTTGGGAAGTCCACGCTGACCTGGCACGCACTCACGTCCTGCTGCAGTGGAAATGAGGCTTATGATGATTCAGCCTGTTACCACCATGTAATATGTCATTTACTCTGTTATATTCTGGCCTTCTCTTCCCTCAGGGTGACATCACGGCTATTCCCGAACTCGCCGACTATGTCAAGGTCTTCAAGTAAGTCTCCTCATATGAGGAAACCTGCTATCTCACAAACCTTTTATCAAATTGCAAACAAATGAAATGGCAAAGGTTAGGTCGGCCTCAAATTTATCTGAGAGAAGCAGGAAGTAGCATTTTCTGTTGAGTACAAAAGCTGATACGGCGTTTGTTTCTGTGTAATGAGACTTGATTGAGTGCCAACAGAGCATTGGTAAGCAGAGGTTTTAGATTTCAGATTTCACCTCTGCAGACATATCACAGTTTGAACCATGCCACATTTTCTGTAGAAGACATAGTTGATGCTCACCCCCAATGAATGTGGTGTATCAGTGATTGATGGTGATCAGATGGTAGGCACAGATTGGCAGCTTCACTTTTGTCTCGTCTACCCCAGGGCAGCTGTGGCTGAAGATGGCCCTTACCACCACCAAGTGTAGAGAGTACAAAGTATGAATCCTTATCTTTAGTTTTGTTCAGTCTATCAGTTGAAATGGGGATTTGAAGAACCAAATACTATGCTAAAGCCCCGTTTCCACTGGTTTATTTGGAGCGATTGGTACGGTGAAAGTGTCTCCACTGTCTTCAGTGAACCGTACCAACATGTTCAAAGGGTTTGATGTGGACTCTGCGAGGTCTAGCTTTGGTCCTGGAATGACGAGAGAGAACCCAGACTCTGGAAAACTAAAGCCTGACAGCAAAATGCAGATACAAATGGAAAGAAATCATTGATGTTAAGATAAACCACTGTATTGCCAGTGATATTATATTTCTAGTGCATAATGCTCAAACAGTATCTAAAACCGATCACTAGGTGTAGAGGCACAAAGGACTGAAATAAGTGCAGAAAAGGTTTCCTGTTTACTCTAGTTGCTCTCATGATTAAAAGTATAAATTGGGTATGATTTAGATTTGAGTTGTTAGGTGGAGTGGAAGCAGCTCGCAAGAATCCGGCTCCTTCAACAATTTCTCTGCATGTCCTTCCAAAGTGCTCCTTGGTGAGCCAGTTTGGGGGACCAGGGCCAGTTGAAATGTGGTCCGGACTGTCCCACCCCGTCCTTGGCATCTTGTTTTGAGCTGAATTAGCAACGTGAGCTTCCTGTGACACCCTATGTGCTAACGTGCGTGTCCTGTGCTCCTCAGACCCAAGAAGCTGACCCTCAAAGGCTACAAGCAGTACTGGTGCACGTTCAAGGACATCACCATTTCCTGTTACAAGAGCAAAGAGGAGGCCCACGGCACACCCGCTCATCAGATGAACCTCAGAGGTAGCGGCTCATCGTGGGTGTGGGTGTCATTTAGTCCCCAGTGTGCGGTGAGGTTAAGGCTGTTCCACTTCTGCACACAGGTTGTGAGGTGACGCCAGACGTGAACATCTCCGGACAGAAATTCAACATTAAGCTGCTGATCCCTGTGGCTGACGGCATGAACGAGATCTGGCTCCGATGTGACACGGTGAGGAATAACTCGTCTGGGAAGTACTCCATGGTAGAATAGTTCAGTTGATAATGGAAAGTACACAATAAATCAAGTACTTTGTTTTATTGCAATGTCAAATCAGTCTCTTTATGGTCCCAGACAATAGGCCTATATGACAAACATATAAAACATAACCACTTTTACCTGATAAAAGTGTGTTTATGTCTAAAAATCCACATGGCAACATGCAGTTTACTATCGACTTTCATTTCAAGAATCAAAATCATTAAAGTCTTAGGGTATTCTAAACTACTATTGAAAACTATACCATTGATAACTCAGTTTACAGTTTAGACTAATGTTTGAGTGTAAATGAGGCTAAAAGCAATAGCTGCTGGTGTCAAAGTTGTGATGAACCATGAACGTAAGTATCAAGTTAATCTAATGCTGCAGCATATTACATCTTCTCCCTTGGATAACATCGATTTAAAGAAGAGATATTAGGCTTTTGTCTGTTATATGCTTATAATCCTAGTCATTTTTAACATTTTTTGAACATTTGAAACCACAAGATGGATCTAAAACTACTCAATAAAAGCATCAATCGGCTTACTTCCAGTGTATTGTTTATTAGATCCCCATTAGCATTGGCAGCTACTCTCCCTGAGGTCATTTTACATTTCAAATGTAAGAATTTAGAATTATAAGCCAATCTTCATAATTTACAATCCTTTCAAATAAACAGTTTTTTTCAATACTTGCTACTTGCTTTCAGGTTAAATACAGTTTCAAGAAATGCAATACAACTGCGGTCATGCGGTTCTTGATTTTGATACTAAGGAAAAGGTTCAATACTATATAGGGTAAGACCATTTTTCAACAATATACGCTAATTTTCAACACAAAATTATAGTTATTTCAAGTTCTTTCTAACACTATTCCAGATGTGTCCAGTTTATGCCCTAGAACTTAGTAATATTGCCTATGCCCTTTATCAATGTCTTGTTTTGGCTTGTCGCAGGAGAAGCAGTACGCCCACTGGATGGCCGCGTGCCGCCTGGCCTCCAAAGGGAAGACCATGGCAGACAGCTCGTATAACCTGGAGGTGCAGAACATCCTGTCATTCCTCAAGATGCAGCACATGAACCCTGACCCTCAGTTCATCGAGCCCATCTCCACGGACATCAACCCCGAGTGCCTGGTGTCCCCGCGCTACCTCAAGAAGTACAAGAACAAGCAGGTACCCCCACCAACCGTCTAGACTACACTTGAAATGGGAATGGTCACGTGATTGTGTAGTTGACATGAGCAGCAGCTTGTCGTTTACTGTCATGATGCACATTTTCTGTTAGCGGGACTGCCATAGACATTGATAGGCACATTATTCTCTATCTCGGCCTGTTGCACAAACCCAATCACTTAAGGAGTCGAAGATGGACGGAAGGACGGACACTATTTGTTACCTAAAATATAACCCCAAAAGGTTTTATACACTCTACAATGATTTAACCAGGTTCTGACATTAACGTGGTCGATGTCATGATTATTCATAACCTTTTGCTGGCTAATGCTAACGGCTAGGAAAAATACAGGTGATGAGTAGCATGAGCATTGAACACTGTCTACTAATGATATGTCCATGTCTGGGGCCTGTCACCTGCCTGTCGCCATGGAGCTGTTAGTGCCTGGAATGTTCCACAGTATGGCAGAAACATACCATCATCATTTGTTCAATTTGTTTAGACTAAATATGTTCATCACTGAGCAAGGTTGCCCTTCCATAGATCTGACCTGTAACTTGGCTTTGGTGCATTTGCTTGTCGCCATGGAGATGGATAAGTAGTTTAATACCATGCTATTGCACATTCCAAACATCTTGTGTTGTTTACCCAAAGTTTCCTTCTAATGCATGTGTTACAGAAGATGTAAATCTAAAGTGAGCTCTCTCCTTCAGTTAGCATGGTAGCAAAGGTTTCAGTTTGCAAACTCAAATAGTGGCAATATAGCGTGCAAGTTGGATCAGTGGAGCATGTCAGCATCCATTGTTCTCTTCTATAATATATCTTCTGTGTGATAATTCCATTTTTAGATTCCCGCTCTTCGTGGCTGAATGCTTATATCATTATTCCCCTCCTTGTTTGCACAGTGCTGTGCACATGTTCTCAGCGGTTGCTAATGTTGTGTGCGTAGCTGGGCAGAGCGTCTGGCAGCTCCTCCTGGTGTGAGGGCACCCCGGCTCTACCAGCCTCTGTCCCTGCTCCTGGCTCGCCCTTATGTTCACGGAGACAACATGCCTAAAGAGGACGTAAACCACAAGAAATAAAGCACATTACATATGGAACGACAGTTCTATGAATCCCTTCTGACCGCCAGAGGGTGTGTGTGCGTGTCTGTGGAGAACATTGTGCTTTCAAACCCCCCCCCCCAATGGCTGTCAGAAGAGATGAAATGGAACTAATAAATCATAAATTTTATAATGGTAAGATATAAATGTGTGTGTGTATATATACACACGTGTGTGTGTGTGTGTGTGTGTGTGTGTGTGTGTGTGTGTGTGTGTGTGTGTGTGTGTGTGTGTGTGTGTGTGTGTGTGTGTGTGTGTGTGTGTGTGTGTGTGTGTGTGTGTGTGTGTGTGTGTGTGTGTGTGTGTGTGTGTGTGTGTGTGTGTGTGTGTGTGTGTGTGTGTGTGTGTGTGTGTGTGTGTGTGTGTGTGTGTGTGTGTGTGTGTGTGTGTGTGTGTGTGTATATATATACACACATATACACACATATACATATACATATACATATACACATTACCAGACAGCTACAGACAGACACAGCTGCATCGCCCAACAAGTCAGCCTTAACACAAGGGGTTTCCTGGACTGCTGCCCAGGGGCCTACAGACTGAGCTCAGCACCTCTCCAGTGTGAGTGACTTCTCACAGCACTTTCCCATAGCTAACTAAACATTTTCAATTCAAACCAGTTTATCTTGGACTAGTGTGAATTGAAACAACTTGCGATCAGCTGCCATATTGTATTGTCTGTTCTAATGAAGGTAATGACATCTCGGATCAGGACCACTTAAGTGGTTTCAGTTCATATGTTTTTATTCATTTAGACTGTATACAGTAAAACATGTCTAAGGGGGCCTCCAGGAGCTCTCAGCCCTGGGGCCAACTGAAACATGCCCTCTCCGCATGCCCCTCTCGCGCATGCCCCTCTCGCACATGCCCCTCTCGCACATGCCCCTCTCGCACATGCCCTCTCCGCACATGCCCCTCTCGCACATGCCCCTCTCGCACATGCCCGTCCCGTCAGCCTTTGCCAGCTCCTGCTTTGTGTCCAGTGGATTTCCACGCACACTCCAGCCCGCGCGTGTGTGTACTCTGCACCAGCTGAGTACACACACACTTTACCCCCACTGTCAGAGGGGGAGGAGAGCGGGGGGAGGAGAGCGGGGGGAGGAGAGCGGAGAGCGAGCGGTGACGTCCCAAAACTCCCTCACCCCTCGTCTGTGTTTGCTGAAAGTTGTAGTAGGCCTGTGGAATGTTGCTAAGGCTGCTGGGATACACCGTCACTGCCGCTCCGTGAGTCAGAAATAGCCCGCGAGTGTCGGGGTCGGACATATTTAGACTATTACAGAGCGCACTGACCACGTCTGAATCTGCACCGAGAACTGAGCTTGTTCACTCTGCGGTTTGTGCTGAAGGAAGTGTTGAGTCAGAGGACCACCGCGTTCAGCTCAAAGAACTGTGAGAGACTACACTGTGTTTTAATGAACATCGGGCTATCAAAATTTGTAACAGAGTATTGAGTCTTTTCCTTGGGGTCGGAATCAGATGTTTGTGTCGTGACAGGAGTTGGTAGTGTTACAACAAAGTAGCAGTTGTAGAAGAATGATCAAAAGTTCCCATGGTAAGAGCTGAAATGTCATTTCTGCCCTTTTGTGGTTATTCACAATCAGAAAAGCTTTATTGACATCCACCGTGAACAGACTTCACAAACTAGGATCGTGCTTTGAGGACGTGGTGCAAATGAAAACCATGAACAAAAGTAAATATATGTATTTTAGCACATTCTTGGTGCGTTGTGGAAAAATGGTCTGAATAATATTGTCTAGTGTTGAATATACTTTCCATCAAAAGTATATTGTCAAAGCAGCACTTTGTGGGCAAAGGCCGTGCACGTGCCTGTGTTGGTTATTGAGCGTCGGTGAGAGACGAGTTGGACGAGTTGGACGGTTTGGTGATGTGCAAAACGAGGAGCTCCAGCTCTGTTCAGATGGTGTTCCTAGTCTTGGTTCTGTTTGTGCTCTCTGCTGTCACCACAGCCGTCCTGGGGCGTCCCCGGGTCACACATCAGACACCCCTTCGCCTCGCTCACACTCTAAGAACTGTACCTACGTGCTCCTGTCACACCCGTGTGCGTGCGTGTGCGCAAATGAGACATGCTCGGGAATGTTACGTGGGAAACGTGGTCGCCTCTGTCAGCTGGGGAACTTCTCTGCTCACCCTTTCCCCTCTCCTCTTCCTCTGTTCTCACTCGCCTCATCCTCTGCTCTCTACCTCCTCTTCCTCTGCTCTCTCCCTCCACCTCTGCTCTCCCTCTGCTCTCCCTCTGCTCTCCCTCTCTCTCCCTCTGCTCTCCCTCTGCTCTACCTCTGCTCTCCCTCTCCTCCTCTCCCTCTGCCTCCCCTCTCCTCTCTCCTCTCCTCTGCTCTCCTCTCCCTGCTCTCCCTCTGCTCTCCCTCTCCTCTCCCTCTGCTCTCCCTCTCTCTCTCTCTCCTCTGCTCTCCTCTCCTCTGCCTCCCTCTGCTCTCCTCTGCTCCTCCCTCTCCTCTCCCTCTGCTCTCCCTCTGCTCTCCTCTCCTCTCCTCTCCCTCTGCTCTCCTCCCTCTGCTCTCCTCTCTCTCCCTCTCCCTCTCCTCTCTCTCTCTCTCCCTCTCCTCTCCCTCTCCTCTCCTCTCTCTCTCCCTCTCTCTCCCTCTGCTCTCCCCTCTCCTCTCCCTCTCCTCTCCCTCCCTCTCCCTCTCCTCCCTCTCCTCTCCTCCCCTCTCTCCCCTCTCCTCTCCCTCTGCTCTCCCTCTGCTCCCCCTCTGCTCTCCCTCTCCTCTCCCTCTGCTCTCCCCCTCTCCTCTCCCTCTGCTCCCCCTCTGCTCCCCTCTGCTCCCCCTCTGCTCTCCCTCTCTTCTCCCTCTGCTCTCCCTCTGCTCTCCCTCTCCTCCCCCTCTGCTCCTCCTCTCCTCCCCCTCTCCTCTCCCTCTCCTCTCTCTCCCTCTCCCTCTGCTCCCCCTGCTCTCCCCTCTCCCCCTCTCCTCTCCCTTACTCTCCCTCTCCTCTTCCTCACCTCTCCCTCTGCTCCCCTCTGCTCCCCTCTGCTGCTCCTCCCTCTGCTCTCCTCTCCTCTCCCTCTCCTCTCCCTCTCCCTCTCCTCTCCTGTCCCTCTCCTCTCCCTTGCTCTCCCTCTGCTCTCCCTCGCTCTCCTGCTCCAGTGCACTTCCTGAGCTCTGAGAGAGACTTCCTGGTTGCACTCTTTCAGTTTTCTGCTGCAGATGGAGTGAAGATTACACACGGGAAATGGGATGGTTAGAGAAGGGACCGAACAGATTTGATTTGTGAGAATGAAAAATCCCACATGTGGCACTTCACAGCCCTGCTACTATGGAGTGTGGACTTGTGGCACCCTCTTGTGGAAGGTTTAGGTATCACTACTTGACTTTTTTGTCAGTAGTTATTATAAAATTGTCTTTACTTGTTCTTGTGCTTGTTGTAAAACACTTTAAATTACTTTGTACCTTGTCTTGCGATAGGATTAACATAGTTAGTTTTTTGTCAAGAAATTATTTTATGGCTTAAAGATTTTGGGAAACTACTTAATTGCAATTTTTCTGATGAGTTCACGATTTGATTCACAATGTTCATGTTTTATACACATTCAAGAACATAAACATATGAAGGAAGGCAGAAATAGGAACTGATAAACTAGTGTTAGAATCACATGCATTACACACATGTTTAGAGGTCTAAACAACAGGGTAGAGCTGCAACGATTACTCGAATAAATCGAATAATTCGATTACAAAAAAGCTTCGATTGTTATTATATTGCTTCGATGATTCGTTTAATTTACATATTTAATTAAAAACACGTGAATCTGTGGCGCGCGGAGCGCACGGAACGACTTGTGGCGCTTTTGTTTCACACGGAGCTTGTTCCGCTCTGACGAAGGCGCGACAGGAAGAGAGCGGCGCGTTTAAACTCACGAGTGCGACTGGGAAGAGTTTTGATGAGTGAAAGAGCCATGGATCTATTATAATAATCCCGAGCTGCAACTCTAAACACCGCATCTAGCTCCGCCCACCCCAGCCCCCGCGCCGTCGACACGCCATCGCGGACCCCCGCGCTCCCCCACTCAACAACTCTGCTTCCCAGTCACAGTCGTACTTTTAAACAGCCAATGCACATGGAAACAGCACGGAGGACCGCGGTTATGTTAGAATAATCTGTTGTGAAACAGAAAGTCCGAGACGCGGAGGCCAAAGTGACCGGCACACGAGCCAAAAACGGCAAAACGCAAAATGCGCAAAATGCTCAAAACGCCAGGACCACCGGGCCCACCCAACATAACGTTTTACAAATGTCTTATTTTAAGTGCTGTGACAGAGCGACTGTAACTGTTTACAATCTATGACAAGTTAATAAAGTCCTTTATATATATTCTTTCTATACAAACAGAACAGTTTGGACTGAAGTGAAATGTTGCTGTTTTGGGGACAAATTCATATGAAATTAAGAATAAAATGTGTTATTTTAAGCAGAAATTCCTTATTTTGTATTTGTTTATTACTATGAGCTATAACGTTTATCTAAAAAATGATTTAATATGTGTTTAAATGGTTTACTGAATGTACAAAAAAATTAACCGATTAATCGAAGAAAAGAATCGATAGATTACTCGATTACTAAAATAATCGATAGCTGCAGCCCTACTACAGGGTGAATAGTTTTATACCTGGTAAAACACAATAAACAAATAGTTTGAAATATTATAAATGCTACTTCAACTAGATGGTTATTTATCTTTTGGACAGCAAGAGAGTCCCTGCTGGTTCAAATCTTGTTCCTCTAATCCTGTATTTGTTTATGACATTTCATCTGCAGTTAAATATCACATGTATAATTTACAGTGCATCCGCAAAGTACTGACTTTTTCCACATTTTTACATGTTACAGCCTTATTCCAAAATAGATTAAATTAATGATTTAACTCAAAATTCTACATACAATACGTCATAATGACGATGTGAAAGAAGGTTGTTGTTTTCAAAATACAAACCCAAAGAAAAGCACAGCCTTCGCTCTGTACGTTGGACGCACCTTTGGCACTCATCCATTCTGGGGAATCGTTTGTAGAATTTTGAGGCAAATATTGAGTCAATTTTGGAATAAGGTTGTAACACAACACGATGTGGAAAAATTGACGCGCTGTGAATACTTTCGGGATGCACTGTAAGCATTTTTGGGCTTGAACATCTTAACATGACCAAGGAAAATACCCTTTTCCCCTCTTGAATCCAGCATCGGTTTCACCTTTTTTTATTCATGACTAAAAATAATGATTTAAAAGTCTGCATTAAGGCCAACGCACACACTGAACGGCTCTCAAAAACGCTTTCAAATCAAGTCGAGTTTTATCTGCAGATTACTGCCAAAATGAGAGACATTTGCCTAATTTGCCGCGTGGTAGAGCGTCCCAGTGTGTGTTGGCCTTTTGAAGGTAAGTATCTAGAGATTTACACATTTTCCTTTTCATTCCACATGATCTGAAGACAAAGGCGTTTTATTATTTGTCCTGCTGCTGACACAACATTCCCTCCTGTTGCTTTATAACCCACACATGTAAGTGACTGTGAACCTGCTGCTGCTGCTTTTCTCTTTAACATTGCTCCTTCTTTGTTTTGCCTGTTTTGCTTCTTTATTTCCATTTTGCATTGACTTAATTTTGCTTGTTCTGTTCTTCTTCCTCCTCCTTCACTGCCCCGCCCTCTTCCACTCCTCAGCCAGGCTTTATCAGGGACCTGGTAAGTGCGGCGCTGTCTCCCATGGGTGCTCTGCTCTCACCAAGTACAAATGTGCATGACTTTTTAACCTCATACTTATTAGACAAACACTTCCTAACCTTAGAGCCATAGAACCATAGGTAGACTAGATTAACGCTTTCACTTGTAGCTTATGCAACGTTGAAGTGGGGGGGAAATGTATTCAATGGAAACATTAAGCCAATGAATTACAAACAGGATTCAATAGTTTCAGATGTGTGATGTCATAGGTAGAGCTGCAACATTTTTTGTGCCGTTTTTAAATCCATAAAGCTGGGCTATGCAACTTAAGGCCCGGGGGCCAGATCAGGCCCGCCAAACGAGCTGATCCGGCCCGCGACCCCTCTTCCAAATATTGTAGATTTTTATTTTTTTTCTTGTTTTCTGGTTTAATTCTGGGTTTGGACAAGTTTAAACCTGGTTTGCTGGTTTTTCTGGCTTAGTCCTTATTTAATTCTGCTTTAGACCTGGTTTGGAGCTGGGATAGACCTGGTTTGATTCTGGGTTAGTTGGTTCAGACCTGGTTAGTAGCCTATCCGCCCCAGAGGCCACGGCCCCCCGAGAAATCTGGCCCTCAGCAACATTAAGTTGAATAGCCCTGCCATAAAGCATCACCAGACTCATTCTGAGCCTTTCTACCTCAAATCCCCTTCATTACAGCGGCGAGCTAACATTAGCATGCACAAGCAAGCTAGGTTTGGTTATCTCCTTTTGGTGATTCCTTTGCTGCCAGTAGATGGAGCGTTAACGCAATACATTACTTTCAGTTCTAAAATATGAAATGCCAAAGCAAAAGTACAAGAGAATGTTTAAAGGCCAATAACAATACAAAAAATGCAGAAAATGTCCTTTAAAGTCGCTTCACGGAACAGACGAGATATTGACCAGGTTTTTTGTGCTCTGGAGAAGAAACGTGTTCAAATTGAACAAAACACATCACCAAACGTGCACGTTTCTAATGAACTGTTACTGGAACGTGTACAAAAAACGAAATTGACCTAAATAATAGACACAAAGTAAGTGATGGATTACTAAGTTCTCCTGAGACTGGGCTAGCAGTGTAATGGCCCGTTAGCAGTAGCGTTGTTAGTAGTGGTAGATGAGTGTATTTGCTGTGGGTGTGCGGTGATGGGTTGGACACACATCACATGTTTTTTCCCCTCTTATTCCAAATGTGTTGTATATTTGTTCAGATTTCCGCCCGTATCCTGGAGGCGCACCAGAACGTAGCCCAGATGAGTCTTATCGAAGCTAAAATGCGCTTCATCCAGGCCTGGCAGTCGCTCCCCGAGTTTGGAATCACTCACTTTCTGGCCAAGTAAGTTCTCTGCTCATGTCTCATTTCTCCTCTTAACAAACTATTAGGCATCAGTATCCCCTTTAAGTTGTTAATTGGATTGCTGAGAATAATGTAATGGTATTTATGTTCCATGTGACAGGTTTCAGTGGAAACTACAGCCGGTTGAATAAAGCAAAACTTGAAATGATCTAAAATATGTGAAAATGTGCCTCATAGAGCTCCTGCAGTTGTCTTCACGCTATCCCAGCATCAAATTACATAAACTATATATATATTTTAAACTCATTTAAGGGCACATATTATGTAAAATTGACTCTCTTCCTGTTTTAACATTGTCCCCTCATCAAAAACATACCTGGAGTAGTATTTAGCTGCATTTGCGCTAATTTGAGGAATCCTGGTTAGAAAATCCTAGCTCCGGCGCTCCGGCGTAACTCTGGCGTAACTCTGGCGTAACTCTGGCGTAACTCTGGCTGGCGTAACTCTGGCGTGGCTCCGGCGTGGCTCCGGCGTGGCTCCGGCGTGGCTCCGGCGTGGCTCCGGCGTGGCTCCGGCGTGGCTCCGGCGTGGCTCTGGCGTGGCTCTGGCGTGGCTCTGGCGTGGCTCTGGCGTGGCTCTGGCGTGGCTCTGGCGTGGCTCCGGCGTGGCTCCGGCGTGGCTCCGGCGTGGCTCCGGCGTGGCTCTTTCTGTCCGAGACCAGGAAGTAAACAGACAGCGTGTACTCTGAAATGCGTATTGTAAACTGTTGAGTGGTGCCATCTACTGGCTGCAAGGGGGAATTACACAGTTTGGAGTGTTGGAAATAGGCAGAGATCCAAATGTCAAACATGCCAAGCTAAAGGCGCTCAAGAGCGCGTTTAGGCTAATGGGCTAATGACACAGGCTAATGACGATACAAATTATGCATCATATTTTCCCTTTAAGACAAAAGTGTTCCTGGTGTGGCAAAAGTGAAACGGACCCAAAAGTACCATTATTTTAAGTGCTAAAACCTTTAGCCTTCTCTCTCTCTTTCCCTCTTTGATTGGTTGTGGATGTGTGTGTTCTGAACCCTGATTGGCTGTCTGCAGGTTCCAGGGCGGGAAAAAGGATGAGCTGATTGGGATCACGTACAACAGACTGATCCGGATGGACGCGCACAGCGGAGACGCCATCAAGACCTGGCGCTTCAGCAACATGAAGCAGTGGAACGTCAACTGGGAGATCAAGATGGTAACTTCAGTCAGAGGGGTCGCCTTCGTATGGGAGGGTTTCTGGTTCAAAGTGCGTTCAAAGTGCAAGTCGGCCCGTCACGATGACACGATTTGAAAAACACTCTTCTAAATGAACCATAAGAGCTGCAATAATGAAATGGCAGAATTAAAAAGTAGTCTAATTATTTATTCAGCCTGCCACAGCTCAAATCTTATTATCTTATAAAAAATAACAAAGTTTTACATTTTACATTTCACATGATGCATCTTGAGCCTTCCTTTTATTGAACGATAAGTGCGTATAATAAGATCATGACAGGCCTGATGACTCTTCACCCACGGTAACGACTCCTAGCAACAACAAAAGGATTGAATTAGTAGTATTGAAAAAGGAATGGTAGTGCTGCTCTGTGGCTGGGTGGAGTGCACATATGCCAGGAGATTCATTGAGATTTGAACCATGTTCTAACATTGTTCCCTCAACAAAAATACTGCTGGAGTTATTCACACTTGTTCACACTTGTTTCATGAATCCTATTCTCGAGCTTCACAAATCCTCTTGTTTCAAATTGTTTTGTCACGTCAAATGTAGAATCCAGACTTCTGAAGTCTATGAACCAAACCATCACCAGTACAAACACAAGGCACTGTTAGCATAGCTGTCATGTGGCCTACTGGCTTCATGTGTTCATTTGTTAATTTGTTCATTGTTCCTCATTGGAAACAGAGGTGTCGTTTGTAAAGTGTGGTTTCCAAGTGTAGAAAATGTGACATATTAATCCCACCCGACCAAAAACTGCTTTTAGAGTCGGCCAAAGTGGGCTTTTTTCAGGTACTTTCAGGTTTATTTCAAAATGCGCTAGTGATCTAAAATGGCTTAATAGAAACCGGTCCATTGACTTCCTGTTCTAAGCTTTAGAACTGATAAGCCCCGCCTCTTCATAGTCACGTTTCACTGTAACAAGCAGCAGATTGTCATCTACATGTGTTTATTGTTGAAAAGTGGTCTTATGACATTTTACATGCATCACTCGGGGCAGGGGGGGATAGGGGATGGGGGGTAGGTGAAAACTGGAATTTTGGGAGCACTCAGGCCTCTGTACAAGTTTAATTAAATGAATGATGTTGAAGTTGATTTTACATAATGTCCCCATAAACAACAGATACTTTATTTATTACCTTATTACAATTGAATTCATTGCGCTCCTTACCCTGCGTGTGTGTGTGTGTGCGTGTGCGCGTGCGCGTGTGTCCAGGTGACGGTGGAGTTTGCCGACGAGCCCAGCCTGTCCTTCATCTGCGCAGAGGTGGACTGTAAAGTGGTGCACGAGTTCATAGGAGGCTACATCTTCCTGTCCACGCGCGCCAAGGACCAGAACGAGTCTTTAGACGAGGAGATGTTCTACAAGCTGACCAGCGGCTGGGTGTGAGCAGCCCCCCACACCCCCCACCACCACCACCACCCCCCACGCACCCGTCATCCCCGAGGAGCACCCATCTTCATCTTATTTCATCCAGATGTTTCAGAACGGGCCAAAATGGCTCCACACTGTGCCATGGCAGACACTATTTTATTTGCTAGATTTACTTTGTTTTTTTCTGTTTTTTGCCTTATGTGGACTATCTTTTGAAGGACTTGAGTAGAGGAAGTTTAAAGGAAGTCTCCCGGATCTTAAACGTCCATAACACGCCTGCGATTTAACCCAAAGATGATACGATGTCCACGCTAAGTTATTTAATGCGACTGGTTTAGTACACGTTCAGTTGTTTTGGTCGTTTTCACTGCAGAAATAGAATATCAAAACGAGTTCAAAATGTTGTGGAATTCAAAATCGGATTTTGTGGTTTTTCACTTTTGGAAAAGATTTAAATCTCGTTGCAGCATACATTTGTAGTTTATGCAAAGTTCAATTGGTTAAAACAAAAAAGAAGTAAGAAAAACTATGGACATTTGTATAAACAAAAAAATAATGAAAAAATCTAACATTTTGAGGTCCAAACTACTCAAAAATTCCAGATATTTTTAACAAGTTTAGATATTTGTTTTTGGCACTGGAGGGAGACCATTGTTCGACACTAATTTTATATTTGAATTTGAACTGTACCACATTTTTACGCTTTCTTATATTAGTTTTTTAAAGAATTCTACGATGACAATACCTAATGGCCTCGTCTGAACCAACCCAAGGTCACTCCAGCACTATGTATCCATCCTATGAAGTCAAGAAGTGAGCACTTGTACACTACATAGTCCTCTTTGAATAAGCTGTCTTTTGTTTGTTGAAGTCCATGAAAACACTACACGCTTGAGGTCAATTATGATTTTAAAATGACATATTTTCATGTGTAAAAAGAGTGTTGAGATCGATGTTGAGGAATATATAAAAATCATTTTTTATTTTATTTTTAAACCTTCTACAATGGAATCTGTATTTTTGAAAAAAAATCATTTTTATTTCACGAAAAATAATTTGTACTTTTTTTTCCACATTGAGCTCTTACGGTTGCTTTTTTGAAAATTCTAATTCAAAAGTCCTATCTGACCGCATGCGACCGCATTGTGACGCATTATACAGCGTTTTTCCATAAGAAAAAGCTATTTTTTATGTTTCATGATCACATTTCTGAATTAGAATTTGTCCGAACCTCATGCCACACGTGACCGCTCCGAGCGCAGATCCTGCCATAATGTTATCTGCTATTTTTATTCATAGTAATATTCTGTTGCTCACGCCGTATAGTATTATTCTGTTTTATCATCACACACCAGCAGAGGTCACTGTCTGAGAAGAAGAATATGCAAATGTGTTTTTGTGTCTGTCCTAAGTATGAAGGAGCAGTAAATGAAGTATTATTTTTTTGTAACTATGTAAAAACACGAGTTTTATAGAATTGTACAGGTTTGTTTGTTTGTTTGTTTTTTTTTTTTTTTTTTTTAGTGTGGTTTTAGAAAGAGAGAAGGTCAACCATCAGCCTAACGTAAATGTCGTTTGTGGTCACGTTGAAGATTTATGAATATATATATGAAGATTACGCTTGTCTCAAACTCCAGATGTCAATTTTTCATGTTTTTAAATGACGCGCCTCTTTTCATTTTTGTGACGCTTTTTAAACCTTCAAGCCATTTTTTCCCCCCTCGGCCATCATAGTAACACGCTGCCTTCAGGGGTCCTCCACGAAGTCGTCCCTTTCTCGCAGTGCTCGTGTGAGTCTGGGGTAAATTCACTCCGATTTCAAATATCAAATTGCCAGAATTTGAATCTGTTTGTGTACTGCCCCCGTGTGGTTGGTAATTTAGGCCAAGTCATACAAATGGACAATCTTTAAAAAAAATAATAATAATTTAATTAAATACATGCAAGATGAAAAAGTGTAATGCCATAGTACGGAAGTCCCAAGAAAGTAATCTCCATGGAGACGGGAAGACGTGAAGGTAACCTCAAATTGCATAGTGCACCTTTTTAAATTCTGTATTTATTTCAAACATTTAATTCTAATATTGGTTTGAGTTGCCAATTTCTCACCGCGCAATGGGAATTTGTGGAAATTGCTTGAATTCAGAATATTTTAGTGTTTTTAACATATTTTTCATGGAATTGTTTTAGTTTTTTTTAACCAGCTCGAAAATCTGTTGAAATATTCTTAATGAAATAAGTAAAATAAATCCAAACTAGTCAAATATCTTGAGTTCAAGTCATTTAATCACGTCATATTTAATGCTTAGGGGGAGCCCAAAAGGCCGCGTGTACGCTCTTTGTAGTTGTCGTCTTGCTGAAGTGAGTCATGTGAAGTCCAGATGAAGTGGTTGGAGTTTGAGACGATCACAGTTTTGGGGACGCTGCAGCGTGTCTGGCTCCTCAGACTGTACAAAATGCATTTATTTTAAAAAATAAAGTCATTTTTATTTAAACTGTTGAGTCCTTTTGTATGTGTATCAAGTAAAGATGTTTTCATGATGTATTAAATTGAATGTTGATATTGTCATTTTGAAAGTATATTTTAGGTAAACTACTCTAATAATTAGTCCTACAACATTTCATGGCTAATGGTATCTTGGTTAATTTCACCACTTGCAATGCACCGAGTGTCCAGCAGGTGGCAGGTGGACACCACATGCGCACTGCACCGTCTCTGGCTCTCTTGAACACAACAACCTGCACACGACCTCGTCCCCCAGAGCTCCCGTGGTCCCGGTGGCAGATTGTGGAGGAGATTAGCGCCGTTTGTCCCCAAAAACACGTCTGTCACCTGCTGCGGGCCCCGGCACTGAGGGGCCCCGCGCTGAGGAAGGAGAACGAGCAGCAAACTGGGCAAGCAAGGACGAACTAGTTGGAAAGACTCGGAAAAGTCCGTACAAAATGGTGTGTGTAAAAGTAGCCTGCAGTTACTTTAAATAACATTCGACACTGTTTTGTCTTTGTCGTAGAACTTAACAGTCAGGTGTTCCCTCATCAGGATTGGTGTTAGAACTCCATCTACTGGCAGCAGAGGGAATTACCATGAGGAAACAAGCAAAAGCTAGCTTGCCCCCACATGCTAATGTAAGCAGACAGTTGTAGTGGACATGAGAAAATGCTTAGAACAAGTCTGGGGATGATTTATGGACTGAAACATCACCGAAGATCTCAGTATTTCTACCTTTCACGTTACAAATCTGGGAAACCGGCAACCAAGTGTTTTTGTGAGGCTCAGAGAAGACGAGCTCCAAAACAGAATGAATGACACAAATGTGAATGAAGCTGTACCATTTTCAATGCCCGATCTCGAAAGTAAAGCAGGGATGGGCCTGGTTAGGACTTGGAGAGGAGACTGCCGGAACACCAGGTGCCACAGGGGGGCGGTAGTGCATGCTGCCGTTGTGGCCTTGACACTTCACTCGCCTTACCTCCAGTGTCCATGTGTGCTGGTGTGTGAATGTGGGACAACAGATGGAAATGAGCCCATGGCATGTGTATCATGAATGTTCATAACCACAAACTGTCCCAACCAAAAATAAACTATTTTGGCATATAATGTGTCAAGATTGACAAAAAAAAAGATATTAGGCACGTCATACAAGAATTTTTTGTTTTGTTTTGGTTTTTTTCCTTTTTTGAGGTCTGTTTTACCATAAGAGGTTAAAAATGATTTCTGGATGGGAGTCGAAACGTCTTGAGTCTCCAGATGACTTTTTCTACGTGTGTCATCGCATATCTAGCCTATATATTACACTCTGTTGGAGTTGAAAATGCCTCTTGTTCATGCTGGAGTACTTAAAGCCACTTCCCCAACTCCAGTCCATCAGTCACTTTTAAAAGATGGGCCTCGGGTCATTCTGCACACTCCATATCAAACAGTAAAGTGACGACTCCATTCAAACTGCCTCTCAGAATTCAGAAAGCACTTTTTTTTTTTCAGTTATGACTTCAACTGAGCCGGAACATCCTGCTGAAGAAGGTAAAGCTGGTGTGACTTCAGTCCTTTTCAAATCCTGCTGAAGCATGAACTGAACTATCTACATATCGGTTGAAATTGTCATAAAAAGACATTGAAAGTCTCTGGTGTGACGTCGTCTATAGGACTGGAGGAGACAGGAACAGCGTAGTGCCTTAAGAGTTCTGCTTATCTTTTCAATTAAAATGGTTTTGTTTGTTTATTTTTTTCATTCAAGGTTTGGAATTATATGTAATGCATTTAAATTTGTATTAAAAACTGAAAGAAAGACAAGAAAAGGCTGTCGGTTGCTTAGTTGGTAGAGTACCGACCCTCTGATCCAAAGGTCTGTGGTTCCAAGCTTGCTCTGACATCAACGTCATTGGCCTTGAACATGAGAAGCAGCGCCGTAACTGTTACCTAGCAACCATACAGTAAACAAGAGCCAAAATCCATATAAATGGTTACGATTTGACAAATAATAGCCACTAACACTTTTATTTTGTTAAATGATTGTTTACTTTAAACTGTAAAAAAGTGTCTGCATTTTGGACGACATCGCAGAGGGGTTCTGTTTTATGTCAATTTCAAACTGCAACTTGACGGATACAAAACAAAATATTCACCACAGGTTCTATCCACCGAACTAAGTCATGATTTGAAAAACATGAGAGCCTATCACATGTTCTTAAGAATGGATACATGTAAATGACGCTCGTAGGATTTATTTGACAGGAGAGTTCCAGTGCAAATGGAGAGAGGGGAGTATGGGATAGGCCCGGGGGCCAAATCAGGCCCTCCAAGTGATCTAATCTGGCCCACGACCCAGTTTCCAAATATGAAAACGAAACAAATGTTGTTTACTGGTTTCATTCTGGTTTAGCACTAGTTTAGATCTGGTTTGGTCTTTGTTTAGTCCCTGTTTAACTCCGCTTCAGACCTGGTTGGTCCTAGTCTAGTTTAATTCTTTTTCAGGGCAATTTTACAAAGCATTGTTTGTTATTTCTCCAAAAAATCGAATCTATGAGTAATTATTTTATTGTATTAACAGTGTTGGAGATATTTGTGCGACCCAAATTACAGTAGTTACAGTGGCGTGTTGGTCCTCCGAAAAATCTGGCCTTCAGGGAAAGGAAGTTGAATAGCCCTGGGACAGGACGTTCCCAGAAGTACCAGGCTGTTCTAAACACATCATTTTTATGGGAATAATCAAGCAGCAAAGCCTCCACCAGAAAGGTTACAGTGCAACTTTAATATATTTGCAGGTGAAAATATAACATTAGTATATCAATTCTAGTTATACTTTTGAGAAGACAATGAGAAGACCACCATAACCACCATCTTTTAACATCTTCCAAGTTTGTACATTTTCCTCCACACAAACGGTTCTTGTTTCTATCTTCTCTTGATCTCCATCCAAACGTTTGAATCAGCGCACTTGTGACGACATTATTAGACACTTCCACCCAGGGTTAGGGGGGGGCGTTTCCATGGAGACGGGGCCAAAACATTGGAGTTTTATCAGAGCGGATCGGTTACAGTCCAGCTGGTGCAGAGTGGAGAACATCTGGACGTGAGGCCGGACCAGGACGGACATGACATAAGAAAGGTCTTTGGAGTTCTGGAGGTAAAAGAGGGAGCGAGAGGTTTCTGAGAAGAAGGAGTGAAGGTCTGATGTTACTGTTGTTCTTCTACTTTTGGTTGCTCTATCACCTCTCCTCTTCCTCTCCTCTCCCTCCATTAACCTATTTTTAATGCACATTTAGTTGTAAACGCAAAATATCGCGTTTAGAACCCTTACTTTGCAGAAAAGTTTATATGCTGGATCCAGGTGCGGATTTTGATTCATGCGCTTAAACAGTTAAAGCCAATTTTGAAAGATGGAAATGCTTTTTCTCTCTTCTCCTCTTTCTTTCTCTCCCTCCTCTGTCTCCCCCCCTCTTCTTCTCTATTGTTTCTCCTCCTCTGTTCCTTCTCTCTTCCCTTTCTCTCTCCTAAACCTCTTCTCTCTCTCTCTCTCTTCCTCGCTCGTCTGTATCTCCACTGTGTCTCCCTTTTCTCCACTCGTCTCTTAGATCTCACCCTTCTCCTTATGTTCATCTGTTTGTATTGCAATTTTAGGGTGTGGTTTTTTTTATCCTAAATTGAGCCCATTTTAGTCTCTCTTTGGACTTGGTTGGTTTTGTCCTGTTATAGTTGATGTTTAGTCTAGTCCAAGTCTCGTTTCCGGTTTAGTCCCAATTTGATGTTGTGAATGTGAGTCCTGACCCCATACTCCCGGAGCACCACCCCAAAGGATACCACGAGGGACAGATCCACAAAGCACATGTGGACTCGTTGGGCAAACTCCCATGAACCCTTGAGCACCCGATGGAGAGTATAGAGCTGGTCCAGTGTTCCACGACCAGGACGAAAACCACTCTGCTCCTCCTGAATCCGAGGTTCTACTATCGGTCGGATTCTCCTCTCCAGTACCCTGGAATAGACCTTACCAGGGAGGCTGAGGAGTGTGATCCCTCTGTAGTTGGAGCACACCCTCTGGTCCCTCTTCTTAAACAGAGGGACCACCACCCAGTTTTCCAATCCAGAGATCGAAAGGTATTTTCCCAACTGCCAAGTGATGTTGCAAAGACGTGTCAGCCAAGACAGTCCTATAACATCCACAGACTTTAGCTAATCAGGACAGATCTCATCCACCCCTCGAGCCTTACCACCAAAGAGTTTTGCCTACAACCTCAGTGACCTCAGTCCGCCTTTGAGTCCTCAACCTCTGCTTCCTCTTTGGTAGACGTGAAAGTATTCCGTCCACCATCCGACAACATCCCCAGTCGTGGTCAACTGCTCTCCACCTGTACCATAAATTGTTGATGAAGCACTGCTTACCCCTCCGGAGGCTTCAGACGGTTTGCCAGAATTTCTTTGAGACTGACTGATAGTCCTCCTCCATGGTCTCCCCGAACTCCTCCACAGCCTGGGTTTTGCCTCTGGGACTGCACGAGCTGCAGTACACTTGGCCTGCTGATGCTTGTCAACTGCCTCAGGAGTCCAACAAGCCAACCAGGCCTGATAGGCCTCCTTCTTCAGCCTGACGGCATCCCTTATTGCCAGTATCCACCCCCGGGTTCGGGGGTTGTTGCTGCTGCAAGAGGCACCTAAGACCTTGCTACCACACCTCCGCGCAGCTGCATTGACAATGGGGGCTGAGAACATGGTCCACTTGGACTCATTGCCAGCAGTAAGTCAAACCTGTTCCCAGTGCATGTTGGACTCCACCAAGGCTGCGAGGTTCTCGACCAGTCCCTCCCCCATTTGGAGGAGCGTGGCTGGGTGCTCCCTTAGAGATAGGGTGAGGAGCTCACTCACACAGGAGGAGCTCAGAGTAGAGCCGCTGCTCTGAGGTGGCTCGGGCATCTGTTCTAGGGCTGCAGCTGTCGATTATTTTAGTAATCGAGTAATCTATCGATTCTTTTCTTCCATTAATCGAGTAATCGGTTAATTTTTTTGTACATTCAGTAAACCATTTAAACACATATTAAATCATTTTTTAGATAAACGTTATAGCTCATAGTAATAAACAAATACAAAATAAGGAATTTCTGCTTAAAATAACACATTCTATTCTTAATTTCATATAAATTTGTCCCCAAAACAGCAACATTTCACTTCAGTCCAAACTGTTCTGTTTGTATAGAAAGAAATATATATAAAGGACTTTATTAACTTGTCATAGATTGTAAACAGTAACAGTAGCTCTGTCACATCACTTAAAATAAGACATTTGTAAAACGTTATGTTGGGTGGGACCGGTGGTCCTGGCGTTTTGAGCATTTTGCGCATTTTGCGTTTTGGCCGTTTTTGGCTCGTGTGCCGGTCACTTTGGCCTCCGCGTCTCGGACTTTCTGTTTCACAACAGATTATTCTAAACATAACCGCGGTCCTCCGCGCTGTTTCCATGTGCATTGGCTGTTTAAAAGTACGACTGTGCCTGGAAAGCAGGGTTGTTGAGTGGGGGACGCGGGGTGTCCCGGGGTGCGTGTCGACGGCGCGGGGGGCTGGAGTGGGCGGAGCTAGATGCAGTGTTTAGAGTTGCAGCTCGGGATTATTATAATAGATCCATGGCATGGATCTATTTATAATAACTGGATAAGGCACGTCCCCTCTGTCCGCGATCCAAATTGAGTAGTGGCCGCTCCGCGGACTGCAACCTCAGGCACCAACCATTTCAACAGTTCGGCCTGTAAAATTACCGAAAGTGCGAAATTCTTTTTAGTCTAAAAATATAATAGAAGGAAATTCACTCTTTTACCGTTTCGAAAATCCTTAAAAATCACATTTTTAACGTCACGGCGAACATGTACGCTCTCTGACCGCGCACGCACTCCTCGTGAACGATCATCAGAAGAGCGCGTGTCGGACGAAAACCAAACAGAAGAAGACGAGACACACGAGACACGTACATTGTGTTTTATGTCATTTCACACGTTTTCAACATCATTCAATATGAAGTGTAAATGAATGATTACACAGTTCACACAACAAAGCTAACGTTTAGCTACACAAAAAGAAGCATTTATGAGTTCAAAGCACATGCTTTCTGCAAAGAAACCATTTTCGCTTTACAACATGAAACCTTTATATTTATAGATAGATATAACAATTCATCATTCTACATTTCGTAACCATTTCAAGACCACAGACTCCAAAAGTCCGCGCTAACTGTCCTCAATCTTTCACGCGTTCTGCTGTCGCGCTGCTCGTTCCCGACGCCAAAGCGACATGGTGATGTCGTCATAAAAGGGGAGGCACTAGACTCCCTATTCAGGGAAGTAACGCGGAAGTAGGGAACTTTTTTGGAGACATGCGCCAATGAGCACACGCCATAGTTAGTTTGAATTGGGCGCCATTTTGTCTTCCGGGGGCTTGATCCATGGCTCTTTCACTCATCAAAACTCTTCCCAGTCGCACTCGTGAGTTTAAACGCGCCGCTCTCTTCCTGTCGCGCCTTCGTCAGAGCGGAACAAGCTCCGTGTGAAACAAAAGCGCCACAAGTCGTTCCGTGCGCTCCACATTCATGTGTTTTTGATTAAATATGTAAAGAATCAAAGCTTTTTTGTAATCGAATTATTCGATTTATTCAAGTAATCGTTGCAGCTCTAATCTGTTCCGAATGCCTTTTTTTTGTGAGTAAGTATAGTGTATTGTGAAATGGGGGATGAGAGAGAAGGGAGGACATGCAGTAAATTGTCGGAGTCAGGAATCAAACTCACGACACTGTGGCCGGCTGCCCTTGGAGCCTGGCATATGTGTGCTGTGCCTTAACCACTCGACCATCGGGTATTACCCGGATGCCTTTTTTATTTAATTTTTTTGGTCAACTGGACAACAAAACATTACAGTCAAACAATTTGAACAGAAATAAGCAATTGCTATTGATGCTGGACACACAAAAACATAACCAACAAATATTCCACTAACATTATAATTTTATTATATTTCTGTTTTTGTTCCCTTAAAAGTACTCAAACCAAGACCAATGTTCCAATTTTGATGTGGTGTTTCTACAAATGTGAATGATTTCAAAATGTACCATCCTGTATCATTGGTGGTCTTTAGGGACATGAATCATTGGCTTTGTATCATAACTCTAACAGCCACATGCACATGATATAATGTTTTATCCAAATACATAGGACACCAGGGGGCGATGTGGCTATAAAAAGCCTAGTGTTCCGCCCACTATATTTTCAATCTGCAGTTATGTGTCCACAGAGAACCGTCCAAACTCTGTCTGTCATTGGAATCACGAGTCCTCTGGGTATAAAAGCTGGAAGTGGAAATTGACTTTGCCAGGAAATTGTCTCACAAGAATATTTTGAAGCGAGTAACTATTGTTTTTGACATCACTCTAACTTTTTTTTTTACAAAGACCTACATATATTTGTAAAGGTGCACTATGTAACTTTTCTTTTGGAGAGTCCGAAACCTCGTCTTCATGGAGATGTTATTGATATGTCTGGTGTAGAAACGATGAAAATGCACCCCCGGCCACTAGAGGGCCCTGTGTTTCACGTTTCAAAACAGCTCAAATCAGCTACAGCGCCTTTAAACTCTTTGCAGCGGTCTTGATTCACCACTTACCAAATGCATCCCACGCATTCTATGTTTTCAACGCATTGAGTTTGTGAGCACTAACAAACATTAGCATGCTAACGCTACTCTTCCTGCTTCTCGGAGAAGAAAACGCTTTACATTTAGATGCAGAGAACGCGCTGTGGACTCATTCTCACCCAAATAGATACTTTTACGGGGGCAAAACAGATTTGACTTTATTACATATCGGGTACATGATCTAGTTCTGTTTTTAGCGTTCAAACCCGTGAAAATCAGGTACAGCCCCTCACGTCACTACTTCCGGTTGACTAACTTGTCCGTGAATCCCCTTCCACGTTAGTTCTATCCTCATGGAGCTAAAGGTTCCACCACAGACAACTAGTCACGGGTGGATAATCCCAGGTGAGGTTCATGCCTAGTGAGGCACTCACTGTTTCAGAGTCAGATTTACCAAAGCGAATGAAGCCAAAAGAGCACCTTAAACATAATTCAATTGACAACAGACATGAGTTGTGCTTTATATCTCATTTCAGCATTCTTTACACAAACAAATGTTTGGGTCAAAAAAAGGTCAAAATTAATTCCAATTGAGCCAAATTCCAGCCTATTTCAAGACAAAATAAATAAAAGTTTACAGCCTATTTCAAGACAAAATAAATAAAAGTTTATGGTCTTACCTTTACATTTTGATAAGCCGGATTGTAAATAAGAAATAAACGAGTTCCAGAACGAAGAAGAGAGCGCAGCAGTCCACAGGCTCAGGAGCGCCCTCTGCCATGAGGCAGGCGTATTGTTTGCCTCACTTTTACTGCTGTTTTTATAATGAATCTGCGAGTCGAAACCCGTTTCAGAAATACATTTCTTACTTTATCCAGAATATGGAAGTACAGAGCACATCGTCAGGGTGTTTTATTTGTTACATACAGAGGGACAGCGACCCCATTGCCTCCTCTGAATGCACGTCACTGCAAATAAATTATTTTCATTGTTTCGTGAGTGTCAGTGAGAACTGAGCAGAATGACCAAGGGGGGCCAATCAAGGAGGCGCTCCTGTTGAGGAGGAAGTGTTTCGACTGTGTTCACAGATCCTGCCAAATGAAGAAACATTTGAGCAGTTACACTGGAGTATTGGCCGCATTTTACTGGAAACATGTAAAAAAACAACAACAGATATTTATTTCTGAAGCACTGAGTAAAGAGCAACATATCAGGTGAACATTTAGATCTCGGTGTTGCGCTGCCCATGGAGACCCATGGATGGATTCAATGGGACAATTCTAGGTAGGCACAGTGCTTACGGGCGTGCCACTGACGGCTTCTAATGATCATGTTTTATCGTCCCAGAACCAGAAAGTGCACTGTTAGCATATCAGGTGTTAGCATTACCGTGACCGGGCTCTGAACTCAGTGCAGTGAATAATTAACATGCTAGGAATGCTGCTAGGAATGCGTTAGTAAAGTGTGGAATAAGTCTGGAGAGGACCCCTGCAAAACGTTTAACATGAACTTGTGATCACATCCATATTTATCGCACTACTCCATCCTCACGCTAACTTATTTGGAAGTGGAAAAATACCAATTAACATTTTTTTTAATTAGACTCCAAATGATTCATGCTTCACTCTCATTCTTTTCTGGGAGTCATGAATTCCTAATATCTCCTCGCTGTATGATGAGACTGGAAAAAAAGTTCACCCGACTGTCACATACAAAAATGGAACTTTATCCCTTCTCATTTTCTGTAATTCATTTTCTTATGGCATTTATAATTCAGCACCAGGGAGTTTTTAGAGTTTTCCTCGGGCAGATTAGGCAGACTGATTACAATAATGGCCCCTGTCCCATGTCCCACTTATTTAGAACTTGTCCCTCTTTTCCATTGATGCCATATGGATTGTATGTAAAGTGAGATATAGAAAATACGGCTTTCAGGGTTGAAATTTGTTGGCGCCTATTGCTATTTGAATTTCCAATTCCACGTTTCAACTGGCCCTGGTCCCCTCGACTGGTCCGGTTTAGAGCACTATAGAGCACTTTTCATGGTGGAGTGCGTCTCCATGTTCAAGGCTCGGGGTCAGCCCTATGTTCCCCGGGACATGCACCGTGACTGGATATGCTGCCCTTATGTAACGCTGTAAAACCATAGATTTATGCACACTTATTGGGGATGTGGAACCGTGTATGTGATTGAACCAGTAGCCGATTGTATCGGAGAATACCGGGACCTTTTTAAATATGAGGTACCGTAGTTACCCGTTCATAGAAATGGGGGAACATAGGTACCGGGGAACATAGGTACAGTGGAATATAGATACCTTCCTCCTGGCTCTGGGTCCAGAGGCAGAAGCTCTGCAACGAGGGCAAAACGAGACTGAATTCTATATTGTACCTGAATTATACTTAATTCAGGTACAATATAGTAATATAGCACTATATAGATCATTTCAAGTTTGTGTTGCTGTGAGACGTGTCTAAAGCTTGAGTAAACTGGAAACAACTTCTGGTTCATCCTCAGCAAAGCCTCTGCTCTGCGTTTTAAGCTCTTTATCAGAGTTGGTGTTAGCTGCTAACGGATTAGAGTACTCAAGAGACTAGAGTAACGCGGAACCTAACGCGTACATTTTGTGCAACCATGTAATCTAGTACTCCCCAAGTTAATTTTTCAAATGAGAAACTCGTTAGTTTTGGTTACATCATCATCTCTGTGCCAGTCTCATCTCCTCACCATAATCCCAGAGCTCGGCATGTTGTGAGCATGCGCAAGGCGCAGCTCGTGACTGGGAGTCTTGTCCTCACGCCAAAGAGAAATAAACTTTCAGACGCACTTCTCCTTCGTTTTAACCACTATTTTGAATCTGAGGAGTAAATGTAGGGTAGCATAGATTTGGTGTTTGAAAAAACCCGGGGCTGGGAGTTCGGGGAGGCCATGGAGGAGGACTATTAGTCGGCCCCAAAGAAATTCTGGCAAACCGTCCGACGCCTCAGGAGTGGGTTGCTGGGTGCCGGGGAATCCAGGCCTAACACGCTTCAGTGTCCCGATTGTCCTAATATAGTCCAACTTTGAAATCTTAATTAAATAAACATTTCCAGCAGATGTTCCCAGACAAAATACCACCATTATACAAAGGCAGAATGAAATCACATCAATGCTCGTACAGCAGCAGTTAGCAGCCTCTATGCCATAGCGGGACATACCTTTTTGGTAGCACTTGGGCTAACAGGAGCTTGTGGCATAATAAACAGTGGCTGTGCTTGTGAATGTAAACCATGCCGTGGGAAATATTGTGAAACTGTCAGATGGACAGGGGCATTGTTTGGCTTTAACTTTACAGCTTCGGTCTGTCTGGCACCATCGTGATGTATATGAGACAATTGCATAAGCGTTCTTACATTGTTGAATATTTTAGGTTCCACCACAGGTGCAAAAACAGGGGGCGTTGTTGAGCTTGGCAGAGGAGCATTGGCTATAAATTCAGGTGGAGAAGCCGCGACAGATGGGATGAATTCAAATCTGAGCAAAGGAGGCAAAGAGCATCAACAGACAGAGTTAAATTCACAGTTATATAACTCTGTCTGTTGATGCTCTTTGCCTCCTTTGGTCAGATACGAATTCATCCCATCTGTCGCGGCTTTTCCACCTATAGAACTGCAGTCCAACACATTTATTTGTCATAGGTCGGAGGCCCAAAAAAAGAGAAAACAACGGGAACAACTAGAGATGGATGCTGAAATAGCTGCCGCTGCAGCACTCTCCTCCATTTCTCTCTCCATTTCCTCTAACTCATGTTTCCTTGTCAAAGCTGCAGCCTTTGCCATTAAAGCGGCTTGATCGGCCATGGCCAGCCTACGAGCGGAAGATGTACTGGAACCCGAAGTGTGGCTGCATTGGAGGCACTATCTTCGAGATTTACACGCTCAAGGGCGGCAAGGTTTTCATCAACTGCATTTTTACGGGCTACGTCCACAGAAATTGTTCTAAAACCACCATCTGCATGCTCATCCCACCCTCCATTTTCATTAGACCAAATGCGCTCTATACGCTCAAATTACGGTCAATTACGGTCATTTTGACCTGAAACCAGGTGTTTTGTTTTTGTTGTTCATCGTCAGGCAAATCAAGTCATTCAAAAATGTGTTGTGAAAGGAAATGGCCTTTTGGCACAGAGGAATGAAACATTTTAGATGTTGTTGGACCTCGGAAATGTTAGCATTTGATGACCAAATCTCTGTTGTTGTGTCCTTTGTTTTGCTTGGTTGTTTAAATGAATCACTTCTTTCCTTATGAACCTTTTCAATGGCTAATGCCATACCCTTTAGTGACAATTTCCTTCGGCGTGTACACTCATAGGCTTGGTTTCGGTGTTGTCATTTTTATGAACATCCACATCACTCATTTTCAACAATGAAGCAACAGTAGCGAGCTGCGGCGTGCTATCGTGCTTTCGCGCAAATGGCTCAAAACACAAGCTTATTCACGCAAAATCTGCATAATTTCCAGATTTTGAAGTCAGAGTAAATATGAACTCCTGGGATGAGCTAATGGCGCACGATGCACCGGCTTTGTCTGTGGATAAACAAATAAGAATGACTGCACTCACCAGAGACGTCTTGTATAGTTGTGCCTCATACCTTACATTTCCTCTGGCTTACTTGAACTGGCAGCAGAAAGAAGGTGGGCGAAAACAACTCTCCGCTGTAAGCCAGGCGGCCGCGGTTCTGTGCAGCGTGCGCCAAACTTTCTGAATAGCGAGCCAAACGGTGGCTTTCCTTCTTTCCAACAGGTCGCGGTTTTTACTCGTGTAACGACATTTTAGTCCTAACCTTTTGTCGTGGTTGTTGAGTGCCGGGGATCCAGGCCTAACGCGCTTCAGTGTCCAGATTGTCCTAATATCGTCCAACTTTGATTGAAATCTTAATTAAATAAACATTTCCAGCAGATGGTCCCAGACAAAATAAAGCATATGAAAAAAGGGGGAAAAATGGACGAAGTGAAGAATACTGGAGAAAAGTAGGCAAGGCAAGTTTATTTGTAGAGCACAATTCGTACACAAGGCAATTCAAAGATGCTTCACAACAGGAAAAAAAAGCATTAAAATCACAAAGACATGGCAGAAATCACAAAATCTTAATTCTTTAGAGGTGCCATTTTCAGGCTATCCGTCAAAAAAATCAAGAGAAGAGTGCAAAGAAGATAATTTCAGTCATATGCACAGCCAAACTAAACAGATTTTAGATTAGATTTGAACTGCCAGAGTAGCGGCCTGTCTCACATCCTCAGGAAGACTGTTCCAGATTTTAGCTGCATAAAATAAATGACTCTGGGCACCAGTAGGTAGGCCGTCCATGTTTAGTCCTGATTGGCACCAGCAGGAGGCCGTCCATGTTTAGTCCTCACTCTGGCACCAGCGGAGGCCGGTCATGTTTGTCCTCACTCTGGGCACCAGCAGGAGGCCGGCCCATGTTTAGTCCTCACTCTGGGCACCAGCAGAAGGCGGGTCCATGTTTAGTCCTCACTCTGGCTCAGCAGGAGGCCAGTCCAGTTTAGTCCTCACTCGGGCACCAGGAGGAGGCCGGTCATGTTTAGTCCTGACACTGGCACCAGCAGAGAGGCCAGTCCATGTTTAGTTCTAAATCTGGCACCAGCAGGAGGCGATCCCTGAAGTCCTGAAAGTCCGAGATGGTTTCTAACATGCATTCCGAGATGTACTTTGGTGCTAGGCCATGGAGACTTGTATACAAGCAGAGCTGCTTTGAAGTCTATTCTCTGAGCCACAGGGGGCAGTGCAGAGAACTGAGCACAGGACTAATCAGTGATCTTACTTCCTGGTTCTCATCAGGACCTGAGCAGCAGCGTTCTGGATGTACTGCAGCTGTTTTACAGCTCGTTTGGAGAGGCCAGTGAGCAGGCCGTTACAATAGTCTAATCTACTAGAGACAAACGCATGGATAGTCTCTCCAGGTCTGGTTTAGACACTATACTTTTGATTTTGGCAATGTTTTTTAGATGGTAAAAAGCCGCTGATGTTATTGATTTGACGTGGCTGTTAAAATTCATGTCTGAGTCCATTATTACGGCCCCAGATTTCTAACTTGATTTGTAGGTTTTAGAGGCGAGACTCTGGAGGTGACTGCTAATACTTGCTCTTTGTTTCTGTGGGCCAAAGACGATGATTTCAGTCTTGTCTGAGTTCAGCTGGAGAAAGTTGTTTTGCATCCACACACTGATCTGTTTGATGCAGTGACAGAGTGAATCCACTGGTCCATATTCACCTGCCGTCAGTGAAACATAGATCTGAGTGTCGTCTGCATAATTGTGATAGGACACATTCTCGCTGCGTATCAACTGACCTAACGGCAGGATGTAAGAGCTTGAACAGAAGGGGTCCCAGGATTGATCTTTGGGGCACCCCACAGGTCAGGGGCATCTGGTCTGAGACACAGTTACCAATTTCAACAAAGTACTTCTTGTCTTCCAGATAGGACTTTAACCAGTTTAGGGCAGTGCCAGTGATGCCCACCCAGTCCTCTAGTCTCTGTAAGAGGATCCCATGATCGACAGTGTCAAAAGTAGCACTCAGATCTAACAGAATTAGATTTAGAGGCTAAATTAGAGAATTAGAGGCTTTGCCCGCGTCAGTGTTCAGGTGGATGTCATTTGTCACCTTGACAAGAGCAGTCTCAGAATCAGAATCAGAATCAGAAAGAGTTTATTGCCATTGTCAATGAACAAAATTCACAAACATAGGAACTTGTCTCGGCCTTAAGGTGCAACATAAAACACTGAGCAATAATAAAACAACAACATATATTCAATCAAAAAGGGCATGCATTAAGAAACAATTTAAAAATTACTATAAATAAAAATAAAAATAGGCATTTCTATGTACACAAGAGTTACAGTTAGATTTACAGTTTGAGTGCAGAAAGTGACAGTGCAGTGAGTGGTTGAATATTTGCAGTTAAAGTGACAGGTGTTTTGAAGTGTTCATGAGTCCAACGGCAGAGGGAAAGAAACTATTCTTGTGGCGGGAGGTTCTGGTCCGGATGGACCGTAGCCTCCTGCCTGAGGGGAGTGGTTCAAATAGACCATGTCCAGGGTGAGAGGGGTCAGCTGTGATCCGACCTGCTCGTCCCAGAGTCCTGGAGATGTACAGGTCCTGCAGAGATGGAAGTCTGCAGCCGATCACCTTCTCAGCAGAGCGCACAATGCGCTGTAGTCTCTGTTTGTCCCTGGCTGTGGCTCTAGCGTACCACACGGTGATGGAGGAGGTGAGGATGGACTCAATGATGGCCGTGTAGAACTGCACCATCATCTGCACTGGCAGCTTGGCTTTCCTCAGCTGCCGCAGAAAGTACATCCTCTGCTGGGCCTTCTTGATGAGGGAGCTGATGGAGGGGTCCCACTTGAGGTCCTGGGTGGTGGTGGTGCCCAGGAAGCGGAAGGAGTCCACGGAGGTGATGGGGAGTCTGTCATGACGAGGGCTGGGGGGCTGTGGCTTTCCTGAACTCCACGATCATCTCCACTGTCTTCTGGGCGTTGAACTCCAGATTGTTACCGCTGCACCAGGACATCAGCCGGTCCACATCCCCTGTAGACAGACTCATCCCCGTCCGAGATGAGCCCGATGAGAGTGGTATCGTCCGCAAACTTAATGAGTTTTACGGAAGTCATGGCTGGAGGTGCAGCAGTTGTGTGTACAGGGAGAAGAGCAGAGGGGAAGTACAACAGCCCTGTGGAGCTCCTGTGCTGAGTGTCTGAGATATTCTTCCCCAGCCGCACGCACTGCCTCCGATCCGTCAGGAAGTCAGTGATCCACCTGCAGGTGGAGTCGGCACGTTGAGCTGGGAGAGCTTGTCCTGGAGCAGAGCAGGGAGGATGGTGTTGAACGCAGAGCTGAAGTCCACAAACAGGATCCTGGCGTAGGTTCCCCGGGAGTCCAGATGCTGCAGGATGAAGTGGAGTGCCAGGTTGATAGTGTCGTCTACAGACCTGTTTGCTCTGTAGGCGAACTGCAGGGGGTCCAGCAGCGAGGAGGTGAAGGACTTGAGGTTGGGCAAGACCAGGCGTTCAAATGACTTCATGACTACAGACGTCAGCGCCACAGGCCTGTAGTCATTAAGTCCAGTGATCCGGGCTTCTTGGGGACAGAATAATGCAAACTCATTACACTTGGATGTGGAAATGAGTTCTACCCCATGGCAGCTGTTAAAAAGCTGGAGGGTCTGTTGCGCAATCTGTTTACTGTGGCAAAACAGGACACGCGAGTTGTTACTACAGCTTCCAATTATTTCAGAAAAGCCTGTAAACCTTCGTTCTACATAAAATGAGGAATGGGGGGTACATGTACAACTTCTCTCTGTAAATCTCTTTCTGAAACCTGGAGTAAGAGCTTTGACTTGCGCCATTTTCGTTCGGCCTGGCGGCACTCTCTTTTCTGTGCCTGACTGAATCATCATTTCTCCAAGGCGTTTTCTGCTTATTTTTTAACAATTTTAGCCTTCATTGTAGGGGCAATGGTGTCGAGAACCTCATTCAAACACTACAATGTAACAGAGTTCAACAAATCATTTACATTAGAACATTATACATTTTCAAAGTTTATCATTTCCATAAACAGTTTTCCCCTGCTGTCAGTTATGTGTTCTCCTCCGAAAAACTGCAGGACTAGCAGCCGGTAGAGTCACTTTGGAAAAAGAAGACACAGAAATGATCAGACAGAGCAACATCTACCACATTGATGTTTGACAAAATATTAAGAGCTAGCCCAGCTTTGTAATTAGAAGATGCTTGAGTTGTGCCTCTGCTGTGGTGAGGCCACTCATGTGCTGAGTAAGACCAAAGTTTCAAGGACAGCATGAAGCTCTTTAGCGTTTCTGTCACAAATTTTATCAACGGTGATGAACATTGAAATCACCTGTTATAACCAAACCATCAGGAAAGTCTGTGCATACGTACCACTGAAAGCATCTCAGTAAAATCGTTGATCAATAAAACGTTGGCAGTGCAGGGAGGCTTATATATAACAATGATTCAGTGAATGGATGGAGACTGTACCCTTTAGCTCAATTTTAAAGGATACGTACTCAAAATGTTGAAAACACCCCAAAGGCAACCTGTGGGTAACGATTCATCTTCTAACAAAAGCACCACACCTCCTCCCTTTTTGTTTTTTCGTGTTTCAGATTAAAACATAAAGTTGGGTGGAGCAGATTCTATTAGAACAAAATTTCCTATGTTTTTGTCAAGCCATGTTTCAGTTAAAACCAGTTTCTAAAAAATCAAGATTATAAGAAGAAATACAATTATTAATTAAGAATGATTTGTTACATAAGGATCTGACATTTAGCAAGTTTTCAGACTAGTTTCAGTGAGACTGGGCGTTATCTTTTACAGGGAATATGAATCAAGTTTCTCAGATTAGGCAGTCTGACTGGCATTTTGTTTTCCTATTGTGTGATGTGACAACAGAAATAGCACTAGGGGAGGCTGTTTTTTACACAGGGCTGGGTTGGTTTGATTTTTTTTATGAAATAATCCCGGCAATGCTGAGACCCAGTGCATTCTAGCTATGGAGATACCAGGTGAAAGGCGGTACTCAGGTGCAGCAAAGGGGGGGGGGGGGGGTTTACAAGGTCAAGGGGTGGTTTTTGTAAACAATTGTATAGCATCCTGCAGTGACAAAGCCAGGGGAGAATACCCTCAGAGCACAACCATCAGTCTTTCTCGTTGATCAGAACAAAGTTCTTGATCTTGCTATATTAGGCGTGTTCAAACAAAAACAGTGGAGCCATCTTAATGCCTGATTTGATCAGATATTCAAGATGGCTGGGAAGGCCCTGGGTGAGAGTGGAGATGGAAAGGAGAGTGAGGAATCTGTAGTGGGAGTAGATGTTGCAGGGGGGACCCAGGGCTGCTCTGAGGAAAGGGTGAAGATTGTTGTGGTGCTGCTGCAGATGAGTCCTTCACTGGAGGTGGTGGAGGTGATCGTGGAGCAGCTGGAGTTGAATCCTTTGCTGATGATGGTGGAGCGGCTGCTAAGGAATCCTTTGGTAGAAGCTGTGGTTGTGGTGCTGCTGATGTTGAAACATTGGCTCGGTCTCTGGCTGATGTAGCAGGAATTTTTCTCTCAATCCTCTCTTCTCTAACTTTCTGGTCAGGACCCTGTCCAGGCCCAGTCCAATGCCTCAGAGCGTGGAGCAGGTTCTCTGTCAGCACCCTCACTCCACCTCTGCATAGATGTGGGCCACTTCTCTTAAACAGGTCCTCTCGTTTCCAGAATAGATAGAAGTTCTCAATGTCCTGCAATCCTCTTGTTGCACACTCTTTGGACAGCCATTCAGCTGAAGCAGCCGGCTTAACTTGTTTATCTTTCTGTCGATGTTTGGAAGAGGTCAATTTATGAACGTTTTGATTTCCATTTTATCAAGTACGTTGAATAACTCCAAGAAGTCTCTTTTCAAAACTTCAGTCTGTACGCATCGTATGTCCACTGCATCCACGAGCAAACTCAGCTTTTTAACTCCTTGATATGTGGCCAAAACATTAGAAATGCGTGACGTAATCTCAGTGATTGTGGCGCTGGGAAAATAATGTGTTTTCATTTTTTCATGCATCACGTGACTTATCGCGCCATCCCCAATCAAGACGACCTTGACGTTTGGCACAGATTCTCTGTCTGCTGCCTTTTGGACAGGTCATGTATTAAAGTTTTCCTCTGTTCGTTTACTTCAGTCTCTGAAAGTGGTAAAAATTTGTTTGTAAACTGTATTTTAGGTGAAATTATCTTTGTATTGCGTAGGCTTCGCACTGAGTTTGTTCCAAGATACAGAACGGTCTTTAGAAAGTTTGGGAACGACATAGAGTCAGTCCGGTTTAGGTTGGAAGTAGCTGTTTTTCTTGTAGAAAATGGACTTCTTACCACTGGATGACACTGGAATTGTATCTTGGAGTCCTTTTTCAGATTCCAAAGCGAATATCCGTGCTTGTAGCTCATATATTTCTTGTTGATATTTCCAACTGCGTTCACAAAAGTTTGTTTCCCTTCTCCTGGACATGTCGCTGGCTCGTCAGATTTGTTGATTGAAACTCTAAACATGTTCTTAAAGTCCTTGGTTTACTTAAAAAAAGTCATAATTAAACATTTTTGGAAGACAAAATCTGATTAAAAAGCAGAATAAATAAGGAAAGCAGCTATAGCAAGCAGGAAAGCGTCTGCACTCTTCGGAAGCAGGAAGTAAAAGTAGAGAATCGCCCACCCAGTTCCATGAAAGCGGTAAAAACTGTGAGACCTCCCGTAACCCAATCACCCAGCACCATAACACCTGTGCGTTAATATAGACTTTCCTCCTCACTGCACCCTAGTGGCTACATTAAATATAGGTCAGCTACTTCCCAAACGTAGCCCCCAGTGTGACCCAAATGAACCCCGATCAATAGTTACAAAATAGCTCCTACAATCTGTTCATTGTTTTTATGGACAGAATGTCTAGGCGTAGTCAGGGGTCGGAGGATGTCTGGTTTGGGGAACACAGGATCTCATCTCTGCTGTTTGCAGATGATGTTGTCCTGAAGGCTCCATCAAACCTGGACCTGCAACATGCACTGGGACGGTTGGGACTGTAGCCGGACTGCAGCCGAATGTGAAGGAGCTGGGATGAGAATCAGCATCTCCGAATCAGAGGCCGTGGTTCTCAAATGGAAAAAGGTGGCTTGCCCTCTCCGGGTGGGTGGGGACACCTAGCCCCAAGTGGAGGAGTTCAAGTATCTTGGGGTCTTGTTCACAAGTGAGGGAAGTATGGTGTGTGAGATTGACAGGCGGATCGGTGTAGTGTCTGCAGTGATGCGGTCACTGCATCGGACTGTTGTGGTGAAGAAGAAGCTGAGTCAAAAGACAAACCTCTCAATTTACCGGTCAATCTACGTTCCTACCCTCACCTATGAGCTTTGGGCAATGTCCGAAAGGACAAGATCGCGGATACAAGCAGTCGAAATTAATTTCATCCGCAGGGTGGCTGGGCGCTCCCTTAGAGATAGGGTGAGGAGCTCAGTCACGCAGGAGGAGCTCGGAGTAGAGCTGCTGCTCCTCCACGTCGAAAGGAGCCAGCTGAGGTGGCATATTCGGGCATCTGTTCAATTCGGATCTTGAATTTATTTTTCTTCCTCCTCCAAATCGCTTCCTGATTCGGCTGAGCTGAAAAAAACAGAATTAAAACAGAATTAACAAATTTACTGTGTACATGAGAGTTTATTTAATACAATAGTAATTTTAAATTGTCCCTTAAGCATGCCCTTTTGTTTGATTGAATACATGTTGTTTTATTATTCCAGTGTTTTGTGTGCACCTTAATGTCGAGACAAGTTCCTATGCTGCTCATACACACTATTCAGTGTTTCTTGTTTACGTCTTCCCATTCATTCCAAGTCCATGCTACGGACCTAAAAACCCAGCTAAAGGGAACAAGTGTGGTTTTTTGAGATAAGTTATCACCTTGCGAAGGCGGGACAAAGGCTGGTATAGCTGTTTTGTTAACGTGAGTGATTAGCGCCAAAATTAGCATGAAAGCTTACTACAGTAATAAACATTTCTTAACACTGTACAGAGTGATAAACAGATACGTTCACCGTCACAATCGGAGCATGAACAGATCCGTTACATGCTCACAGTTACGGAGCGATAAACATTACGTTCACCTGCTCACACTTTGCGAGGGACACGAGACAGAGGGGCGTGTGTGCAGCACTTTGGGCACGTCTGTGGTCCCACCATCTTCTCAACGGGATTTTTAACTCCCAAACATATCAATAGTGCAATTCAAATCAAAATATTATGCTTTTGAATGCAGAAAGGTCCTCACAAAATCACTTCAAATCAGAAAGGAATAATTTGGTGAAACCCATGCATACAAACATATAAACAATCATTTATTTGCCCTTTCTACGAACAACAAAATCCATGTTACTGTTTCACTGCCTCATTAAAATGAAAGGGAGAAAAGCTTTTTTTACTTTTGAGGACTTTTTCCTTTCAAAAGATATATTTGGTTTGAAATCACTATGGAAACGGTTCTCAACCTCTGAAACCCAGGGATAGCAGTAAAAGTGCTGTCTTACCAAAACCAGGTGCAAGGCTTTAAATTCCACGTCAATTACGGAAATGCACACAACACTTCCTGCTCTGTCGGTCTGACGGTTGCCCTGGTTTCACAGGGTCTGGTCGGGGTGAAGGATGGAGACATGTACTGTGGCTAAGGTCCAACTCACCGCCCCGTAACCATGAGATGTGTGGTTCGGCTGATATGGAATTAATGAAGAACAAGAGAATAGTGATTTTTGTATGGATACTTTGCACTTTGTTTGGAATTCCACATTTTGTAGCGTAATATTTTTGAAGAAATGGTCTTTTTGCCAATCCTATTGCATAGAGAATATCTAAAGGTTAGAAACCAAAATAGCTAAATAAATAAGATTACATTCATTCATTCATTCATTCATTCATTTTCACCGCTTGTTCCCGTAAGGGGTCGCGGGTGACTGGGCCTAGCCCAGTGACTTTGGGCCTTAGGCGGGGTACACCCTGGAAGACCAACTCATCGCAGGAAGATTACATTATAGAAAAAAATTATACTTCTCCATTTTACACACAATTTCACGGACTGATGGCAATGTATGAAAGATTATCTGTAGGGCCCTTTTTGCTTTATTAGACAGGAAGCTCAGCGTGCAATGGGGATGAGAGAGAAGGGAGAAATGCGTAAATTAACTCTGCGGCCCTGTATATGAAGCCTTGCATGTGTGCTGCCACCTTAACCCCTCCACAACTGGGCAGCACAGCAGAGACATTTTGTACAGGAGGTAATTTAAAGTCTGACAGAAGGGCGCTTTTGAACAGGAAAATGTCAATTAAGGGTTATATAGGAAATGTCTTTATGCAGTGATTCTCAATGTGGGGTCCCTGGGCCTTGGGCCCCCAAAAAGACCACATTTCTACTGAATACAAAATTTTTTAGACCAAAAAAAGATAGAATCTTTCATGTCTCAACAAGATTGTGGTGCCAGGAGGGGTCCTGATAATGCTCAAAAACAACGTCCGCTTTATTGTCTTAAAGTAAAAAGAATAAAAAATGAATATATACATTAAGAAAGAATATCCTCCTACCTACACCTATCAATGAATGAAAATAAAATTGTCAAATAAAATATAAAATGCATTAGTCTTTTATTTTTTTCATTTTTTCAAAACAAAATTACACGTCTAACATCTCTGGCTGCAGGAGTCTACGTGCAGCTGAAGAACTACCACATCTTTCTCTTCTTTGGCCTGCCACTCTCCTGCCACTGCTCCTCGTTTATGGCCAGAGTTTCCTGGAGCTCTTTGTTTTCTTGCCTCAGGGCAGAGTTGGTCTCCTCTGATGTGGTCAAAGCCTCAGATAGCTCCTCGATCTTATGCTCAGCAGTCCTCAACTGTTCTTTAAGGCTGTTCTTGAGGCTCTCATTCTCCTGGCTGCTGTCCGTCACTTGCTTTGTCAGCTCGATTTGTGCCAGAGCAGAGACATGAGCAGTGTAGCACTTTCTGACATCTTTAGATGTGACCCTCTCTGTTTGAAGGTCCAGGTTCAGGGTTTGTGTCCTGGCCTGCTTCTCCTGTAAAGTCTCCTCCTGCTCTGTCACTCTGCAGTGGAGTTCTTTCACTACAGACTCCAGCCCGACCTTCTCGTCCTGCAAGATTTGGAGTTTGCTCTCAGCTTCACTGATGATGCGCCTCTGCGCGGTCAGGGCGGATCTCAGAAGGGACACATTCTTCTCCAGCTCCTGACTCTCTCTCTCCTGCAGCTCCAGTTGGCTCTGAACCTCTCTGGTGGAAAACTTCTCTTTGTCCAGGGCAGATTTGAGTTTGTCATATTTTGTGTACATTTTCTGTCTCTGTCTCTCCACTTTGTTCTGAGCTGCTTTGTTGGCCCATTCCTGCTGGTAAAGAGAGCTCTGAAGATGGAACACCCGACTCTTCAGAACCTCCTTCTCTATTTGCGCCTCTTCATGGTTCTGTTTGAGAGCTTCCACTTGATGAGTCTTCCGTGTGATTGTATCTAGGAGACCCTGAGTTTGCCTTTCTGTTCTGTGTTCTGTTCTCTTGAGTTGGAATATAATTGCGTTGAGTTCATCTATTTCCTTCTCCACGGCTTCCCTGACTTCCTCCTTCAGCGCACTAAAGGCAGAGGCCTTCTCGTCTTTCAGAAGTTTGATCTCAGCTTCGTGCTGTTTCAGGATATTTTCCTTCCACTCTTCAAACTGGGTTTGGGGCCGAGTTTTTAATCCCCAGATTATTTTGAGCATATCTTTTTGGAACGCCTGTTTCTCCTCCTTCTGCCTCTTCAACTGCTCTCTCAGCTCCTCGTTCTGATTGAGCAGATCTTCTCTGGAGGCCTGGCTCTCCTTCTCCCCTGTGTCCTGAGGAGTGTGTGTGCTCATTGGAGTGTTCTTCTGTAGCACAAACTGCTGAGGGATCATCTCTCCCTCTGGGCCCACAGACATGTCATATATGTCTGTAGTATTTTGCAGCTCCTCTTCTTGCACGGCTGTGTTCTGCTGCCTACAGGTCAATTGAACGTCGGCTGTTTGAGCCTCTGAGTTCTGTTGTTTGTTCATCACGCTCGAGTTTTCTAACTGATGTCCAAGTCTGGAAGTGAATGAGACTATGATTTAAAGATTACACATAGAAGTAGGTCCACATGTGACATCATCACATGCGCCACAAAGGAACAGAACAACTGTTTCTATAGTTACATATTGAGACCGTGACATATTGATTCTTTGTGACATTACACGGGAAACTCCATTTATGAATAGAATAAAGTCTAAAGAATAAAGTCTAAAGAATAAAGTCTAAAGAATAAAGCCTAAAGTCTAAAGAATAAAATCTAAAGAATAAAGTCTAAAGAATAAAGACTGGTGGTAATGTAACAATATGGATAGCAACCGCAGTAAGACACCACCAAAGAAGAGGAAAGTTGTACCGTTACCATGTTGACACGAAGCACACATTTGCACACTCTGATACGTTGTTAAATGGTGTGGAAACTCAAGAAATATTTTTGATTTAAACAACTTTCTTTGTGGCAGGTTTCTCTGTGCTTTAATGGTGTTCCCTCAGTGACAAACCAAGTGCAAAAAGTTGCTCAGAAATATTCACAGTACAAAATCTTGTTGGAAAAAACACATGTATAGGTTTGCAGACTTCCCCTTTAAGTCTGTTTTCAACCACCAGCTCACGTTACCTCCACTGTAACCCAGATGAGACTGAAGGCAGTTGTTGTGTTACTTTTAATGGTGGTTTGCAGCCGAAAGGTGCATTTACCGCCACCTACTGTAGTTTGTACGTCTTCAAAGTACCGTATGTGCCCCACACTATACGCAGAGCTGAAGAGCTCTCCTTTATACCCCGTTGGCCCCTTCCACATTACATAACAGACATATGAAATATTACTTACACCATTTCTACTACTAAATGGCTAACTTTTCACAGTCAAACAGATACAAAAATACAATGGTTACAACAGAAAATTAGCAAACGAAATAAACAACCTTGAATATGGCAAACAGATAATTGTATATGCAAATAATTTCTTGATCACATGACCACTGAAATCCGCGGCATTTAAACCCCAATGGATATGTCCGGGTTTGCCAAAACACACCACAGGAGGTATACCTGCGCACCACACGCGCGCAGGTATGTGTAACAGCAGATTGTGCACCCTTAATCACGGCAAAACGAGAATATGGTAAACTGGTTAAATGTGCATTTGAGATGAAAGGATTTGGCGCGGCGCGCAGCAGACAGGGAAACGCAGACTTAGGGACGGACCCGCTCCGTTACATCATTATTATTCCAAAAGAACTTGTTTAACAATACGAAACATCTCACCTGTTGTAATTTCAATTAAAGCTAGGACACACTTCACGGTCGGTGTCGGCCAATGTTGCAAGTTGGGTTTTCCGCCCAGAGACAGCAGGGGGAGATGACAGACACTTCAAACGCCCACAAAAATACATTTAACCATCACAAGGACTTACAAGGACGTTTGATAAGGTGAAAATGTTACTTAGTTCTGCTTTAAAACCAGAGCCGAACCAATAACCAAAAACTCTCATGGTTCCCCTCTCTCCTCCCTCCTCCGCAGGCCTCCTCCACATGTCTGCCTCATAAATTATACAAATAACACAGGTATTTCTTGTGATACATTTTTTAAAAATATTATAGAATATTATGGTGTTTTTCTAGAATATTAAGTTGTTTTCATAGATTATTGATTGTATTTTGTTAAAGTGCCCAGCTAATGTTGATGAAATGTCATGAAAAGTATCAAGTAAATATTCCTCAAAATCCCAATCAAGTTTAATATTAAATGACTTCAACCAATTTTCATTATGACATTTTTGTGATATTGATCTGAATTGATCCACCAAACATCAGGTCAATTGGTAAACACTGTACCAACTGAGCCACCATCAGAATCAAACGCACGACCTTCACAATATTGGCCAGTCTGGTTTGAAGGAGCTTGGAGTAGAGCTGCTGCTCCTACAGTGTCTGGTCGTCTGTTTGGAACTGGAGGGATGCCTTTGGACCAACTCCAAAAGGAGGGCCCAGTGGACTTACAGAAATCATCCAGACTGAGCACTGAGCTGTTTGTTTCCGGTAGTTAGCATCTGGCTCATGCTAGTTTACATGTTATTGCGTGGCTAAAAGTATAACACGCACCGTGACATATCATCTACCCAAAGTAGTGATAGTAGTTGAAGTTGCACAGTGTTTTTCTCCGGTTTCCTTTTCCAAACCTCCAACACTCTTCCTCTGTGTTTATCAAATACTGCATTGTTCACCATCCAGATCAGTCCATTCAACTTGGTTTCATTCTGTCAGTTTTCCTTCTTTTGTTCTATTAATAAACTTTCCAAACAGAAATGAACAAGCACACGCCCTTGCATTACAGCATTTACTTACACCCTTTCCATAACCTAAATTAAAATATCTATTTCTGTGGCAAAACCTGGCATGGATCCACCAAATAGCCAAAATAAGAGGATTACATTTATTTTATTAATGTGGAAATGATGGATGTATAAATTTACAAACTCATTTAAGTCATTGTCTGCGCCACGGTGCACTTGTTTAAACTTGGTGTCAAGCTGATTGGGACACTGTCAGAGGAACAAGAAGAACAGCTCTGTGCATAAAGCCCATTTATTATACTTGAATAAATCATGAGAGATTTATATGGAGATAGGGTTCAAAAAGAATGATAATGTTAATATAATGCTAATGGGGACAATGCAGCCGATTCTCACCACTAAAGAGCGTGATTATTGCAGGTGGGCTCATGACTGAAATGCAAGGTCGTTATTCAAACGATGAAAAAGAATAATACTTTTGAAAGTTATAGACAAAATGCTCTGGGTGCAGGCTTTTTAAAGGTGCACTATGTACATTTTCCAGTTGGGGCCCAACACCTCCATGGAGATGTTATTACCTTGGAATGTTCCACAGTGAGACATTTAAGGACACATTATGCAAAATTGAGCTTTTAATCATATTATAATATTGTTCCCTCATCAGAAAATGCATTTCTGTTGCCATTAGCATGTCGGAGGAAAGCTAGCTTTTATTTGTCTCAATAGTGTAATTCCCTGTGCTGCCAGTAGATGGGATCAAAAGTCAATTCCTTTCATTTTGGTTTTTGTAACTATTTTTTAAAAGTTCTAAAACAAAACATGAGATGCCAAACAAAGGTACATTTAGGGATGGCAACTTTTTTTGTTGAGCCCACATGCTTAGCAAAACAAAGCTAGCGCACATTAGCATCAGCCGTTTCCTGTTTATTGATGCATGACACTCAAGATAAAAAATATTTTACTTCCAGTAAATAAAACATCTAATATGATCCAAACCCAATGCATTACATAAAGAGACGTTAAACACAGTGTTGAGGGGCAGAGAGGCAGTTTATTAATGCGAAAGTAGTTTATTAGTGTATTATACTTTAAAGATGCATTGGAAATGTGTAGCTCGCTGCTATTGCGCTTAGCATAATTTATACTGCTTCAGTTATTACACAGAAGAAATCAGGAATGAAAATTTAAAAAATAAAACAGTAAAATGAATTAACAGCAGCAACAACCACAGCAAACTTCAATTTTGACAGTCAAAACAAAGTCACATTCTAGCCTAGTTAGACTTTGAGGCTGCTGCTGCTGCTGCTGCTGCTGCTGCTGCTGCTGCTGAGGGGCCGTGTGCAGAGCCTTTTTGTTCCAGTGGAAAATGGAGGGACCGTCTGCCAATTCCCCAGCCCTCAAACAACCACAATAAAGACCGCTCCCCCTGCCCCCATGCAGGCTCCATGCAGTGTGTAGGCCGCTGACAGCACAACACTGAAACAATTCACTTTCTCTGGAATGCAGCTGTATGTTTAGAAGCTTTGGAAATGTAAATACAAAACATATGCAGAAGAGAGGGAATTTACTAAGAAGAAATACAGTTAAAGGACTAATGACATGTCTGGAATTGTGTTTTATTCCATCCATGCATTCATGTTACAGCAATCCTGCCTCATTTCAGTGTGTCTTCTACACAATGTTCAAAATACTTTGTTCAACCTGCTTACAGATAATGTTTTTAGTCTTATTTCAAATGTTAGCCTGATGTTATTGGTCACACTAATGACTATGTTGATTAATGAGCCTAAAATAAGCCTGGTCTAACACGGGCAGAGCACCACCGTGAAGTGGGGTGTGATGTGTTTATGACTTTTGTAAACAGTAACCACATGTGCAGAAGTGCTGGAAGAAGGAGTGGTTCTGATCTGTTAGACCAATCACACTGTTCCTTATACCTCCAGACCCCGCCCTCACTCTCCTCTCTCTTCACCAGCTCTATTTGAAATGTGGTAATGGGCAGAGTTTAGGTGTTTATTCCTAGTTTAATGCCATAGACAAATATAGACAACATTCCAGACGAAGCAATAACTTCTCCATGGAGGTGGCAGAACCCCCACCAGAAAATTTACATTGTGCACCTTTAAGTGTGCCGTGGGAATATGATGCTAACGTCCATGTCACACATCTATAATGCTCATCAAATGTCTATTATTGCAACAACTATGATTGTGTGCACTTTGTGGATCCACCTCAGCTGAGGTGCCCAAAGCCAATCCGTATAAATCCAGACTGAAAACACACCTCTTCTCCCTGGCATTTAATGCTAGCTTAACAGGATATCTTAATTTTTCTTCTGTGCTTTTACCTATGTGTGTTATTTGTGCTTTGCACTGTGTTGTTCTTTAATCTTGTTTCACGTGAAGCACTGAAATGTGCTATAGAAATAAACTTGAATTGAATGACAGACATGTGTGTTTTCTCTCAATCATCAAATCTACTGTTTACCCTGCTCACCATTGGGACACGGGCACCCGCTAACCTGCGTCACTGCTAATCCTGCACTAGCCTCCCAGGATGTTTATGTTTCTATGATTTTCGGGGAGAGCGGAACAAGACATCATCAGCCTGGGGAGAAGAGTTCTGGGTAAGAGGAGCGAGCGTGCTCCTTTGGGAGGGTTTAGCCATGGAAACATCACTAATGACTTTAGCTAGCAGGATTATGAGAGGGGCTACCTTTACAGGGGTTTACGTAACATGTGCAGGACTGGGACGTGTCAAGCAGGTCTCAGATATGTCAAGGAAAATAAAGTGAAAAGTACTAGTTCTTCATGCCAAATGTGGTTAAGGGACTGCAGATGGAAATGAGCTCTTTAGCTTCAATCTGCTGCGGAACATCTTTGTTTTCACGAGCTTAATGTCTCTGTACATTGTCCCTTCAAATAAAGACTAAACTAAACTAAAACCTCAATGTTTGTATTAAATAATGAGAATGGAGGAGGTTGTGACAGATCTGGTCAGATTTGTACTCATGGTGTACTAAAGCATGTAAATTTGTTGCAGAATTATTTCTTTTCGTTTTTATTTTCCCTCGATGCATTTTCATCTCCTATAAGCATTATAAAACAAATAAGACTAATGATTGAATTGTTCGTAACATACATTCACACATTTAACTGGTCATAATTGATGTTGACTGAAGCTGGTAAATTTGATCTGTCTTACTTTATATTATTTTATAATAACATGGTAATAGAAAGGAAATAAAATGATAGCTAAAAGTGATGGTAAGAATCAGAATCAGTTTTATTGCAATTGTCAGTGAACAATTCACAAACTAGGAAGTGCAACATAAAACAATGTATAATAATAATAATAATAATAATAATAATGATGATGATAATAATGATAATAATAATAATAATAATAATAATAATAATAATAATGATAATGATAATGATAATGATAATAATAATAATAATAATAATAATAATAATAATAATAATAACGATAATAATAATAATAATAATAATAATGATAATAATGATAATAATAATAATGATAATAATAATAATAATAATAATAATAATAATAATAATAATAATAATGATGATGATAGTAAAAAAAAGTATAAATGATGCAAAAATAAGGGCATCCAAAATAAAATGTGTAGAATAAAAGTGATTTAAAAACAATATATATACAACAAGATCTGAATGGCAGCGCAATTATTCAAATGGATTATGAAGTCCCTTTGTTATTCAGGTGTTGTAAAGTGTTCTTGAGTCCAATGGCACAACTGTTCTTATGGCAGGTTCTGGTCCAGGTGGATAATCATATGGTAATTACTCTCAGAGTGCTGCTGGTGCTCAGTGTGGGCTGATGTCGGAGCATGTGCACGGGCGGGGCAGCAGATAGGACACACTACAGCCACAGCACGCGCTCGGACCAGGTGCAGGGGAACGGCTGCACAAACTCCACTGCTGAGGCTGCTGGAGGGATCTGTCCTGGTTTTATCGTGGGCCATGTAGCGCCATAGACCTGTGAAAAACCCTCTGCTAAAGTTTGAACTCACCTGCAAATCAAGTTTTCCTCATAAAAGACAACAACAACATCAACAATGATTTCTATGATGCTTTCCACATGAATGCTCCAGCCAATAATGGAAAAAAAGAAAATCATCTCGCATGCTACAGAGGCGACTCCAGCAACCGAGAAGACACATGGATCACAGCCGCAGATGTTTTATTATGAATTCATTATTAGTGATTGTTTTAATCTGACCCGATGACTCAAAATAAAATGTTGTTGACCGGTTTAAAGAGGCAGTCAGAGGAATAGAAAAGTGTCAACAAACAAAACTAAACTGGCCAAAACAAAAAGATAAATCCCATAGATATAGCATACCTGGCAAGTCCAGAATACTCTTTTTCTGTATTTTTCATACAGTGGGATGTCAGTCTGGTCACCACTTCCTTTGGCACACCTCGAGCCAAACTCAGACAGAACCGTGCAATCAAGTTTGTTTATTTCAGTGACGTCATCTATCATTTGGAACCAAATTAACAGTTTTTTGCTTCATTCAATTGACATACATTGTTCTGGGAAGCAACCATTTTTGTTTTGATCTGGACTAAGCATGCTTGTACCTGATTGGCTATTCCACTTGTCAATCACCCATCTGAACTCAGAAAGATAAAACTTGTGACCAGACTCACATCTTCATAAAGCATAAAAAAGACGTGTATTTTGAGAAAAAAAACTACACATAGCCCTTTAATTATGCCCTCCCATTTAACTCCACATTTGAATGTATTATGTTTCAATAGGTTAACTTTATTGAACTTTTATTTAATTTATTATACTAAAATATGAAATCAGTGCAATAGAAATGAATAAAATATTCAACATTAAAGTGTAAAGACAATTTTCCACCATACAATAGTTAAGCAGAGATGAGAGTGCTGCTAATCTTCACGTCATTTCCAAACACAATGACATGATTTGAAAAAGCTCTCTAAGTAAACACTACAAAACAAATATATACACTACGACCCATCTTCACAACAATCCAACCAAACATTCCCCATCTCTTACTCTCCCCACAGGTTTCCAGCGCAGTGGTGAGTGACCCAGCCGACGGGGAAACTCCGGCCCACTCTCGGCCCTCCTGACTGGGCCATGACTCAAAGCCCTAACCCCAGCCTCCTGTTGAGCAATAAGCAGGCCATCTTTCAACATTTATATGAGGCAATCACTCAGCACAGTGCTCCAGGATTTAATCTTCGCAGAGTACTCTCCTGTCTGTGTCTGTTTAGTCCTCCCAGATCATGCCAAGTCAAGCTTTCAAACATGGCATAATGGTCTTTGCGTCCATAAAACACGCCTGCACTAGTCTTTTTCTGCTAAATTTCATTCCATATCATTTTACTGGATTAATTTCACTTAAAGCTAGCTGTTGCTTGTAACGGTGCCATTTTTCTTTTGTTTTACTCTGTTACTTAATAGTAATACCAGCAGTAATACCATTACTTAAATATTACTCAAGAAAAAAAGCAATGTCAAAAAAGTCAGTGTTTGTACATGTAACATGATTTATGCAACTATGATACGGATGTAAAGAAAATATATTTAACTTTTCATGTGGTAATTAATATTAAACTATGCCTTAAGTAGATTATCATTTTACATTTTGTTTATTGTAAACAGCAATATTGATCTAAAATGACTTCATAATAGAAACATTCCTGTTCAAAACTGCAGAACTGATAAGCTAATATATATGAACAAATACATTTTACCAGGAAGCAGCTGATTTAAAAAAAATTTTTTTTTTACTGCTGAAAATGGCTGTGGGACATTTTAGAACCTTACACATATGACCTGGGCCTCATTTCTGAAACTTAAAGCTGGGGTACTCAACTTTTTTTCTTATAATTAGTTAATTCTGTTTCCACCCCAGAAAGTGTATTGTAAAAGCAGAACTTTGTGGAAAATACAGAAAAATAAGTACATCAGACCTCTACATGCTGTCTTATTCTAATTATTTAGCATTTGATCTTTTCAAACTTGTCAGAAAGAGCCGTGTGAGTCACTGTATGAACACTCAAATGCAAAACAATAGAGGATTACTCAAACGTGCATTACTCAATTGTAATACAACTTTGAGTAAATAAATAATGTATCCATTTTGAACAAAAAATCATGAAATAATGCATCGAAACATAATATCTGAATGTGAGATGCAAGAAAATCATAGCCTATAATGCATGTTCCTGAATACTATTAAAAACACAAAATGTTAGCCAGCGCTGTACATGAGATTGCCAGAGTCTGATCTCAATGTTTTTGGGATCAGACTATTATGCAATCACTAAGCACCCTCCTCAGACCTGCTCCAGTGTTTAGACTGAGCTGAAGCGCAGATTCTGGCGCAGGCTGCGTCCCATTTCTGTCCACTACCTCCTCGAAGCCTTATAGGGTAAGCCCAGGTTCTAATGGTAAAAGTAAGTTGATTACGTATGCCTGATAATCATAACAACAAGAGTATTGCGTTGTACAAAACCCTGGAGGAATAGAAAAGCCTGGAGAAGTAGAAAAAGCCCAGTCACTATTGGTTATTTTCCATTTCTGATTTGAAACATTAAAAGATGCACAATGTAGTAATCTAATGTTAACGGAATACTGAGTCTAGTTAAGCGGTCAAAGATACTAACAAAGACGAGAAAAGAAACAAATCAATATTATATACATACAAGAAACCCATTTAAACAACCCAGAACATCACAAAAGAACTAGTCCTGGTTTCTCCTACAGAGGCAAACATAAGAGGGGAGTGGCCATATTGATCTCAAGCAGAATGGCCTTCGAAATAGCTAAACGCTTACTTTACATTACATTGCTTGGATGAAACGCGTAAGGAGGCTTCGTGTGAGACTGTTTTGTTACTTCTGTGCTCAATTTTTGAAACTTAAATCAAACACTACAGGTAAATCTAAAGGTTGGCTACGAAAAGGGTTTCCGGGGGCAATGACGTGAGGTTCATCATCTTTAAGTTCTTTCGACGAACAACGATGACGTCTTGGTGATTGAATAATGATACCACTTTTTCCCTTGATAGCTGAACATTGAAATGTGGATCATTACTGAGATATCAACCATAAAGCAGGTCCAGTCTTCCTCCCCTCTCTCTGCTGGAGGCCCATATTTGGACAGTGTATTTAGCTGGCTGTCATTGACTCCTCTGGCCACTGTCTGTTTGGGCTCACGTTGGATCAGTGACAGTGTTTTTTGGAGGAAGAGAAGTCCTACTGTTCTGCATATGTGGAATGAATGCGTCCTACAGTTACACACATGTTTCGGAGACTTTCTGACCTCAAGAACCAACAGACAACAGAGGTCGAGATTCCAACTCCTGCATTGGCTCCTGGCGCAACCATGCTCTCCACAGTACGGCACAAGTTACTCATGCATGAATTCATCTAAACATACAGTATTTCTTCCTGGTTCCCTCAGAATGCTCTGTGGAGGTCAGCCAATCGCAGCCTCCTATTGTTGCGGTAATGTAGCAGGGCAAAGCAGAAGGGGATCTGAACTTGTATACTAACTTTTACTTTTGTACTAGCGTTACACAGAAGCTTGGAGTTTACTGTCAGCAAATGCGCGTAGCCGTTTCACTGGGGCGGTCCAACAGGGACACTTTTCCCAGATTGAAGCTGCAGCGTGGTAGGGGAGAACATGCAAACTCCATACAGAAAGGCCCTGTGAAATAGATCCATATGTGCCTTCAGTATGTGCCTTTTGTTGCATTTTATCTGGCTGACTGAGTTCTGGGTTTTAATTCATTCCTGAAGTTTAGCCTTTTGCCCCAGATCACACGAGAACACACGAGACTTCGCCAGCACCAGCCAAATACAATGACAGAAACTTTTGATCAGTTTCTGACCAGTTTCCTTCCTTCTGTACCGTCATTTACACCGCAATGAATCCCACGTGCCAACAGCAACAGCATTTCATTTAGAATTATTTGACCATCTGCTCAACACTGTCGAAGAACTTAATAGGCCAAAGACACAATATAAATAATTAAACCACACAAACAAATCAGTTACTCTGAAATTGTACATGTAATATATTTGTATTACAACATTACTGTCCAAAACATGTAATGAATTTACTCTTGGGGACCAGTTTGCAATTTTACTGTCTTCAAACGACCGACTGAGATCAGATTTCTCTTTTTTTTTAAAAACGAAATAGGCAATTTTTTGAAGCCTCTGCGTCCCCCCTTGGACCCTCTCTCAAAGTTTGAGAACCACTACTCTAAATCCCTCACTTGCACTTCACAGCGTGTAGAAGATTTGAGTTCCATGTACAATTATTATCAGATACACAGTAGGCCTGTACAAGTACTTTTACCAACTTCTCCAAATTATATTTAGTTTGATATTTTTAATGGTATTTTCTTCCTCAGATGGGTTCATTAGGGTTAGGATTAGGAACAGGTGGAATATACCTCTGTTCACTTGTACCTATGTTAGACTGGTAAACACGGGTACCTTTCGAAACGTTCCTCCGTCTATAGAACATGGAGAACATAGGTACTTACCCTGTCAAAAGTATGTTCTTGCAATGCCACCATAGATAGACAGAATACAGATTCACACATTGTTTTCCCATTCTTTAGATCCCCCCTAAAACTTTGCAGTGTCACAGATCTTTATATTTACAGCCACTCAGCCTAGGAACACATTTTGGCTCTATCTTGCGTCGGACTTTGAGCACTAAATCATGTAAGGAAGAGTAAAGGTAGGATCAAAACTGTCTGGAGAGCTTTTCCTCATTGAAATTCTTGATATGAACTATTTCCACATGGCTTTACAGATGCTGAACAGCTTGCTTTAGTAGTGGAAGCCAGACAAAGTGTAACATGACCCAAGCTAGCATCACTAAGTGGAATTTAGGAGACATTCGCTGGAACATTGCATCTATTAGCGCTCTGGTTGCCAAGTGCTTTAGACTCTATTGACTTTGAGCTTTATTTGTTGCCATTGTGAATAAAGGACATGTGTTTTTCTGTGCCGAGACGGAGCAGTCGGTCTTGAGTGCTTGCAACATGGTACTAAGCTAAACCGAGCAGGAAATTGCAGCCTGAAGCGATGGAGGAAAGCCTCTTGTACACAGTTCAAAGAGCAAAGCCAAGGATGAAGGAGGATTTATCATTCTAAACATTCTAAACTGTCTGCTTTGGATGCACAAAACTTATTGGAAATTCAACAAGTCAGAGTTTTTAGATTTCGACCATTCACGCTGGTATTATACATGTTTTATTTCATTTTTGATGTTGGACAGCCCACATCACCCAAACGTAACAAATGTTTTCTTATTAAATAAAATCTACATAAATTATACTTCTGAATCATAAAGTCAATCTCAGCAAAAGAGTGATTTTTTTTTGTCATTCCAAGTTTGTGTTGCTGTGAGACGTGGCTAAAGCTAGAGGAAGCAGGAAACTACTTCTGGTTTATCGTCAGCTTCATGTACAATGTGCCACATCTCTACGCAACATGTCAGCGTCTATTTGTGTAATTCATCATGCACTAGAAATATCATATTTACTGTCTTGAGTTGAGTGCTGTCCATCATAAACAGGAAACAACTGATGCTAACATGCGCTAGCTTTGTTTTTCCAAGTCTGTGGGCTTAACATATAAGTTATCCCTGGAACTACGGCAGTTTATCACAAGATCAAGTCAGCGTTTGCTGAGGAATTGTTTATTTTTGTTTCTCTCAGTTTTTGCCCTTTTGTTTTCACCCGAGTCTGCGTTCTCTCCAACCCAATCTTCTGGCTGCTGTGTGGAGCTCCTCCTGGAGCCGAAGAGGAAGCTACTCCCTTGCAGGAGAGGTTTGATTCATTATTTGATGGTTTAGCACTTTGTGATTTGTGGTCAAATGTAAAGTGCAATATAAATAAAATACATTATTAATATTATTATTTTTTTAAATTATGTTTATTGCATAACGAGCAAGTTTTGTTACATTGCATTGTGCTGCAGTAGTGCTGTATTTATCCTTAAAATCAGAATCAGAAAAAGGTTTATTGACATTGTCAGGTGCAACATAAAACACTGAGCAATAATAAAAACAACATATATGAAAAGGAGTAAAGGAGTAGGAAGAAGTATAAACTTCTATACTCCTAGGGCTGAGCAATTATTCGAATTTCAATTATGATTATTGTGACTGACGATTACAAAAAATGCGTGATTACGGCATGCTCTTCCAGTCTCCATGAAAAACAGAGCATAAAACGAGTGTGTGTCACTTCGGGCCCATGGATACAGTCAATGGACACAACAGCATGAGCCCCAATGCTGCGTTAGCGTCTTTCAAAACTTTTCAGAGTTCTCTGCAGACTGTTTTATGTTAGTTATGTGAAACGCACAAAAAGTCTCCTAAGCTAACGCCGCTGTATCCACGCAGAGGGCAGAGGAGTGTGGGCTAATTGTCCTGGAGCTAATAGGAGCTGCTGTGAGTGTTTGACCTGCTTTGAACCAGTCACTGTCACTTAAAACACTGCACACAAATAAAACCCTCAGTGTCACTATAGCTGCAGTCACAGACAAATCAAAGGTCTTTAAACAGAGGTCAAGTTAGTTCAGTAAATAAGACACACACACCAAACTACTAATGGGTCAAATACTCATTTAGATATGTAGATTAGCAGAAAGGTCGCGGGATTATTTTATTAAAATGTTTTAATGAAGAAATTGAGCAGCCCTATCCTCCTATCCCTTATTCTGTGTTAGGTTAGTTTTTAAAATAACCCAGGTCGACCCAGCAAATAAGAAAACGTGTACAGTGTTAGATAAGATTAACTACTTTATTTGTCCTCTGGATTTGACCCATCCTTCACTGCCATAACACAGAAGAGCTTTGTGTATCCAAAGCTTCAAATGAAACAGTTTTAATGTATTGTTTTTCAGTCAAACAGTCCCAAACCAGATCATACATTGTCGGAGAAGATCTATGCACAATATGATTTATTAAATAACATTTTGGTTGACAAAATGATTGATTTTCATGACATTTTAGTGCCCAAAACTACACTAAAACTGAAAAAGATTAAGTCACTACATGATTCAGTCCCTCAGTTTGTATTTATCTGATTATCTTCGACTTCTATGGTCTGCACAGGTCTTCACTTTGCAACACACAGACACATTCAAACCATTTCACAACATGATAAAACCATAAAAACAAACGCCTCCACAGCAGTTAGCCGTACCATACTGAGCTCAACTCTTAGTAAACATTTTGTGATACAGTCCCAGAATCCTCCGCGGCGCTGTAAATGATCAACCACACAACCCACACTGCCACGGCAACACAAGTACACACAAAACTACCACGCACAAGACTGGCGTTTCACTAACTACTCTATAAATTTACAGGATGATTTGAAATGGGAAGGCCAAAACATTAAAGCAGTGATTCTAAACCTGATTGAATCTGGGTTTAGACCTAACTTAGTCTTGGATTTGCTTTGGTCTTATTTTCTGACATGGTAGTTTTGGTTTAGACCTGGTTAAGTCCTGGTTTTTACCAAGTTTATTCTTTTTTTTGGTGTTAACTGGTTTAGTCCATACTCTCTTAGACATGTTACAGCCCAGTCCGATAATACAATGGAAATGTCCGTGCATGGGCCATAGTTCCGCCTAGCTAAAAACCCGAAAATAGTCTACCTAAAACCTAACACAATAAGTTTTCATTCGTACTAATTGTATTTTTGATCAAACTTAGATTCGCTGTGTGATGACTTGTTGAAAGGTGCTGAAATTGTTAGCATTTGCAAATGCAATACTATTCTCTTGGAATGTCTGGAAATATTTTATTGAATTGTCTGTCATATGTTCCAGTTCCAGTTGTTGTTGTTGTGTTGTTGTTGTGTTACTTTTAATGACAGCCACCTGAAAAGGTGCATTTACCGCCACCTACTGTAGTTGTACGTCTTCAAAGTATGTGTATTACGCTGTACTGTAAAAAAAAAAAAAGGAGAGATAGCAAGAGAGAGAGAAAGAGAGAGAGAAAGAAAGAGAGAGATGTTGTTGTTGTTGTTGTTGTTGTTGTTTGTTGTTGTTGTTGTTGTTGTTGTTGTTGCTTTTAATGGCAGCTGGCAGCCAACTGCAAAGGTGCATTTACCGCGCTATCTACTGGCTTGAGAGTGGACAGGAGATGAATGGAGACCATAATACCAAAAAGGGGATTGTAGTGTAACACTACAACGACGCTCTTAACTCTATAATCTTCCAATTAATCCTGTGTTATTTAAGGAAGTAACTATAGCCTCACATGATCCCAGTGACTGGATTGGAAGTAGATTCAGCAGATTGAATTGCTGCTTATTATTTTGAAACCATAAAACTAATTTCATATGCTGTACAGTGAAGCGGCACATGCTCAACACTTTCTGCTTCTTGACAGTGATTACATAGGATGTTTGCCTATCCTACTCAGTGACATATTGAGTGGCCAATTCTCATGTGAGTAAAGGGTCTCTCTTCCCCCGCGTTTCTGCCCATGGATCTGCATGGACCAACACTACTTTGTATCTGATACAGTCCGTCCAGTATCACAAAGTTTCCAATAGTCCAACCAACGTTTATACACATGACTCTTGATAATAGGCTTGATTTCAGATTCATCAATTGATGGCATTTTAAGGCAATTTTTGGCCAACAAATTCTCCATTTCATTACCATCCACCCCAACATGTGCAAGAACCAATTGAAGGAGACCCTCACATCCTTTCTGGACAGAGAGAGTATCAAATAGAAGATGCTATATAGAATATCCTGGCTACAATCAGATTTTCCAGATGTAATGCTTCACAGTGCAGAGGCTGTCAGAAGCTATCACAACATTGTGACACTGTAAAGTAGATTCAGCCCATTCCATCGCTAATCGTATCGCTATGAGTTCTGTGGTGAAAACAGAAAGACGGTCTGTTAACCTCTACTTAACTGCTACCTCAAGGTCAGGTATGAAAAAAGCAGCGCCTGTTCGCCCACTCTCAGGATCTTTGGATCCATCGGTGTAAATAAACACATAATCAGAATGCGTATCAATGAGCTCTTGAAAAATGAACTGCGGTGCCTTTTTAGTATTTACTTTAAGTTTGTGATGTACACTAATACCAACAGGAGCAAGAATATACTTCCAAGGAGCTATGGCTGACAAAGCCACTGAGGGGTTCAAGTTAAGATCACTCAATCCAGCACGTGCTTTTGCATTTCCTACCCAGCTAAACCAATGAAAGTCAGCCTCATGATGTTCCCAACATACTTAAAGAATTTCCTTCACTGGGTGTGTGCTTGTACGTTCTTGCACATTTACCCAATAAACATAAGCTTTAACCTCCGGATCCGCAGTGGCATTTCTCCCAATTCAACCTGCATTGCAGAGACAGGGGAAATCCTAACAGCCCCTCAACAGATTTGCAAGGCTTGGGCTTGTTCTACATCAAGTTTGTTTAAGTTAGTATCAGCTGAAGACAGCCTTGTGGTTTTCTATTTTCTACCTCATAAACCTCAGCGCAAACTGTGCCTACTCTGGTTTGAATTTGTCAGTCAGACAAGAACCTTCTTACGCAGTTAAACAACTTTTCCTTCATCTCACACTTACGCAACTTGATAAGAAGACGTTCCTTCCAAACCATATTGTATGCTTTCTCCACATCAAAGAATTTTTTCTCTGTTAGTCTGGGTTATTTGGATTTCAGGTTCTAAACATAATACAGAATCCGTGGTATTTCCACCCTTGCAGAAGCCGCTTTGGTGAGTAGAAAACAAATTCTGACTTTCCAAAAAGTAATTCAACCGCTCGGTAACCATGCACTCTATGGTTTTCTTGTTGCAACGTCAAGGCAATCGGCCTGAAATGAGAGATCATGTCATAGCAAACCTCATCTTTACCTGGAGTCGTTTATCCTGCCTTAGAAAGCGTATTTCTTAACTCAAGATCATCTTGAGTTGAAGGCTAGGGTTTAATCAATTCAACATTCTGTGCCTGAGTATTATCTCTGCATTGCTTTGCCACAGGTAAAAGATTGTCAGAGCTGTGCACAGCCACACTAGCCAACAGTTCAGCTTTATTAATATTGCTGACTGCTTCAATATCATTCTTTATTAGAACTGGCATCTCATAATTGCGCCTAATTCCACTCCTCCCCCAGACATCCCCAAGTCGTGTTTCTCTTCCAATTTTGGAACAGTACTACCTCTAATAGGTTCTTTTGGCTGTCCTTACAGTCCTTTGCACAAATGCATGAGCTTTCTTGTATTCAGTGAGGGTATCCATAGTGTGGAGATCCTTTATCTTCTTAAATGCCTTATTTCTTGCCCTAATAGCTTTATCACATGATTCATTCAACCATGGCCCACTTTTCTTAAGGCTATCACCGTTACTTTTTGGGATTGTGTCCTTCGCTGACTGTGTGATGAGAGAGACAATTGTATTATTTAATTCATCCACCTGTGAATTCTCCTTCAAGCAAAGCCGTACGACCACCATGCGTTTCCCTTTGGAAAGCCTCCCAATCTGCCCTTGCCAACTTCCACCTTTGGATCTTGGTCCCTCTGTCCACACAGCTTTCAATACCAACTTTAGTGCATATGGGATAGTGATAACTTCCAAAGGACAAACCATTAAGAACTTCTACTACCAACTACTAATGCCTGCTATCTCATTGGACGTAAGAGTAAGATTTATTGCACTTTCCGTATTGTTCACAATATTGTATCGGGTTCCTCGCCCATCCTTCAAACAAAACAAATCAATTCTCTTTGATCAATAAAATGTCCTACCACCAACCCATTTTTATGTGTACTTTTACCCCACATAGTGCTGTGTGCATTGAAATCTCCACACCAAATAGTTTTTCCTTAAACATCCTTGCCAATACAATTTAAAGTAACTAGTGTTAGCTCATCTCACGGATTATGAAATTAAGCAAGAAGACTTCCATTGCAACGCAATAACTGCCATTAAGAACCACCCGAACATGACAGCGAATGGGGAATTTCTGATTCTAATTTAACGTGTTTTCTATTTCTTTCCGATTAAAATATTTTGTTCCAAGATACTTTTCTGCAGCTTTAGCAATGATCCTGATCCTTTCAGTTCTCTTGAGTTTGAGAAGCACAGTTGATAACATCCACCATAAAGAGTACAAAATCATTCCTATCCACAACCAAGGTATTCTCAGTAAACTTGGAAGCTTTACACTTGAAACTTCACACTTGGGAGCTTCACACTGGCTGTGAGCAACGTTGGCACCTCTCTCTGTATCTCTACTTTCACCTCTTTACATGTCACTTTCTTGACTGACTCCGCATAGGATATACCTTGAGAGACTTGAGAGGCATTTTTTGCACCTGAGCAGCCCTTTTGCTAGCTTCACGTCCCCTGTAGGCAGAGCTATGTTCTTTCCCACAATTAAAACATTTCAGTTTTTCTCTTTTGTCACATTTCCCATACTTGTGATCTCCTGCACATTTACCTCATCTTTGCTTCCCTTTGCAAACTGCTGCTACATGACCAAAACGCTGGCACTTGAAGCAATGTAGCTCATAAATCCAATGAACACTCTACTAGGCAGACATTTTCCATCAAGTTTTAACATTACTGACAGGCTGTCACATCTTACTCCAAGCTGGGTTGTCTTCAATCGCCTGGCATCCTCAACCTTAGCTCCAGTGAAATTCTTCTTTATTTCATCCACAGTCACCGTCATAGGAATGCCTGTGTAAACTCCTCTGACCATGTTTCTTTCAGCGTCTGAAATGTTTGATTTCACCAAATGCCTTTCAATGTTATTGTTAATGGATTCCACTCATTAAAGGACGCATTTTCTTGCGCAAGTTTAATGATCACCTTAAATTCTGTACTCCCATTCCAGACATTAGAAGTTTCCTCCCGCTTCTCACTGCCAGAACCTTCCGATTCGGATCGGTTTGCACCTTTATACGTTTTCGTCTACTACCTTTAGATTCAACAGTAGCAAAACTTTCATCCTCCACGCTCTCTAATTCGATATCGACTATCGATTCATCACTCCCCCCTGCCATCTCCTGTCCACGTTCTCTCCACCTCGTGTCAACGTCCCCACCTCTCAGACCACTGGTCTCTCCAAACCGTTAGCAGTCAGCCAAAAATCTCTTCTCATTTTTTAGAAATTGTTTTTTGAAAGAAATATCCAAAGTGAAAACCATCAAATTTCACAAAAACTCGAGGGTCTTTTGTTTCTAAAACACGCCTTAAACTAAATTAAATGGTCTTCAAGAGTGAGAGAAAACTGCTCTGGAATGCACCATCACCTTAATACCACGGAAACCACAGCTGTGATGTCATCATCATTTGACCACATCGCTTTGAAATTAGTTAGGAAAGTGCATAACTAACTCTAAAATTAGGTATGGAGCCTGAGAGGCCAGAATTCAAAGATGCAGTCGTTTGAGCAAAACCAGGACAAGGTAATGGGTCCCCAAAATGCTCACATCCCAGTCATCTCCCTCGGAAGACTGGAACCCATCGTTAACTCCTTCTGGGAAACAATGGCGACTGCAGATTTATCTCAGCGCGACTCCAGAACCACTGTAGCCCAGATATTTTTTGAGATCGTGACCATCACATGCCAGGAGGTATTCGGTTCCATCGAGGACTATATCTACACCATGAACCCTCACCAGCCTTATGTCTCTCAGAAGACTGTGAAGAAGGCGCTGCTGTCATCCAACAGTTTCAAGAGGAGGCATAGATGCTGCGGAGGAGGTAATGAGGAGCCTGCGGAAGAACTGGTTGACATGGTGAGCGTTGAGGCGACAGACAAGATCAACAAGGCCTTGTCTGAGCGCAAGGTGAACAACAAACAGATGGAAGTGGGCAGATGTTTTAAATGTCAAGGCCTTCGGTCCGGGGAGCTCTCAGCTCTGGAAAAGAGCAAAGACTCTGCACCGATCTTCACTGTTCAGGACAAAAAGCCCTGTTGCCATGGACCACAGCAGAAGATCAAATCCTTTTTAGCTTTTTGCTACGCTGAAGCCTCTTTCAAAAAGCTAGCACTGTGCTGTTCCTCTGAAAACTCCACTAAAACCATGGATGATGTCCTGAAAGAGGCCTCTCCAGTCTTGAAGAAGCTGGTGGAGAAGGAGTTGGGTGATCTGCCCACAGTAGACTCTGAACAAAAGGAATCTCTCCACAAACTGCCCCTGGACATCAGAGATGGTCAGTTTGAGGAGCTGAGCGACCGCCTCACTGAGATCCTCTCAGAGACAATAGACGAGAAGAAAGAACAGCCACAGACAAAGAAGACAGTTCGTGCACATGTTGGCTCCTTCGTGGCACACACCCGGAATTGGCTCAACATTCAGCTGTCAAAGATCCGCACTACAGTCTCACAGCCTCAGGATGTCCAACTGCCCCCCACACCTTCAGAGGGCTTACCGCTCTCTCTGCTCCCAGCTTCTCCTACTCAGTTCACCACCGACTCTGGTGCTCAGTCCGAGAAGAAGTGGAACACCTTGCACAGCATTGGCCTGGTGTATGAGGTGATCTCTCACATCAGGCAGTCAAAGAAGTTTGATGATCTGAGGGCTCTGTCTGAATGTCTACTCCAAAAGCTGCAGCCAGAGATTGCACACTGGGATGTGAAAGTCAAACCAGACAATGGCAAAATTAGGGAAGTAGCCAAAGCTGTGTACAAGGACCTGTGCAAGAGTGGACAGGAGCAGAAGAACTGGGTGACGATGAATGCTATTCTCTGTGAAGAGTACAGCAATGTCATTATGGGACACATCCACCAACACCTGGTCAAACCTCCAGAGGGAAAGCCGCCTACATGCTGAGCCTTCTGTGGGCGGTGCTACAAAATGTGCCCCCACACACACACCCAATCTAGTCATTGATTGATGAAGACGTCATCATTTTTTGACTAGAGTGTGTGATGTGTAAAACATCTTGCCTCCTCGGCGTTGAGTCTGTGTCTGGACTGGAGCTCAGGAACTGTTGGTCTGTTCAGAGCTGATCAGGCTGTAAGCAGGAGTGGCCGTTTGTGCTCTCATCTGACACATCTGACTAAAGACTTAATGAAGAGGAGGGAGGACCGGAGGAGAGAGGGATGTAAAACATGTAGGCTCCTCGGCATTGAGTCTGTGTCTGGACTGGAGCTCAAGAACTGTTGGCCTGTTCAGAGTTCATCAGAGACTCTGAGCAGGAACGGCAGCCTGTGCTCTCATCTGACACAGCAGACTTAATGACAAGGAGGGAGGACCAGAGGAGAGAGAGAAGACAAGAGAAGACCAGAGAAGAGAAGACAGGAGACGGTAGGAGAAAACAGGTACAAGTACAGTACAAACTGTGCAGGCAGCAAAACAATAAAAATCAACTAGATGCTGTTGTTGTATTACGTTTCATGGCAGCTGGCAGCCAACTGAAAAGATGCATTTACCACCACCTACTGTAGTTGTACGTCTTCTGTAGTTATATGTCTTCAAAGTATGTGTTTTACACTATACTATAGTGTACTATATTAAAAAAAAGAGAGAGAGGAGAGAGAAAGAGAGAAAAAGAGAGAAAGAGAAAGCAACTACATGCCGTGCCATGCAATGGCAAGCCATTGTGAGTGACTGCGGGGCGTAGAGCTATGTTCTTCCTCAGTTATAGCATTTCAGTTTTGCTTCTTCATTACAATTCCCGTACTCGTGATCCCCTGCACATTTACCACTTCTTTCCTTCCCTTTGCAGACTGCTGCTACATGTCCATAGTTCTTGCACTTGAAGCAATATAGGGGTGGTGGAACATATGGCCTTACTGCATAGCTCATGAATCCAATGACCACTTTAATAGGCAGGCATTTTCCTTCAAGCTTTAACATTACTGACAGGCTGTCACATCTTTTTCCAGCCCGGGCTGTTATCAATTGCCTGGCATCCTCAACCTTAACTACAGTTAAATACTTCTTTACTGTAGATGCCTGTAATAACTCCTCTGACCATGTTTCTTTCAGCGTCTGAAACGACAACCTCCTTTCTATCCAGTCTTTTAATCTTGATCGCCTTCCTTTGCAGCAAGCCATTTCCAAGAGCTCTCGCATCTTTGATCTCTCCCACTGCCTTACTTAGGCTCGACTTTAATGCCACTGGACTCCATTCCTTAAAGGACGCATTTACCTGCGCAAGTTTTATGATCACCTTACACTCTGTGCTCTCATTCCCGACCATAGAAGTTTCCTCCTGCTTCTCACTGCCAGAACCGATGCGGATGGTCTCAGGAGCAAAATGTTCCTCCTCCCTACACTTTAAATCGCTACCGACCATCGATTCACTCCCCTCGGCCATCTCTCGTACCACTGTGCTCTCATTGTTCGCTGCTTGTTGTTCTTGTTGTTGATGTTGTTGTTGTGTTACTTTCAATGGAGGTTGGCAGCCAACTGAAAAGGTGCATTTACCGCCACCTACTGTAGTTGTACATCTTCAAAGTATGTCTTTTATGCTATACCGTAAAAAATAAAAGGAGAGAAAAAGAGGAGAGAGAAGAGAGAAGTGGGTTGTAGTGGGTTCTTTTTTTTACCCCAAAATGATATGACAGAGTCAGGAATAGTGTTTGTTAATTTATTCCCAGAGGTGCAAAACAAAACGGTGCAGAACATAAAAAAATATATTGACAGATCGGTGCAGTACAATGGATAGAAAGACCTTGGTTGGCTCTGGAGCTAGTGTCTGCGGTGCTCACAGCTCCCTCCTCGAACACACACTCCCTTTGTGGTGCTAGAAGGCCCCTTTTCATAGTAGGAGGCTCCACCCCCAAATCAATTAACAGGAAAATCAAACTTCCTTCAAATAGAAACATTACACTTTCATAAAAAAAAATTAAAATATATATTTTTACACAAATTTCCTTATATTTGTAGTGGTTCAAAGCAAAAAAGGGAAAACGAATTAATTTAACCAAAAACGGCGTGTCACTTGTGACATAACACATGTGTGGCCAACGTTGACGCAATATAATGCAGAAGTCCGCGCAGTTCGGGTTGGCCAGCCAAAACATCGAGAGGATGACGGTAACAGGGAGAGTTTGTGAAGTTATTGAGTTATTTCAAGAAATCGGTTTAGCAGCAATCAAGTGTGCACCTGTGACTGCTACGATGGCTTTGGAGAGAAGGAACGGCTATTGGGCAGGTAAGAGAAACGCCGGTACAGGTGTGTGTCGCCCTGGCCTCCCCGCACTGGCTGACGAAGCTACTTCGTAACACTATCCTCCCTCTCCCCAAGGTTGCAGGTCCAAGGAACGCATTCTCACACTGCTCTGTCCAGTTCACCAGGTTCCTTTGGTCCTTGGCAGTTAGGGCGGTGAGTGGAGAAGCAATAGTGGAAAACTAGCACACAAAACGTCCGTACCACCCAACAAGACCCAAGAAAGACCTCACTTCTTTCTTTGTGGGGGGTCTGGAGCAGTTATCGATTGTCTCCACTTTGTCGACTTGAGGCCGCACTTCACCTTGTCAGAGTTGCTAGCCCAAGTAGTGCACTTCTTCTCGGGCCCACTCACATTTCTTGAGATTGAGGCTGAGCCCTGCCTTCTCAATCTTCCCCAGGACCTTTCTCAGGTCATGCTCCTCCCACGTCCGATTGCAGATCACAACATCGTCCAAATAGGCCGCACTACATTTTTCGCACCCCTCAAGGATCTTGTCCATGTTGCATGTGCCCCATGTAGGCCAAACGGCATGACGGTAAAATGGAACAAGCCAGCTGGAGTTCGGAAGGCGGTGTAGGGCCAACAGCTGGGGTCAAGCGGTACCTGCCAGTATCCCTTGCAAAGATCTAGGATCTTGATATATATCGGGCTGACCCGATCCGTTCCAGTAGCTCATCTATACGGGGCATGGGGTAGGCGTCAAATTCAGAGATTGCGTTGAGTTTACGGAAATCCGAGCAGATCCTCAGTGTTCCATCCTTTTTGTAGACTATCACGACGGGACTGCCTGGGGTACCTCTCTGTAGGCGAACAACAGGAATGGAAGCCACCGATCCCAATTGTTTCCTGAATCGTCCACAAACTTCTGAGCAGCACAATTGGAGCGGTGATGGTCTGAAGGGGAAAGGCCTCTGGGAACCGGGTGGCATAGTCACACATGACGAGGATGTACTGGTAGCCGCGGCCGCTCCATGGCAATGGGCCGACAATATCCATAGCAATCCTGCCGAATGGGCAGAGATCACAAGAAGTGGTTGAAGTAGCGCCCTGTTAGATTTTCAGGGAGAACCAGTGAGCTGACATGTGGGACATGTGGTACAGTATGCCTGTATGTCAGTGTACATGCCGGGCCAAAAAAAACATGCGTTGATTCATAGAATGTTATATGGTAACCTAAATGTCCAGGGATGTGTGTGTGCTGAGTGTAACACCAACTGTCTGCAGCTAGTAGGAATAACAAGACGTTTGTGACCATCATTACAAGCATACAGAATGTCATTTTCCAAAACAAACGGCTCTTTGCCTGGCAGAGTAAGGTTTGGGCTCTCATAAACCTTCCCAAATAAACATTTCAAAGATACGTCCTGTTTTTGCAAACTAGCAATGTTACCTGGCACTTCCCACAACCCATCTACATTTAGACCCTGGGTATCATGCCCAGTTACATTCAGTTTTTCCCCAAACGCCACTGCCATTTGGATTTACGTGGGCTCTTTGTCCCTCCCTCACACAGACTGTCCAAGTCTGGCAGAGGTTGGAAACCAGCAGCCTGGGCTTGACACCGGGTGATGACAGGACATGCCAAATTACCCATTGCTTTCCCAAAGTCACTCTCTTCCCCCTGCAACAAAGCCAAGAGCAGTGGAACATCAGTCCCAAGAATCAAGTCCTTTGGCAAGTTGTCGACTACAGCCACCGTCAGGAGAAACAGTTGTCTATTAAGTTCTAAGGAGACCTCTGCCTTTGGGTAGGCGTGACAGTCTCCATGCACACAAACAACATCAGTCTTGGTGCTAGTCAATACTGCCCACAGGAACCAAACTTTGCTTAATCAGGGATGTAAAACTCCCACTGTCAAGCAGTGCCACGGCTTGCTGACCATTCACCGTAACCAGTTTCTCAGTCTTTTGTGTTTTCTTACTTTCCCCTAGCTCAGGCTCAGGATGAGGAGTATAGCACGCCCCGATAAGTTTAGCTCGACGCATTGGACACACTGATGCTTTGTGTCCTGACTGCCGACAGTAATAAACAAATTAAAGGCTTACCGGTTGCTGACTGGAAGGGGATGGTGTTTTTGTTAGCTCTAGTGTCCTGCCTAGAATCCTTGCTGTTCCGTAGTTGTCCAGCCAGTGGCGTCGGACGCTGGCTGGAACTGGAAAAATGAGGAAATCCATGATGGGCGTTCTGGTACTGCAGAGTCAACTTTGCAGCTGTGAGGCCGTCTTCTGGCTCGTGCTCCTTCACCCACGTCCAGACATCTGGTTGAAGAACACTAAGCAGCTGCTCCAGAAAAATCAGCTCCCCGTTAGCCTCCTTTGACCGTTGGTCTGGTCGTGTCCAGCGTCGGTGATAGGTCTCTGTGTTTCCCCAAAGGGAACGGCGGCTGCCCTAAACCACTGCCAATACGTCTCGGGAGAGATGCCAATACGTCTCGGGAGAGATGCCAAACTTGGTGAGCAGCGCTTCCTTCAGATGCGTATAACTATAGCTTCCTCCTCATCCATAGCGGTGTACGCTTTGAGGGCTTTCCCAGAGAGGAATGGGACCAGCATGCCCACTCAGTCTCTGGCCACCTCCAGGTCCTAGCAATGCGCTCAAACCTAAGCAGATAGTCCTCGATATCTTCGCCAATTTTGTAAGGTGGTATCTTTGGGTCACTTAAGTGCCTCCAGTCGGATCTTGCTCCACCTTCCGGCTCGGGGTTGTTAAAAGAGACTCCGGCCATGTCTGTGTTCCTATGGCCAGGACACGAGACCCTTCTCGTTTCTCCAGGGGTTGGTAATCCTAACCGTGGGATGCTGGCTGATTAACTTGGAGTCAGTGCCAGGACAGGTTGGCACTCGGGGGAGGTGTTTGAGAAGGTTGAGGAGAAGGCTGAGCAACTACTGTCCTCAATTCACCCTGTTCTGCCAACAGTCCTGCCTCTCTTCACTGTTGTCCATCCAGAAAATTCCTCATCAATGCTACCAAGCTGCTGTGCTGCTGCAGGCGCACCACCTGCAGCAGCACAGCAGCTTGGTAGCAGGACTGGAGGGCTGGATATCTCCATCACTCTGCATTGACTCAGATCCGGCCAATGGGATCTCAGCAATATCCTCCTCAATTTTGCGTGATCGTAGTCCTTTGCGCTTCCTGAGACTCACCATATCCTACTTCTGACACCAAAATGATATGGCAGAGTCAGGAATAGTGTTTATGAATTTATTCCCAGAGGTGCAAAACAAAACGGTGCAGAACAGAAACAGACTTTTAGACTTTATTCTTTATACTTTATTCTCTAGACTTTTTTCTTTAGACTTTATTCTTTAGACTTTACCCTCCAGACTCCACCCTCCTCGAATGCAAGAAACTGCGTAATGCATAGCCATATCCTGTACAGTTACTATGACAATGATGTCACAAAGCACCAACATTCCGCCACTCTAAAAGATGGGGAAAATTTGCAAATTGACGACGATACTGCAAAAATGACAACACGGTGGAATACCAAAAGCAATGCCAAGAATGAAACAAATAATATCTACAAAATGATCTTCAAATGAGAAAAACCTAACAAGAAATGCGACCTGTGAAGCGTGCCAAAAATCGGGAAAAAAAGTAAATGATGAAAATTGGACAAGAGATACGTGCCAAAATACAGGGGTTGCTGTGCAATGACAAGAAGTCATTACGAGTGACTGTGTAAAGCATGGCCATATCTCGTACAGTTGCCATGACGATGATGTCATAAAGCACCAACACTGCATATGCTATAAGTACTAGATAACATAAAATAACATAAAAAAGCCGCAAAATGATCCGAATCGGAAGTTCTGGCAGTGAGAAGCAGGAGGAAACTACTAATGTCGGGAATGAGAGTCCAAAATGTAAGATGATCATAAAACAAGAAAATGCGCCCTTTAATGAGAGGAATCCATGAACAATAACATTGAATCTGGGGAAGGGTTTGGTGAAATCAAACGCGCGACAGCTCTTAGAAATGGATTGCTGCTGATTGGCTGCGCAGAAAGAGATGGAAAGAGGGTTATTGTTTCAGATGCTGAAAGAAACATGGTCAGACGAGTTATCACAGGTATCCTAAGATTGTGACTGGATGGAATAAAGAGGAATTTAACTGGAGCTAAGGTTGAGGATACCAGGCGATTGAAGACAACCCAGCTTGGAGTAAGATGTGACAGCCATTCAGTAATGTTGAAACTTGATGGAAAATGTCTGCCTAGCAAGATGTTCATTGGATTCATGAGCTATGAAGTAAGGCCATATTGTTCCACCACCCCCACGTTGCTTCAAGTGCCAGCGTTTTGGTCATGTAGCAGCAGTTTGCAAAGGGAAGCAAAGATGTGGTAAATGTGCAGGAGATCACAAGTATGGGAAATGTGACGAAGGAGCAAAGCTGAAATGTTGTAACTGGCGGAGAACATAGCTCTGCCTACAGGGGATGTGAAGCTATCAAAAGGGGTGCAAAAAATGTAAATCTCTCAAAGTATATCCTATGAGGAGGCAGTCAACAAAGTGTCAAATAAAGAAGTGAAAGTAGATACAGTGAGAGTTGCTCACAGTCAGTGTGAAGCTCCCAAGTGTGACGTTTCCAAGTGTAAAGCTTCCGTGTGAAGCTTCCAAGTGTGACGTTTCCAAGATTACTGAGAATACCTTGGTTGTGGATAGGAATGATTTTGTACTCTTTTTGGTGTATGTTATAAACTGCTGCTCAAACTCATAAGAGAACTGAAATGATCAGGATAATTGCTAAGGCTGCAGAAAAGTATCTTTGAATGAAAGATTTTAATTGGGCAGAAATAGAAAACATGCTAAATGAGAATCAGGATGAAGACATTCCCCAATCGCTGTTATGTTTTGGTGGTTCTTAATGGCAGTTATTGTTGTGATGAGATAACACTAGATACTTTGAATTGTAGAGGCAAGGATGTTCAAAGGAAACCATTTGGTGTGGAGAAGTGATCACTTTCCCATATGCGCTAAAGTTGGTATTGAAAGCTATAGCTACTTATATACAACAGGATTAACAGGATCGGATTGATCTCCTGCCCACACTCAATCCAGTAAACAGTGGTAAATGCACCTTTGCAGTTGGCTGCCAGCCGCCATCAACAACAACAACAACAACATACTTGAACTCTAAATGTATGAAAAAATATCTAGAAAACTACAAACCTGGAAAGAAAACCTGAAAAAAAAATAAAATGGAAATTTACAATTACTAGAATTCTAAAAGTAAAAAAAATTACTACAACGTAGTACTGCCTTGTAATAATACAACGTAGTACTACAACAAGTCCTACAACATAGTACTGCAACTTAGTACTACAACATAAGATTTGGTTCACTGCTGTTGATCAAGCAGAGATAACTTCAGCCATTATGTCCTCTAAAACGTCAACTTGTATTCTAGAGCCGATTCAAAGTAGACTCCTCAAAGACATTCTCACCCTTGTTATAGATTCTATTATGATTGACTGTCATGCATTACACAGTCACTATTAGTTCTTGGAGATATTTATTATTATAGAAACATGCTTTTTGGATCGTTTCACAGGTCGCATTTCTTGTCCGATTTCGTAATTCAAAGTTATTTTTGTAGATATTTTTTGTGTGATTCTTTCTGTTGCTTTGCTATTCCTCAGTCTTGTCGTTTCTTCGGGATTTGTTGTCAAAATTTAGATTTTTCCCTATCTCTTAGGGTGGCGGAATGTTGGTGATTGGTGACATTATCTTCAGTGACATCATCGTCAAATGCGTGACATCATCGTCACAGCAACTGTACGGGATATGGCCATGCATTACGCAGTCACTCGCAATGGCTTCTTGCCATTGCACAGCATCTAGTTATAATAAATACTTAATTAGAAAGTGGTTACGTTCCACAGTCCTTCAAACATGCCATTGTCATAATGTCATTTAAACTAGTTAAAGTCACAAATGATTTGTTATTAGCTGCTGACGATGGACTGGTCTCAATCCTGGTTCTGTTGGACCTCAGTGCAGTGTTTGACACCATTCTACTGCAGAGGTTAGAATGTGATGTAGGTGTCAGAGGGACCACCCTCAGCTGGTTTAAACCCTACCTATCGGATAGGTCCCAGTTTGTTAATGTAAACCAGAGCTCCTCATCTTGTTCTAACGTAACCTACGGTGTGCCACAGGGTTCAGTTCAGTACTCGGTCCAATTCTGTTTACTCTTTATATGCTGCTGTTAGGTAACATTATCAGAAAGCATGGAATTAACTTCCACTGATATGCAGATGATACACAGCTGTGTTCATCAATGAAACCCAATCAAGTAGACAGACTTAGTGCTTGTGTGAAGGATATAAAAAACCTGGATGACACTTAATTATCTGCTTCTTAACCCTGAAAAAACAGCCTATTTCCATCTATGTAATATAGCTAAAATCAGAAGAATCTTGTCTCAAAGCGATGTTGAAAAACCATGCGTTTGTTACTTCTAGATTAGACTACTGTAACTCCCTGCTCGCAGCGTGTCCTAAAAGCTCCATAAAAAGCTTTCAACTGGTTCAAAACGCTGCAGCAAGATTACTAACAGGAACTAAAAGAAGAGAACAAATTACGCCGGTGTTCGAGTCTCTTCAATGGCTCCCTGTTCGAGTTTAGAATCAAATTCAAAATCCTCCTCCTGACTTACAAAGCCATAAATGACATGGCCCCATCCTACCTCACAATAGGAGGAAGAGCATTTAGCTCAAGTGTTCCCAAGCCCCTGTGTTATGGAATCAGCTCCCTGCTCATGTTAAAGAGGCTGACACAGTTTCTTCATTTAAGACCAGGCTTAAAACGTTCCTCTTTGAAATCGCTTATGGTCAGGCCAGTTAGGAACAGAAAGAAAAACCTACAGTTTCGCAGCTACATGGCCCTAGGAGCAACTATACTGGGGCAAGAATGGCAGCTTGACCTCTTCTTCTGACTACTTTTCATATCAAATAATATTTAATATTTGATTTCCCTTCTTTTCCACTTCCCTGCGGGGAACAGGCACATTGATGACCTGTGGATACAGCTGCTCCTCAACTGCCTGGGGAAACGGTCTCTACTCCATTTGAATGGTTCTCGCCTCGAAGAACTGGTTCTCATCCTGTCACCCTTCGAGGGTTAGGGCGTTGTTTTTGTAACGCCCGAAATCGCAACTGCGAAAAATTTCAAGATCGAGGAGTACCAAAAGCAACAGCAATAAAGAACTACGATAACTAATAGTGACTATTACGCAGTCACTCCACTAGATACTGTGCAACTGCAGAAGCCATTGCGCATGACTGCGTAATGCATGGCATAGATGTCTCCGGTCATAAGTCACTTCCTGTGTCACCAGAATGTCCCCGCCCACATTTGGGTGGACAGGAAGGGTAAAACTAACCTGTCTAACGACTCACACCAGTTGGTGAATATTTTAATCAAATCCCGAAGGATGGAGGTGTAAAGTGTTAACTGGAGATGGAAGTAGATAGTTGTAGATTGTAGTTGCAAGGATTCTAGTAAGCTAAATGGACATCTCTCGACCACTATTTCTCGCAGTGTTTTCTTATAATGGTTCCAATGGGATATCGGGATTGAATTAAAATATCCATGGCTGCTGTGTTGCTAGTATCATTTTTTTGGTATTTTGGAGCAAAAAGATAACATTTGAACAATTTGTATCTCCCGCCTCTTGTTATTGTGTTCCGTATAATGGCGGTTGGCAGCCAACTGAAAAGGTGCATTTACTGCCACCTAATGTAGTTGTATGTCTTCAAAGTATGTGCATTACACTATAACGTGAAAAAAAACAAAAACATTTGCTAATGTCCCAAAGAAGGTCTATCAAACAGCAAAGGCTCTGGAGTGACTTTATTCCAAACTGCATCTATTTCTATGCATTATGTGGCAAATTGGGAAGCCTGTAACAGAGGAAAACCTTGGATTTAACATCAGCCCGCACCTTCTGTAATGATTTTCCAGAAATGTTATGAGCTGCCCTTTATAACCAACAAATGTAGTTTTTTTGTGTAAAAGTTTGAGAGTTGTAGCTCCAAAACTGAGTGAGATATAAGCGTTCAAGAGAATTATAAATGTATACTTCTCTCCGAACACTCCACGGCACGCGCTGTCCCACGCTGGTTACGTACCCCCGCGCCTCTCTTGTGATTGGCCAACCCTCTCTCTCTCTCTCTCTCCCTTTCTCTGTGTGTATGTGTGTGCGTGTGTGTGGGTGTGTGTGTGTGAAGAACCTGCTACTGTATGACGCCCCTTCTGTCAGTGCCACACGGACGCACGGGACGCACAGGACGCACGCGGGCTGCCTGTCATTCACTCCCCCAGCAACAAGCACCCCGCACTTGCAGCACCAAACCCCTGACCCATCCCTAACTGCTCTGGAAAAGTCATGTCTACGTGAATTTACGCGCGAAATGCTCCCGTCAAGCGCGCAACAACGTCTGTCAACAAGACCATTCAAGCTGTCCGGAGTGGGAGGGCAACGCCGCTGACAGCTCGCGGATTTGTATGCGTTTTTAGGAAAGAAAGGAACGACAACACGTGGTGGAGAAGAAGAAGAGGAAGAAGAAGAAGAAGAAGAAGTTAAAACGCGTAAACAAAAACATCGGTGAGTGGACTTTTACGCACGGCTTTGGCGCAAGGTCGTTTCTGTAATTTTGGTGTAGTTTGGGAAAGTTTGCGCACGGAAAAGGAGTGAGGCGTAATTTGGCACTGCGTAAAAACTGTCTGCTGGAATTTAGGAACAAGTGTAGGCAAGAGTGAGTATTCTCTCAGCGTTGTTGTTGTTGTTGTTGTTTTTTGGTTACAGCTTTTAAATAGAGAAATAACTTGCCTTGTACATGGTCCGCTGAAGTTTATTCTTTTGATACCCGTTTTAGTTTTGGTTTTGGTCAGGTCTGGACCTGGCTTTGTTGCAGTTTAGACCTGATTTAGTCTTGGTTTAGTCATAATTTAGTGCCTCTATAGATCTTGTTTACTTTGGCCTGGTTTTGCTGCAATTTAGACCTGGTTCAGTCCTTTTATAGATCTGGTTTGGACCTGATTTTATGGCAGTTTAGACTTGGTTTTGGTCTTGGATTTTTAGTCACAGTTTAGACCTGATGTAGTCTTGGGTTATTCATGGTTTAGTTATATTTATAGATCTGACTTAGACTAGGTTTTTTTGCCGTTTAGACCTTGTTTAGTCTCGGATTATACCTGGTTTATTCCTGTTTTGGATCCGGTTCGACACTTGTTCGGTTCGTGTCTTATATAGTTTAGACCTGGTTTAGTCTTAGGTTAACCATGGTTTAGTTCTTGTTTTGATCTGATTAGGAACTGGTTTAGTCACAGTTTAGACCTTGGATCAGACTTGGTTTAGTCCTTGTATAGACCTGCTTTTGTTCGTTCCTAGTCACAATTTAGACCTGGTTTAGTCCTAGTTGACTAATGAAAGGGAGGTCAGAATGATTTGGTTAATTGATCGTTGTGAATAGTGAACTCACACTTTAAACGGTAGAGCATAACAAGAATAAACGTGAAGTGTTTAGAAGCAAAATGTTATAATTTCCATTCTGTCACTACTCCAACAAATGAATTAACCGTAATGAAATAAATTATCTTTACTTTTCATGAATTTGGATACTTCATATTCGTATTGAACAACAGAAATGAAGGAAAATGACGGACGTGGTCATGATGTCGATAATGGAGAATACTCAACACACAAACGTTTATCGATTATATGTTGACATTTTCCTTGTATAGACCTGGTTTAGTCCAACTCTAGACCTGGTTTCATTCTAGTTTACTCCTGATTTAGTAATAATAATGCATAGTTTATATGTTGCTTCAAATCTTGCTCCAGGCCAATGTTAAGTCATAAACGCCATGTTCTGGTGAAATTCCTCTGACACCTTGCACCTGGGTGAGAAAATAGTCCCTGGCTCGCTGCCATGTTCACTTTCTCTTTCTCTTTGGTCAGTCACGAGCTAAATTTAACACGTTTATTACTATGGTTGATGTCACTGTTTAACCTGTTTTAACCAAGTTGTTTCGCTATGGTGTAGAAACGGGCCAAAAATCATGAAAAAATCAAAATAAATCATCAACAAAAACAAAAACATCAACATAGGAATACATACATTAATATTAGTAAAACAAAATAAACTGAAAATCTATCAATTCAAATTGTTAAAAATGCATGGATGAGTGAACTGAAGCATGAATATTGTATTTTGAATGACAGATTTCATATTTATTTCGATAAAAACCATATGGAGACGAGGTTCGGGTGGAAGTTTCATGAGCAAATCAATAATTCATAATGGTTAATAACATTTTACAATAGGTGACCAACATGACTATAACAAAAAAAAAGCCAAACATTGTGAAAAGCTATATGTTTTTGCGTAATGGTACAGAAAACATGCTCTCTGTTCAGTCCCAACTTCCGGTTCCTTGGTTTTAAAAGTCTGTCATGTGCGGCAACAAAAACTGTACCTGTGTGTCAAAAATGATAATTATCCATGCTTTCTGAGCCTAATCAGTGCTGTAGTTACTAAAGTGATTCGTAATTATTAACAGTGACCAGCTTCATGAACTCAAACGTTCTGAATGACAAACGTTTTTCAGTTCTTAGTTGACACCCCTTTTTGCACCATCAATCCTGACAAACTCTTTCCCCTTGGAAGCGCCTGGCAGGTGGCTTCATTTCCACGTTTCCAACCCGCGCTGGAAAGTCTGCTCCCCCCAGGCCGCAGCGGTAAACGGACACGCCTCCGTGGAGTTGGACGCAGACAATAAAAGTCATGTATGTGGGAGGAGCTACAAGAACTTATACGGCGCGTTTAATGGAGTCCAGGGGCGGAGCAGAAGCCTTTGAACAGGCTAAACTCCAAATATGTGTGGTATGGCCATGTACTGTACTTACTGCTGCTCAGAGAGGGAGGGAGGGAAGAAGGGAGGGGGGAGAGAGAAAGTGAGTGGAGGAAGAGGGAGGTGGAGGAAGGATGCAGAAAGAAGGACGGGGAGAGAGGAGAGAAAGAGGAAGAGAGAGAAGGAAAGAGGGAGGGATAGAGTGAGAAAGGTAGGTGGAAGGAGTGAGAAACAAGAAGAAGAAAAGGGAATAGGGAAGGAAAAAGGGAGGAGAAAGGTATACAGTGAGAGGAAGGAGAGAGAAAAACGGATCGAAGGGGAAGCGAGAGAGAGAGAAAGAAGAGAGAAAAGAGACAACAAGAGAGGGGAGAGAGGGAGGAATAGAGAGAGCGCAGAAAGAAAGAAAGAGGAAAAAGAGAAAAGTGGAGAAAGAGGTGGGGGGAGGAAGAGGAGGGAGGCATAGTGAGAGGAAGGAGAAAGAAAGGACAGAGGGGAGATAAAAATGGAAGGGATGGAGAGAGAGAGGAAGAGGAGGAAGGGCCAGAGAGGAAGAGGAAAGAGACAGAGAGAAAAAAGCTTAACAGAGAGAGTGAGAGGACAGAGAGAGAAAGAAGGACACAGCAGGGGGAGAGAGGAAAGTAAAAGTGAAGGGATGGAGAGAGAGCAGGAAAGGGAAGGAAAGAAAGAAAGACTGAGGAAGGAGAGAGAGAAAGGAAGAGGAAGAAGAAAGATGGGGAGGAAGAGAGTGAGAAAAGAAGAAGAAGGAGAGGGATAAATAGAAAAGGGAAGAGGGAGGGACGGTCTGAAGAAGAGAGGGGGAAAGACAGAGGTATATAGAGAGAAAGAAGGACAGAAGAAAGTTGAGGTTAGAAAAGAGATAAGAGTCCGGAGGAGAAGAGAGGGATACAACGAGAAAGAGGTAAAGAGGGAGGGATGGAGCGAGGGGAGAGAGGGGGTGAGAGAGAACGAAGGAGAGAGTGAGCGGGAGTGAAGGGGAGTGGTTTTAGAGCAAACACGTGACTTAGAAGTGTTTGATGTCTGTGGAAACAAACATATCTTCCACTTCCAAGGATCGTTTAAAGAGAAAAGACATGATTCACAAAGGAGCCGAAATGGCCCACAAAAACATCAAATTTTTACTCTATTTTTCTTTTTAACGAGCAGCGTTCACGTTCTAGGTTTATTTTTTTAGTCCACAGCAGGTCAAAGAAAGAAAGAAATGCTGCAAACGAGGGCTAGCTAGCGCTTTAACGTTAGCGCTGAAACGTTGCAGCTATAATCGCTAATAACACGCATATAGCCACACTTTTAAATAAGCGACAACTCGTTTTAGGGCTGCAACTAACAATGATTTGAATTAATTATGTTTCCACGTGAACATGCTCGGTGTTGGTGGGATGCACTCGGCATGTGCAGGACCGCTGTGGCCGATAAGCAATATTTGCCGATACAGATATTTAGATGAGTAAAGATCACAAATTAACTTTTCACTTTTGTAAAAATAATGACACGTATATGTTTTTATTTTTTATTTCATTTAAAATGTAAAACTATGAATCGGTACAAAGACAAAAAAATAAATAAAATAAAAGAAGAGAGGGAAAAAAAAGACAGGGACAGATTAGGTAAATTTGAAAAAGCAATAAAAAGCAATAATCGAAATGAAAAAGTTCAATTTATGTTAAATCTGTCCATTTCCAGCTTCAGTTCGTATGTGTTTTTTTCCCATTGTCCTTATGTCAGTTATAGTGCCAGTCCTTCATCGTCGGTGCAGTTTGTGTCATCCATTTTTTTTTGACAAACATGTTTTTATCTGCGATTTAGAATAATTTGTTGCATGATTGTGCAAACCAGGGGCGATTCCTCAGTGACTACTAGGGAAGCTGAACCTTCCCTTAAATTTCGTTTGGTCCTCAGACATGTCCCACATGAGTCACATGAGTGGGAGTAGACGTAGAAGAGGCTCCCCTGTTACGCCCACGTGTTACTGCGTCCCGAGGTCCACAGAGATGCACGTGTTAAAGGCAGGTGTGAAGGGAACAGTTTAGCCGTAGACTGAGATGTGACACTCTCAGCGTCAGTCATTTATTCATGTGACTTTAAAGTGCCTATGACAGGTTTTTACAGTCTTCTAATTTGAGCTTCATTTGATGTATTTATAACTATTGTACATATACATTATAGTATATCGAGCAAGTACTTGTGGAGAAAACGTTGAAAAAGCTGTAGAACATGACAGGAAGTGACATCACAGTATATTTATACTCATCAAAGTCAAAGTCTATGCAGAATTTACACAAAGAAACTACTTTTTTGACTCTCTAAACATAATTCAACAAAATAAAGTCGCTCTCATATATTTTTATTTGTCAAATTAAAAAAAATGGGACATTAGATGATGTTTTTGCCCTTTGTTTGCTGGGTAATTACTGTGATGTCATCAATTATAAACAGGAAGTGAATTTATAAACCTAAAACATTTGCTATCCTATTATACATTTGATCAGAATTCAAAATATATAGTTCAGTGAGTCGTCCGACCTGTCAGAGGCACTTTAAGGATATTCTAATGACCAAAAGTGGAAATCAAGATGCTGTAAGAATCTGAGCTAAAAATAGAGGTCATGAACACTGCCGGTCATAAAAACCGGGATTCAGCTAAGCAAACTGGTCCTCGATAATAACGGTATTTAAGCCCGACTGATGCAGTATATGGCTTCTCATTTCTGAAACAACCATGTGGAAAGACAAATTCCGTGGTCATGGAAAAGATGTCAGTGCGTTTGAGAAGGGTCAAATCATTGGCATCGAGCAGAGAAAAGATCTAAGGGGAAACAGAAACGAATCTACTACAGATCTGAACCCCAGTGAGAGTATGGGGAGGAGCTGAGTATTTTCTTTGATTAATTGTGTAATCTAAAAAAAAACATATCAAATCATTTTTTAATACAAATTATAGTCCATAGTTATACACGAATAACAACATAAGGAGCTTCTGCTTTAAATCAGTATGTCCCAAAACAGCATTATTTCACTTGTACAGACACACACACCAGTCCAGATGTCCATGATGAGAGCACATGTCACATTTACCTGTTCATTTAAAAGATGTTCTGAATGGAATGTTGAAGCCTTGGAAAGCCATCCCTGTTTGAAACTCAGCCGCTGGAAAAGAATAGAAAAGAATAGAATTAGAATACTAGAAGTATTAGAATACTGTATAAAACAGTAACAGTATCTTTGACTTCATTTGTGTTTTATGTGGCATCACTTCAGCCTCAGTGTCCTCGCTCCTCGGCGTGGACTCTGTTTCATCATCGCGGTCCTTTGTGCTCTTTCACACAACACAACTCCGCTCCATAGAGACACACGGATGAGTTTAAAACAGACCGCGTTCTTCTCTGTTGGACTTTAGTCGTTAATCGAATAACTGGATTTACTCTTTTGTCAGCCCTATAAATCACACTGTGGGGCTCAAACCAGATCTAAACTAGGGTCAAACCAGGTCTAACTCAGATCTACCCCAGGTCTACTTTGGGTCTAATCCAAGAATAAACCAAGACTAAACCAGGCTAAAATAGATAGTTATGAACGTCAGTATTTCATAAATGCAGTCTAAACCACTACCATGATTTGCATTGTCATCATGTCCTGATTCTAACTCGTCTTCGTGGATATACTGCTGGCTGCACACTTTATATTTAGCAATTCCTTGACAACTACGTCAATGCTGAAATAGAATGAAACTATAGGCTGCTTCTTAGTAAAGGTTCTGCAGGGCCATTTCTCCTCTTTCATTACATCATTTGTCAAGATGGTGCTCCAATCTGCGACCAAAATATGACACCATGAGAACACGCAGAGGACATGTCATCATTCATTTGTGATCGCGGAATCGTCAAATCATCTACTGAACTGTGAACTGAGTTGGAAAATCAAAGACGTCCAAATACTTTTAGCACTGACATCAAACTCAATGAATAAAAACAAGGGATGCACCGATATCAGGATCAATACTGAAAAAAAAAAAAAGAACGGATCGGTAATCAACCTTGCTGATCTGATTCCCCAGTAATGTCATGTGTTGGGGACGAGAAAGATATTTTTACTAACTTCAACTAGTGAATATAATTGTGTCATACCTGCGCAAAAGACAGCAAATAGTACTAGCCCAAAGCAGCCATAAAAGAAGACATAAACACGATTTCAAACTCAATCTCATGCCATGCCTCATTGTAGAGCTCAGGGCCTGTGGAGTTCAGTCCCCGAGTTTTATCGTACAATCTGTCCTGTTCTTTTTCGTCGCGACATAAAAAGACATCCATATAGCGCTAGCGTGGTTAGCAACATTAGCAACAACAAAGTGCAGAGGTTACATCAAAGAACTCTTGAGTTACATACAGTACTAACGTCGGGAAGTATTATGATTGGGGACAGGTTTGGTTTCATTGGATATTGCAGTCATAAATCACTGTGAACATGCAAAGAAAACCGTAACGCACTTTTAGAGGCCCTTTAGCTTTATTTATAGATTTTTTTCTGATGGTTATCTAGGGGTGGGAGATATTGGCAAAAATAAATATCTCAAATGCCCCTCATCCCGTTTCCGCGTGTCACAGATTATACAGTAACTACAGACCAGAAAAACGCCTTCTGGTCAAACTAGTAGTACAACTGTGGACCAAAACTCTTTACTAGTGTATCCATTACTCCTCAGACTGTACTTTGTCAGCTTTATAATTGCTTTCCCGTGTAGATATCGGAGGCTGTACGGGCTGTAATTAAACAAGCCTGTTACTTGTATCTCTCTGACAGCTTAGACCCGGACCGCTGTAGTCTGCAGATTAGCCAAAAGGCTCCAAATCCTGCCTCCTCCCAAACGGACCACCCACAACTCCCGTAGACCCTTGTGGAGAAGATCAAGGAGTCATTTAATTCAGATTTCGTACGGAGAATAGCATGATAACAGAAGATTAATTCAAGATATTGTGGTTAGTATGCATATGCGGTGAGGGCTTAGGCTCCAGTGTAGTCAGATTCTAAAAAAACAAACCGTTAATTTGCAAAACAGTCTTGCATTTCTTTGTTTATTTTCACTTCAATACAATACGTTCTAGCGCTAACAATAGTTTAGCAAAGTTTTCGCAGGAGTTGGATTTTCATTTGTCCGCTCCAAAAACAGGACACTCAACTCACTTTGTTTCTTCTCACAATAGTTCTACCAGTATTTGACTTTTTTTTAATCATTTTCTGTGGCAAGATAAAGCTCAGTGATCCAGAGACATGTGGCAGGCGTGGCTTTCCTCTGTGTAGGAGGGTCTTCATACTTCACAAGTGATACACACGTGACTCACAACAAAACTGTGAAGCTCCTCAGCCTCAAACTTTACTGCAACTGTAACTGTGAACTATTACATCAAACAAGTTGTATCTAAAAACTAAATGTAGAGTTTCCTTTCAGCGGGACATAATGGCAAAAGACACATCAGCCATGTTTCCACGGTTTTGGTTTGGGGTGGAATGGTGTGGTCCAAAAATGTCTAACGCGAACCGCACCGGCCCAAAGGGGATCCTGAGCGGGCTGGCTCTCTTCGGACCCCGGAACACTTTAGTTAGGGCGTGGCTAAGAAAGAACGCACGCTCAGGTGTAACGCAGATATAAACAAATAAATGATGGTTTCTCACCAAAGGCGGACTTGATTTTGTGATAAACTGGCATATTTCCAGTGATGCTAACTTATATGTTGAACCCACATGCTTAGCACAATAAAGCTAGCGCTCATTAGCATCAGCTGTTTCCTGTTTATTGTCGTACAGCACTCGCATCAAGACAAAATATATTTACAGTATATAATGCTTCTAACATTATCCAAACACAATGCATTAATTACAGAGATCTTAAATTGCAGTGTAGGCTTTGCAGAGAAGTGAAATACAGAAAAAGCAGAAGATAAACAGTTTCCTGTTTGCTCTAGCTTTAGCCACGTCTCACAGTGACACAAGCTGGCAATTACTAAATGTGTTTTTGTGAATTGCTGAGATCGGCCTCAGGATTAATAAGTATTATTCAGGTGCAGTTTAGATGATGCTCATGGAGCAGAGCTCTGCCCCACTTTGCCGAGCCAGGTCCTGAGCCTGAATACGCAGGCAGACATAAGAACCATTACAAAGTGAACTAAACTGAACCCGTGCAGGGGATCAAGACCAGTGCAGATAAAACTGATCAGCTCGGCTCTTGAAAAGTTAATATATTTTGTTCTGCCTGTTCCACCAAAAACCACCAAAAGGCCATTTTAAATTAAATGAGATTGAAATTAGATTCTGACTGAAAGCCCTGTAGGGCAGCTTCAGTGCTTTCGTTTCATGTTAGTGACTTGACAAGATGGTCCCCAACCCAGTGTCCAAATGTTCCATCTTTAGGTCTAAACTGTCACAACACATAAATAATATAGTTTCATCATGCACACTGTATGGGCTTTAAACTATGTTTTAATGATATAAAACATGACATCAGAGCAGTGTTTGGATTGAGACATGATAATCATCCAGTAATCCTGCTTTGTCCGGCATTTGTGGCAGCAGTGATCATAAAGATTCAAGTTTTACCTACCCCCTGTCCCCACCCACAACTCTGTACTTACTGCAAGTACAACGAGCTACAGAGAGTTAAAAGTAGGGCTGGAATCAGATTACAGAAAATATCAGGAGAAACGATAATATTGAAACTAATCTTTTCCGCCGATACAATTACCCTTAAATTTATAATCCCAGTAAATGTACTGATAATTAGTCGTAGAAGTTACTCTTATGGCTCGAATCGCATTGTACAACAAAAAAGCGAACTAAATATTTCCACAAATTGAAAGAAAATCTACACAATATTGAAAAAAATATTGTATTATTTATTGAATGATTGATAGTAACAATGACTGGCCTAAAATAACTACAGCCGCTATATTAAAGGGCATGCCCCAATTTTTCCCCATATTATAAAATAAAATAAATGTGTTTTCCTCCAGTACAGATATATTGTAGCATATATTCAGGAGAAAAATAGATTTCAGTGCGCTGTCTGCATCTAATTACAGAGCGTTTTATTCTCCATGAAGCTGGAAGTGCACCGTTAGCATGCTAATGTTTGTTAGCTTTACTGTGATGGCAAAACTCGCCTTTGAAAGTTGTGAAAAGTGCTTATAACCTCATTGCTGTGAATAACTAGAATGTTAGGAATGCATTAGGTATGCAAGCAAAGAGTTTAGGATGAACTAGTTCAATTTTTTGCATTTTAAAACAGTAAAAAGCGCCTTTTAAAGCACATGTGACAGTCTTTTGCAGCTCACGCCTTGCGTCGTTTCCCTCTGCATCACTATTACGTTATTGTTTACACCCAAGTGGTTATTATGGTCAAACTCCCCTCTGTTTTGCTCTGCTCTTGACAAATTATGTTTTAGAGCAGGAGGTGCAGGAGCGGCTGGAGGTTCAGGTCTAGAATGATCAAGCCTGTTTTGGATGGGCTGCCGTGTCACTCCCAGATTCACACTGAGTCCAGCTCCATGACCTTCTGCCATCCTGTGAAAAAGACTAGGTTCTATATCAGAGCAGAGGAAGCCTGGTTTCCCATTCATGCTACGGCTTTGTTCAATGCAAACAATATACAGGAAGTATCTGTGGGCCTCTCCAGTGTTTGATATACAGGGGCTTTTCAGGCTGTGAGCAGGGTCAAAACTGAAAGGGGAAAATGTTATACATACAGTATTGCAGTATTTAGTTAGTTACATAGTGCAGCCTATTCATTTAGTAGGAGGACTGATGAACATGGACAAGGAAGTTGTACTCTAGTCATGAACTATTCAATGAGGTGATGATTAGGGATGGGTTATCGTTGGGTTTCCAGACATTTTCATTGATATTTTTTCCTGCATTGCCCCAGGTTCTGGTTCTGTGTCAGGAGTCATTCCCAGTTTGTCCTCAGTTCCATCAGATTTGTCCTTTTGAGCAGACTAATGAGTAAAAAGGAAAATAACAGGTCAATCAGGCAAACATTTCATACCCCAGATAAATACAGTTTGTTATTATTTTTACAAAAACGAAACGCTAATTTGTGATCTTTACTATAACTGAAAGGGGCGGTACCTTTTTTCATATAATAAATCAAAATCTGTTTTGCCCCAGCGCAGATACACAACTCTTGGGGTCAAAATCAGACCACTATGTGCTGTCTGCATCTACTTATAGAGTGTTTTATCCTCTGTATAGCATGAGTTTTAGCCTCTGCTTAGCATGCTAGTTGTTGTTAGCTTCACCGTGACAGTAAACTCTGCTCTGGTTGGCTCCAAAAGTTGTTAAAAACACACAATACGGTGAATAATTTGAATGTTAGGAATGTTTGAGGAAAGTGATGAATTAGTCTGGACCGCTGCAAAAAGTTTAAAATGAGCTAATCCTGTTTTTTATGATTTTGTGTGTGTGTTTTTTATACATTAGAAAGATCCATATCAAAGCATTCCTAGAAATGATTAACATTAACTGTTATAATAAGAGTTATTTACAATCATAATAATGTTTGTCAATGATTTAAAACTTGCAAAAAGCTGCAAAAAGTGGAGTTTCTTGAGGACAGCCTGTTCCTAGCTTCAGATATAGTGCTGGACTAAAGACTTGAGAGTGTTTGCCAAAGTGGATCAGACTTCTCCTCTCCCTCTGCAGAGCGAGCTGGAGAATCAGGTGCTCAGGGCTTAGCTCCACTTCTGTGATCTGAACTGCACTTCGGAGTCCCCACTCTTCACACTATCGAGCGCCTCTGGACACTCTGCAGGGAGAGTACTGTCTACTGTGGCCTCCAAACTTCACTTCAAAACTCTAGACCAAACTTGATGCCGTATGTTCTGCTGCTAACTCTTCTTGAGATTAGATAAATCTTAAAATATAGTTCTTTAGGTTAACAGGTTCAAAGCAAATATTGTTTGACCGATAAATATTGTAATGTTGATGTATTCTTAATTACATTGGATATGATGGACAAGTTGTTGGGTTTTGTTTGATGTTTTGGTTCCAATCAGAAAGCAGAATGATGCCAGATCCTAAAACTAAAACCAGATTAATTCCTGCAGACTCATTACGAAAGGACTAAACCCTGCAGCCAATCATTAATCAGTGCTAGTGCTAACTTCTGTAGTAACAGCTCAGTGACTGAAGCAGTATCTATATCGATTAGCAAAATAATTGTTAGTCGGCAGTTTCAAAAGAGGCATGGCCTGTCCATATACTCACCATAGTTTATTTTTGTGATTGTAGTAGTGTGGATTGTAGTTGTGTGGATTGTAGTAGTGTGGATTGTAGTTGTGTGGATTGTAGTAGTGTGGATTGTAGTAGTGTGGATTGTAGTAGCGGAGTGTGGTACCCCTTTTTATTTTCATATCACTATTTTCAATTCCTTTTTTTATCCTGATTGAAAGATACGTAAACAAAATTAACCTTTGAGCTTTCAACCATATTATAACTTTGCCCCCTCATCAAAAACTTGTCTGGACTGGCTTGTGTCGTTAACCCTGTTTACGAGATCCTCTCCCATAAATCATCACCAGACTCGTTCTGAGCAGTTCTGCCTCAAATCACGCTCATTATAACTGCATGTGACATTTGCATGTCAGGTCAAGTTGTTTTGTTTTTGCCTCCATGATAATTCCCTTTGCTGCCAGTAGATGGGGTGTTAACACCAAATCCTCTTGAGGGAACATCTGACTGAGAGAAAGTCATGTGTGCTGTTCAATATATACATTATTTTAAGTTCTGAAACAGGAAATGCCAACTCAAAGATACCAGTACTCTAGCATAACGACCAATAACAATACACATAATACTGAATGTGTCCTTTAAAATGAATGATTGGAATTTTGATCATTGGCCATTTGAAACCATTGGATCTCATTTATTGGATTGATTGCACAGACTTTATAGTTACAGCCAGTAGCTCAGACACTATATTTTATGATTTGTTATTCAAAACAGAATCAATTTCCATTTTTATTGGAGCTGAGGATTGCCGTGGAGTATTATTTGAGAAAGCTTCAGGGAAAGTTTGCTGACTGCGTTGCTGTCTCCACTCTGAGCTGTGGGGATTTGGCCGCCTGAAGCTGTTCTGTGGATCCAGCCTGTGTAAGCAGTCTGCCCTCCTGTCTGTTTGCTTTCAGTGGAGTATTAACAAACACTTTCGTTCTATTCACAAATTCTAAAGTCTTCATGTTTCACAACTCGATTATAAGAGATTTGAGATGAGGTTTGATACTGGCTTTTGCTGAGGGTGAGAAATACTTTTTAAGAGCCCTTATATAAATTGTATTTCTTCCTGTTCAGAAAAAACACATAAGGAGTTGGAAAAGCAGTGTGAAAAATGTGTTGAATTGTATTGCCTGCAAGGATTATTTGTATTTGTACCTTTGGCATCTCATGTTGTAGAACGTAAAGCAATGCATACATTAAAAAACACACAAGATTTTCTGTCAGTCAGGCGTTCCCTCATCAGGATTGGTGTTAGCACTCCAACTACTGGCAGCAAAGGGAACTAAGGAGACTTCTGAATCTCTACTTTTGACATCACAAATCTGGGAAATTAGAAACAGTGTTTTTGTGAGGCTCAGAGCAAAAAGAACTCATTAAACAAGCGTAAATGAATAATATGTCATTTAAAGACATTTTGTTGGACGAGAACCATAAGGAAGCATCTACTGAGGACAGTTTTTGTGAAGAAGAAAAGGTACTGACTATAATCACATTTGTATATTTTTGAATGATGTGCCAATGTTATAGCTCTGATTCTTTTGTGGTTTGAATGTGCACTATGTAACGTTTTCTGTCTTGTCGCCATGGAGATGTTATTGCTTTGCCTGGAATGTTCCACATCATTCAGTATTAGGGTTCGTTATTGCACAAAACTGTCTCTCTTGCAATATTGCATGGAGTAAATCTTGGTTGATCTGCTTGCCTTTTATTCACCAATGACTGTTTCATTGTTTGATTATCTAACTTTCTTTTGGTTAAATCAACAATTTTCTAAAGCCCTGCAAGGCGACTGGTGTCATTTTGGGCTCTACATCAATTGAACTGAATTAAACTACTGTTGAACTAGTAAACTAAAACCTTAAACTCGACTGTAGGTTAAAAAACAGATTCCAAAGTTGGACTTCTTGAGTGGGCCGGTGTAAAATGTGAGTTCACAATGGCATTATTTGAAGATAAAAGCTTATTGCTCGTGCCTGAAGCTGTTCCTGTGTAGTCTTTTTATTGATGGACTGTTGTTGACATAGCGTTTGGATTTAACAGTGTTTGCTAACTGCGTGTGTGTCTGCTGGAGCGCTCTTTCGTTTGACAATGCTAGCCACCTCAGCTGCACATCTACGGGCTAACAGTGGGTTTGTGGAGGGGTGTAGACGGTCGCCACATTTCTGTTAAAGATCCATACAACTGTCAATAATGTGTCCTGTTAAGATCGTTTTGTTGACGGGAGGACCTGCTTTGTGATGCAGTGTCAAAAAGTGCTACGATTATTTTGATTTTCTTACTAAAAAAGGGGGGTCTTTGGGCTGGGCGGTTAATCCAATATGAATGGAAATTGAGATTCAGTCATTTAATTGTTAGTTATCAGTTTGGGTCTTCTTAATGGAAAGGTCTAAAGCCAATCGCATGTGATTGGGAGCAGAGTTCAGACTTTGGAGGAAGAAATTAGATTGACTGATATTGGTTGATCTCTACAAAAAGAAAACAATTTATAATCCAGAGCGCCCGATGGCCAATAAACTCTGCCAATATCTTTGGGCGGAAAGGATGAAAATAAATGATTTGAAGTCAGTACAAACTCAATTACTGTGTGGATTGCCCTGCTCTTAGGACCCACAGCACTCTTTTACTACAAACCTTTAAGAGAGCAGTGTTACAATTTGTGCACTGCTCATTTTGCTTCAAATAAAGCACTATGTCTTTCGATAAATCAGGTTTGTCCGCCCAAACAAAACATCAGCCTAAACTGGAGATTGAGGGTCGATAGCTGATAAGATAAAAATATTGGCCCTATTCATCTGCCAAGTGATTCATCTGCCTTCTCTCTCATTTTATGTGTTAAATGGCAACGGTGTGAGAAAACTGTATCGTGTGTGTTCTTGAGCGTAAATTTGAAAGCCATGTGTATTTGTTTTTAATTAGACAAAATTAAATTGACTGAAAAATCTGAAAAAAAAGTTGTAATAATTTTTTTTTTTTGCAATAGCAGTATACTGACAGTTAGGTCCCTAATTATATGTACATCAGAGTAAAATACTTATGATGTCATGGAGTTATTTTCTTATAAGTAATACATCTGTTCTAGCGGTAAGTGATTCAACAAAACGACTAAAAACAATACACGGCTTCAAGTATTTCAATTACAACTCATTTCAAAATGCTCTTAAGTGTACTAAATTAGAAGTTTAGTCTTGTTTTGTATCATGTCACAAGTTATGGTTCCCTCTCCTACTTTGTCATTGCTGGCACTCTCTCCCCAATCCACTCCTCCTCGAGTCTATCTGGCCTGGATTATTGGCACAGCTCATATTGTGTAAATACTCTCTGTGGAGCGCACACCGGAATGGATATCGATGTGTCCGTGTGTTTGGATGAAGGTGAAGAAATAACGCTGCTGCTCTGCTATGGCCTGCCTGCTTCCACATCTAACTTCAGCTGCAATTGTAGACTTATTCTAACCAGGACTGGTACTTGAACTTCACTACATCAAAGGACACATCATGAAAACTGACTTTGTAGAGCTCTTAATCACGTTCTAACATCGTTCCCTAATCAAAAACATACCTGGATTTGAATTTAACTTCACTCATGCTTGTTTGATAAATCCTGTTCAGGTCTTTGAGCCTCAGAAAACACTCAGTTCCAACTTTCCCAGTTTTGTGACATCATAGGTAGAGTGCTGAGATCTTCTGTGCTATTTTTAAGTCCATAAATCATCGCCAGCATTTCTGCCTCAAATCACATTCCAAAGAAAATGTACAAGAGCATGTTTAAAGGACAATAACAGACTTTGTGTCCTTTTATGTTTCTGGTTTTATTCTCGAACAGTGTGGAGGTATTTCTCTACAGAGTTGGCATGTTCACTTCACAAAAAAATCAGGCTAACACTCTGCTTGTTCTGTACTCCTGACTACTGTAGTTTATGTGAGCTTTGTGTGCTGCACGACGAGTTACTACTACTACTACTACTACTACTACTACTACTACTACTACACATTACATAATCCAGCTCAAAGTCATAGCAGCACATTGTATCAGCTGCCTCCGGTTGTCTCATTCTCCTTCTCTTCCTCCTCCTCGATGGCCCCACTTCAGTCATGGATGAGTGGGCCACCTGAGGGGCAGAGCCAGGCTGATTTACTGCCTGGGGCGGGGGGGGGGGGTAGCCTAGTCAAAGCTCCGAGACAGAGGGAAGAACAAGAGCGGAGGGGAGGATCAGCGCAGGAGATGCGAGATGGATCCAGGCTGTGTAGATTTACTATTATTGTATCAAAATGAAGTGTACATGAATGGAAAGTATGATATTAATGTTTTGCCATATTGCACACCCCTGTGTGTGTGTCTCTGTGTGTTGTGTTTAGGGTTGAACATTTGAAAGCTAAATACAACATTTAATTTTGCTTCTTGACAGGCAACCCCTTGAGTAGAGAATACAAAAATAAATATCTGAAAAGCAGTCTGAATAGTTGTTTTGAGAAAATTATAGTTGTAAATGCTTTTTATTTTTTAATTGTCAGGGACTTTGCATGATAAATGTATTGCACAGGCCAGAGATGTTTACAGGCTCATTTTCCTGTGTAGTCCTTGGGCAGAGGCAAAGTGACAGCAGGTTCACTGTGTTGACGTGTCCCATGTAACATTTAAAACAAAGCTAGGACACACAAACAAACAAACAAACAAACAAACAAACACCAACAACCAATCACCATCATAGGGACCACCTAATCAGAAATCCAATAGAAATGTACAAATGTAAAACGTAAAATGTACATTATTTCTGCAGCCACCAGATCACTAATAACGACACACCTGATTACCTTTAAACCACTACTTATTCTTGATAATTTCATGAAATTATTTATTGTACATGATGATTGCTAATATTGTGTATAAGCAACAATACGCTTTATACGCAAATAAGCCTTCAGTCATCATATTCCAACTTTTATTTGGTAAAAAATATAATATAAACATCTCAATGTACAAAGAAATAATCCTTTGAATAATCGTCATCAAATCAAGAATAATCCCATTTTAGTCGACTTCTAAAATAATCATTTGTTGTAGCCCTTTTTACTATTAAGCTTGTTTTAAGACGTTTTCAATATAAGCTAGCTAACATTTTTGTAATATTTTCCTTGACCATGCAAAAGTAGTCCACAACGCCATCGTATCTGACTGATAGAACTGAGCTCAAAACATGCTGACTCGCCCGAATTCTGTACGAAATGAGCTTGTAGCTGCACAGTGCAAATCTTACTGGCACCTAACACAGGCTACTTTTTATCGAGCCACATTCTGCAAGCTGGCCTTTTTCTCCCACCATATTTCTACAAAGGACAAAGCGCGCCACTATTTCTCTGTTACTTGAAGCTGGAGTTTGGACATTGTGCATTTTTGGCATTCTGAGAAAAGACGTGTTTATTGGGTCTTTAATTAAAGCTGAAGAATTCTTGGCTTCCGTTTGCGTTTACTTGGAAGAGAAAGCAAATGAAGTGAAACTGATGATTCGAGAATATTTAGAGAAGCTGTTTTACGAACTTGGAAGTGAAACTAAACGAAAAAAGAAGTTAGACAGGATTCATTGAGGTGTGTGTCAATGGAAATGAAATATTCTGGCATGACATGTTAGAATGATTGGGCTAAACGATATAAAGGGCTCTCGAGATGACAAGATAGCACATGTTTAGTGGTAGAGAAGCAAATATTCTTCTGCTGGATAATGGTTAGTTTTCTAGTCTTATCTCTACAGTATGGCATCAAACTGCAAAAAAATACATGAAATCCATGCATTCTATTGTGAGCAAGCTTGCCTCTCCACAGATCTTGTTTTACATGTTTTATGGGAAACATTCTAAAAAAAAGCTGCATTTTTATTTTGAAACGTGGAGACAAGCAGGTGGTGCACCCCCATAGACATTTGCTGACACAAAATCCTCTGTCTCTATCGCTCCCGGAGTTACATCAAATCAAATGTTCGTTCACATAAAAATGAATGGTGAAGCCAATCCTCATATTAATATTAATCATATTAGCTGCTCTCCTCACCAGTCACGTAAAAGAGGACGTTTAGGGTCAGATTCTTGCCAGAACCACAACATCAGACATCTACACTTAAAGTTAGTTAGCCTTTAGCTCAGAGGCCAGTTTTATACGACATTATCTGAAGTAAAACACCAAAAGGTTTGACATGCAACAATGACTTGGGCTGGTACCAGTCCAAGCCCTCATGATTAGTTCAAATTTAAAATTTTTGACTCCTGAGTTCTAAAATGTTGCCAGACAAGTGATTGATAGCATAAACATCAAATGCCACGTCTACTACTGATATTTCTATGTGGGCGCTTCCATCAGTAAAGTTACAAAGCATGAGGGTCCTCTCTGTTTAGTTTGCATGTTCTACCCACATCACCGAAACCCAAGCTAGGTTCACCTGACCACGATATTCACTCAGGATCTGGAGATGGGTTCCACTCTAACAGCCTGCCAGGTGCAGTGGCCAACCATGCTACTAGGATTGCACCATTTCAAGAAAAAATTGCACTTGCGGTTCCCATCCTGAAGCATTAACATTTGAGAGACAGAAAAAAGTACATGAAACTACTGTAATGCAAAAACATCTTTACAGCATGCTTGTAGTTGTCCAAACTATAAAATATTTCGATAAAAAGATATAATTTACTTTCTATTGTCTTTTCAGTGCCACTGTTCCCACGATCAAACCGCTCTCTCTCCAGCCATGAGTGCCAAGTCTGTCATCAACAAGGAGGTCTTCATCCCACACGATGAGAAGATGCTGGTGGCCTGTCAGGTCAAGCGCCGCACCAAAAAGAAGATCCCTTTCCTGGCCACGGGCGGACAGGGGGACTACGCCACCTTCATATGCCTTGCAGGTTAGACACCGGCTTTCTCAAATCTAGACATTTCCACTGGGTGGGTGTGGCTGAATACCCCGGTGTATACCAACCATTTTGGTAACAATTTTGAGTTATTGATCCATTTATGGTTAGGTTTTGATTGTGGGTAGTTTTTGACCAGTTGACCAGGGGGTGCAAAATGCAGGAAAACACAGTAAGCTGTTGGACAGCTTACTGGTAAAAATATATACTTCTATATCTTATTGTATATATTGTGAAACTATCTGTACACATCATCTCAGTGTATGGGTATGTGGGGGTCTTCCCCTTTTTGAACAAATCACCTTACTTCCTGTATCATTTTAGGCAATATTTTATTTTAATCATACTGAGCCTATTGACACAAAGTCCATACGACCTAATCGGCAAAGGCCCACGAGCTATGCTCAAGTCCAGGCATCAACCAGTTCATAAAAGCTGGCACCGACAGTGAAATGCAAGACGCAGCCACAATATGTGCAAAGTGGGCTCTGAGTTGTGAATATTGTGTTGTCCTGCTCAAAGTGGGACGTCTGCTCACGCCACCAGTTGTTGACCTAATTGAGTCAGATCTATGACTGATGACTGGAGGTCTGTGTGTTTGTGAGGAGGTCACATGGTGGTTGTACTTCTACCTCACAGCAGTGATGTGGAATCTTTCGGTGCAGTTTACATGCACAATGTCCGACCAAACTTTGCTCGAGATCTGGAGTTTGGTGCCTGCTTCTCAGGTTGCCCCAGAGACATGGAAATGTCTGTATTTCTATAATGAATTAATTTAACTCAATATAAATGGTCAGTAAATGAGCGAGTCACATAAGGTTACATTAAGCCCAAACACTGAGTGAAATGCCAGGAATTTAGAGGCTCCTTCCCTCTGCTAATTAGCCCTTATCTTGTTAGCCTTATCCAAAGTCACATTTGGGCCATGTCAGGGTCATTCCAGCGCTAATGACCCCGCTGACGAGCATGTTTACGTCCGGGGAGCAGAGTAAAAAGGCTAACCCACTTTAGTGCCTGGCTGTGGGCTATCATCAGCCAAATGAATAGGCCTGAGTCCCAAATTGAATCAGCGGGCTGGTTCATGAATGTTAAATGTGTTGGAGCACTTAAGGAGCACAGATAAGATGGTGAAATATTTTTCCTCTCGTTAATGGATTGAGTTTCACGTTATCATCAGTGCATTGAAGGGATTAAGAAGTCAAATGTACCTTTACTTGATTTTAAAGTTTTCATGGGGAATTATTTTCATGCAGCATAATGTATCTTTTTATCATATGAATCCTTATTTTATTTTGGCATCACACAAAAAGGCGTATATCACTTTAGGCGTCATTTTCCTTCTTGGATACTATTTGTTCTTAGTTCAATTCACAATGACAGCCGTCTTCACCTTTGACCTTGTATTGACCTTGTATTGACCTTGTATTGACCTTGTATTGGCCTTGCATTGGTCTTGTATTGACCTGTGTGCCTCTGAAAATCTATGAAGACAAGTGAATATGCTAACTGCTGTGTGACTTTACCAGATCAATCACATGCTTTGGTAGAGCCATGTTTGCACTGGTTCGTCTTGGATTGGCACTGTGCTAAGTGAACCGTACTGGGCTGTTTGAGGGGTCTTAAGCAGCGTACAGATCCTGGTCGGCTCCAATTACTACTCGCTGCTTCTTTGACATGCCTTTTGGCTCCCTGACGACTCCTTATTAGTATCACACTGGGAACATTTGCGTGGCCAGAGAAATTTGAACTCATTAATTTTTGCCTTTGCACAATTAATTTGCCCCTTTTTTAAAGCCCACCGCCAAAGTCACGTGTCAGTTTAAATAGTGGAATAGAGTAACTGTATTTTTGTCTTGGGCACATTCATTTGCCCTTTTTTCATATTCAAATGGCCAAAGTCCGTCTCACAAAGTCCCAAGTCGCCTGTAGACCAAAGTCCAAAGTCGTCTGTAGACCAAAGTCCAAAGTCTCGTTTGTAGACCAAAGTCCAAAGTCGCCTGTAGACCAAAGTCCAAAGTCGTTTTGTAGACCAAAGTCCAAAGTCGCTGTAGACACAGTCCAAAGTCCAAAGTCGCCTGTAGACCATAGTCCAAAGTCGCCTGTAGACCATAGTCCAAAGTCGTCTGTAGACCAAAGTCCAAAGTCGTTTGTAGACCAAAGTCCAAAGTCGCCTGTAGACCAAAGTCCAAAGTCGCCTGTAGACCATAGTCCAAAGTCGCCTGTAGACCAAAGTCCAAAGTCGCCTGTAGACCAAAGGCCAAAGTTGCCTGAAGACCAAAGTCCAAAGTCGCCTGTAGACCAAAGTCCAAAGTCGCCTGTAGACCATAGTCCAAAGTCGCCTGTAGACCATGGTCCAAAGTCGCCTGTAGACCATAGTCCAAAGTCGCCTGTAGACCAAAGTCCAAAGTCGCCTGTAGACCAAAGTCCAAAGTTGCCTGAAGACCAAAGTCCAAAGTCGCCTGTAGACCAAAGTCCCCTGTAGACCAAAGTCCAAAGTCGTTTGTAGACCAAAGTCCAAAGTCGCCTGAAGACCATAGTCCAAAGTCGCCTGTAGACCATAGTCCAAAGTCGCCTGTAGACCATAGTCCAAAGTCGCCTGTAGACCAAAGTCCAAAGTCGCCTGTAGACCAAAGTCCAAAGTTGCCTGAAGACCAAAGTTGCCTGAAGACCAAAGTCCAAAGTCGCCTGTAGACCATAGTCCAAAGTCGCCTGTAGACTAAAGTAAAGTCGCCTGTCCAAAGTCAAAGTTGCCTGTAGACTGTAGACCAAAGTCCAAAGTGCCTGTAGACCAGTAGTCCAAAAATCGCTTGACCAAAGTCCAAAGTCGCCTGTAGACCAAAGTCCAAAGTCGCCTGTAGACCATAGTCCAAAGTCGCCTGTAGACCATAGTCCAAAGTCGCCTGTAGACCATAGTCCAAAGTCGCCTGTAGACCATAGTCCAAGGTCGCCTGTAGACTACTGGTAAACTACAATACATTTTAAAATTACCCTTTTAGTCTTTAACATTTTCTCATTCATTTTTGTTTTTGCCACATTAGTCTTCCTTTTTTTCATCTCCAAATTTGCCCAAAGTCTGTTTTCTATGTTTCCCCTATGTAGAGGTGTGGCCAACGGGGCGCAGGTCAAGCGTGCGGTGAGCAGCGTGAACAAGGCCAACGAGCGTCAAAGCGTGAACACCATATGTGAACAGTAGACGAGTAGTTTAGTGCGGTGGAAGCTCAGTGAACGCAACGATCAACATGCGTCTGGAGTGTTTAATCATCATAATACTCATAACTCCCTTCAAAGTCCAGGTTTGTCAGTGAAACCCAGAGCTGTAAAATATCATTAAAGACTCCACTAATGACTCCATGAAAGTTCAGGCTCTGTGGTTGAATACCTACTTCATACTTCACTGGGCCACAGGATTCAAATGCCGGTCACCAAAACTTTGATTCTACGTAGGTTCATAAACGTGATCATCGGGATGAAATAAGAGTGAATATTACAGAGACCGGCGTGTATGCCGCAGATTCCTGTGCAGTCATTCATGAAGTAGCACACATTTTCAGGCGCTTTTTTTTGGCCGCTTTGTGTGTGCACGTACCTTTAACCTTCCATCTGAACTCTTACTGTATGTCTGGAGAGCGCACACAAGGCTGCTTATGTGTGAAATAGCTTGTGCCTACTCCCTCGTGTTTGTGTGAATACAAAGGCCAGGGGCGTTGGGGGGGGGGTTCTACGACCAGAGACTCGGAGCACGGCGGCGGTATACAGTGGGCGTGTTACGTAATCATTGGTATGTCACCAGTGAAAAGAAAAGCTCTGGGTTTGAAGAGCTCTGTCGCACAAACAACTAGTGGGTGAGTAGGGGGAGAGAGTGAGAGAGCGAAAGAGAGGAGAGGGAGGAGGATATGTTTGATGTGTCAGAAAGTACGATGAAGTGAAGTGAAGTCATTTCAAATAGGTTTTAAAGACCTTAGTGGATATTGTGGTTGTGGATGAAGCGACATTTAGTCCCTCTATTATTATATCATGTCGCTCTGTGTTCAGGAGATGCATTTAAAGATGCATTTCTCTTTTGGTCCATGCTTTTTCATAAAAGGTCGCCCTACTGAGAGATTTAGCAGATCTGGATTCCCTTCCTATGATTCTGTGAAAGAAGTGATCAGATTGTGTGAGGTTATTAGTAAGAAAGCACCATTTGAATTGATTCTTTTTTAGTAGAAGGGCTAAAGCTTTCCAAATGTTTAGAGTTGCATAAATCGACGTATTGTAACAAGTCAACTTTAAAAAATAATCATAGTCATAGTTGGACAATCGTAATCTGTACAAACGTGCACCAAAAAAACTTTTACAACAAAGACTGTGGCCTTATTAAATACAAATTTCAAAAACAAATCAATAAAAATAATCTGTAATACTTTTTATTTGTAAATATCCTCTATTTAGAATCCTTCAGTCACCATATTTCAACCTTTATTTAAAAAAGTGTCAATGTACAATAGAAATAATCGTTTGCCTAGTCAAAAAATTAATTGTTGACTAAAATAATAACATAATAATAACATAATCATTAGTTGCAGCCGCCATTGTCTGATACATCAAAATACTATTGTTGTGGTTTCAAAAAAATGATTTGTCTAAAAATTGATTTGCAAGAGTTAAGTCCTAGTTTCAGATCATAACGCAATATATGATGTTTTCTATTGTGTTGTATAACGTTTGCTGCCACATGACCGCAAGGCACTATTAGGGGAATCGGATCGTCAATATCTCATCTCGAGTCCGTCAATGTTTCATTTAGGCTGCAAAAACTGGACCATAACACAATTAAGGGCACAAATTGCAGTGCTGGTGTGGCCTCCTTTACTTTTTAAAGGTCCAACAACAACAACAACAACAACAACAACAACAACAACAACAACAACAACAACAACAACAACTTACTGGTGAAATGAAAATAAATTACTATTTTTTTGTTGTTCTGTCTCAATTTTCTATTTCATTTGATTTATTCTCATTAAAGACGCAGTTTGTAATTTTTTTTCTTGAGCTTTCATGATTCCAGAGTACAATATATGGCATTAAAGTTAAATTAAATGACAGTTTCTAAATAAATCCAAGAGAAATGTGTTAAAACGTGTCTTTAAATGTATAGTTGAGGTTTAGTTATCAAACATATGTGAAATGTCAGTAAAATGAATCACAAACGTGCAGAAATATTGCCTTATATACTTATTTGAAAGTTAACAACATCACTTTTTGTCGCATTTTTTATTATAAATGACATACTCACTATTCAAATTTTTCATATCTTCAAAACAACAGTCACGATATTATCTAAATTTTGATTAATGTGGGCAATATATTAAAATTATCATTAACAAGACAGCTTCTTTCAAAACCTCCTCTCCAAACCACATGCTTTAACACACGGAATTAGCTTTAACACACAGAATTAGCTTCACACCAAACTGTTCCGGTATAGTCATGTGCGTTTACTTTACATTTCCTTTGCTCTTCACACGTTACATGAAAGAGCTGGAGACGTTGCCATCTTGGTTCCCTGCGTCAGCGCGAGGTCAGCGCTCTTGTCTTGCCCCCGTGTAGGTGTACTCGCATGGCTCCGCAGGCATGTTGACCGTGGGCTGTTTACATGTGCAACTGTATGTGTAGGAGGCCCTCCCCGGCACAGCGCACATGATATTATGGTAATGACATATTTATTTAGCTGGTATAATTACACAGGAAGTGCCTGGGTAATGATAGAGACAGCGAACTTACTCACAGGGTTTCTCATGCGGTCAACAAACCACAGTTAAAATGACATAATGGAGATTTTATTGCAGAAGAATATCACAATGTAAACTTCTTTATGCCACTTTGAGCTCAGTCCCAGTTTCCCCGGTGATTGGAGCGTACGCATACGGGATTGAAAAGCGATTAGTTCTAATCAGTGGCATCTGATACCACCGACCTGAGGGCATCTGTGTAAAACCTGAAGATAAAATACTGTCATTTGACTGGCTTTGCTGGTGAGCCGACGTTCCCAGAGTGATGTCAGATCTCTTTGCTGGGCACCAATCACTGAAAAAGTCTCAATGTACAAAATAATGAATCGTTTGAAGTCAACGTTTCGCTCGCTTATTTCACCGTCTCAAAATGTTTCTCAGTACTTTGCGTTTTGTGACTTATGTCCATTGTTTATGTGGTTGTGTAGCGTTTTACTGTTCACGCTGAGCTTTTCACACATGTGGTTTTAAACAGCAAATGGCAAATAAGCTGAACTAAACACAACAAATTGAAAAAATAATCATTATGAAGTTGACTGCTAAAATACTCATTATTCCACAGTATGGCATTCAACTTATTCATCTCCCTGTTGACCAATGAGGCCACTAGGCCAAGTCACAAGTTAGATCAGTGGAGTGGCAACCCTATATAAAGAATGTCGGCTACACACTGGTTGCATAGTCTATGTTCAACATCAACATATTGATTCTTGACCCCCCCATGACCTTTGTCCTATGAGTGAAAAGCCTGTTAACATTTCGGTTGTGTATTCAGTCCAGAGGAGTGTCTCATCCATCAGCGCAAGCCTTCGGTTATGGATTTAAGTTCAGCTGATGGCAGTGGAGATGATTGTTTCTACAAAAGCATGAGGAGAATAGAGCCTTCCAGCAGCGATGTGTTTACCTGCCTGGCACTGACGTGAACGTTCTCTCACATTCATTTTAATGTTGTTTATAGACGGCACACGTTTGGCAACTAGTAATACTAATCAAGTATAACAAGTGGTTATTACTGTGTAATAAATCTGTTATAGATTTTTTTTTAGAGGGAATACTATAGGCTATGACCAGAAGAACCAGGGCTTATGATTAAAGTGTACAAAATAGTGTAAATAAACCACACAATGTCGAAAAAAATTCAGTTGTAGTCGTCTGGACTCTGTTTTAGAAAAAACGGAACGTTTCAACTCTCATCCAAGAGTCATTCTCAATCAGTGAAACAAGATTAAGATGTACATCTCAAAGCCACAAACCACTCTATTGAAGACAGTGAGGTGGAGATTCTGAGCAGGAGAAAAGATGGTTTGAAAGAGGAGTTAAGGAGGCAATCTTTGTTAAAAAAGAGCAATCTTTGTTAAAAAAGAGAATCCTTCCTTAAATCGTAATGGAGGTTTAAGATTCAACCTTCCAGTTGTTTATAATGGTTTGCTGAAACCCTGGAGACGCCCGAGGCATTCTGATGCTAAACATGCACTCAAGGTGAGGCAGGGAACAATAGAACAATAGAACAATAGGCCCATCCCAGTTTCTATGGGCCATTAGCAGGAGGTCCCGCCCTGTGGGCAGGACTCCCACAGAGTAGGATAAATACAGGAGTTCTCAGACTTGTTTCACTGATTGAGAATGACTCTTGGATGAGAGTTGAAACGTTTCGTTTTTTCTAAAACAGAGTCCAAATGACTACAACTGAATCTTTTTCGACAATGGAACACTCCTGGACGAATGAGGGGTTACACCGACAAACCACACAATATATACACTCTAGTTGCAGTGTGAAATCATTCAAAATCCAATACGATCCAAATCTAAAGTCCTTGATTTAAAAGGTCCAGAGGACAAAAGCCAACAAAAACCCAAAGTCTGTTCTCTTGAGGTGAAGTGGAGACAGCAACATGCTTTGACCTGCCAAAAGTGAAATGTCCATTAGCGTGCTGTTTGTGTCCATACATCTGAATATTGTTGGCGGTGGCGTGGTTTGTCTGCTCTGGTATCTAACTCGGCATCCGGCTCAAGATGGGCACCGGGCCTGTTCACAATAAAAGGCCATTTAGATTTGTGCATACACTTTAATATTCAACTGTAATAAAATGTTTTAACAAACACTAAGCTAACATTAGCATTTCCAAAACCACTCAAATACCACAGAATCATTTGAATAGCTGTGCAGAGATAGATGGATGCTTTATTGATCCTCAGGGGGGCATTAGAATGCCATGGACTCGCATACAAACTTATGGACTCTGTTACAGACCCTTGTAACATCAGTGCACAAAAAGCAGATTCATTTTGTAAACAACAATGTTTCAGATGAAATGCCTGTTATAAAACTGCTCAGCTTCTGGCATAAAAGAGTTTCCAAGGCGTTCAGTAGGACACTGGGGCATCACCAGTCGCCCACTAAAGGAGCTTTTGAGACCATCTAAAATGCTAAAATGCTCCGGAGGGGATGGACCATAAGAGAACAGTTTGAAGTCCATAACATTGTCCACAGAATCCAGACTCAAACCTACCACTGAACCAGCCTTTTTAATCAGCTGGTTCATTTTATTTTTGTCCTCTATAGCAATGGTTCTCAAACTCAGTCGCAACCCCCCAAATAACAACCGTTGGCATTCGTGACCCCCGACATAAAAAGTATGGCTACCCCAAAGGGATAATGTAGCCTCATGTTTAATATTTAGATTTAAGCTTGGTAACATTTTAGCATGCTAACATTTTAGCAACTCAAAATAACCATAAGATCAGTACAACGACATCATGATAAACCCACATGTTATCATTTATGCATTAGCATTATTGTTATGCTAATGGGCGGTCAATGACAATGCATCAAACGCACTAGTTCAGTCAGTAGTGTTTTCCCAGCACACAGGACATGACAACGTTCCAAGAAGTGGTCTGGTGCTACAAGAATGACATAAAGTCCTCAATAACAGCCTTGAAATGAGCCGTGTGTCAGGAACAAGGAAGTCACATGACCGAGAAATTAAACAAAATAAATCAAGAAATGCTGTGGACATGTGAGCAAAACAACATGGTGTTACTCACGAGTGGTTTTCGATTGTCAAAACAGCCATGGTCTTTATAGTGTGTGATATTTGGGGGCTAACGCTAACTCTCCCTTTGAAAGTGCATTGGAGCCTTTGGAATCCAGGCGTTCAGATCACCGTCCCGCCATATGTTTGTGCATGGGTTTGTTGTGCTGGAATTTTATTTCTGTTGAATTTGGTTTGTTTTTGCATTTTTACAACATTTCTTTGTCCTGTCGGCAATTTGATTTGAAATTACGGGGGAAAGAATCATTCCAATTCATACTTTTCACGTGATGTCAGTAGCATTCCTTTGGGGAGTGAAGCTGACTGAAGCTCTGTCACTCAAGTTAGACTCTATTCTGAGCTTTGTTTAACACCATCAAGAGCTGAATTAGTGGGAACTACAACATGCAAGCTGATTTGTGCTAAACAGTACCATGAATTAAGGCCCAAAGGCACTGGGATAGGCTCCAGTCACCCGCGACCCCTAACGGGAACAAGCGCTAGAAAATGAATGCAATTAAATTACATTATAAGCAAAATCATCCCTTCTCCAAGGGGTCTTATTCTGTTTAAAAGCTTCTTAAAACCCTTTTGTTTAAACCTCTACTGAAGTATATTCTGAAATGATTGTGATTATTAGTTTAGCAGTTAATAATTAAGTCTTTTCTGTCAAATCTTTTAATATTAATTGCGGTACGTTGCATTGAAATTGTCCAACCTGTTCTGCCTTATGGAATGGATTTCTTGGATGTTTGGCTTCTGTGATTGTATTCTCCGCTTACATAAACTTACACCGAAGTTATAGCAGAAACCATGCAAGTAATATACCCTGAAGAGATATGGCGGGTGCGTTGGGGTCGCCTTAGCGTTCACAGTAGCGCTAACATTATGTCTAATTTTACACTTGTCGACAGAGGTTATCTTGTTTCCGAGTGTGGGAGAGCACATTTTTTCTTGAACGCTGCCCTCTGTCAGTTTTCCCAGGATACTTTGGGGGCCATGGTAGCAGTTGTGAACGATACTAAACCCCCCAGAGAAGCACAGCCCACTCACTCCATCAACAAAATTACAGCAATAAGAAAAATGCCTGTTGATTTTTGTATGCGTTTGTGTGGGACGATGATGTGGTCTGCGTCTATTTTCACCAGTGCTTCTCAATTCATGATAGGGAATCTTTTAGTCCCTAGTTAAGGCCTGATCTCTTTTCAGGATATCTTTTTTAATTTTGACTTGGTGTATTTATACCTGTTGTAAATATAAATGATAGTTTTACGCCAATCAAGAAGCTGTTTTTGGAGAAAAGTTTAAAAAGCTGTAGGTAATTATAGGAAATTACATCACACTAGGGACACTCATTTCATTTAAATTTTACACATCATTTACACAAAAGAAACTACTTTTTTGTCCCTCTAAACCAGGGCTATTCAACTTAAGGCCCGGGAGCCAGATCCAGCCCGCCAAACAATCTGATCCAGACCGCAATCCATCTCCCAAACCAAAGCAAAAAACCAGTATCATGTTTTTTGGTTTTATTCTTGGTTAGTACTAGTTTAAACCTGGTTTGGTGCTGGATAAGTCCTTATTTCAATCTTGATTTAGACCTGATTTGGAACTGGTTTAGACCTGGTTTGAGTCTGGGTTAGTCTTGGTTCAGACCGTGCGTTATCATTGTTATAATTCTACTCTACTTGTAAATCCTCTGTTCTGATTTATTACTCCAAACTATAACGGTGCATTAGATACGTGCATGTAAATGCGTGGCCCGTCAGTGAAAGCCGTTTAGACAATTGAGGCATCACAATCCTCTGCTTGTACTCAAACCCACATGGTCTTTTGTGAGCCTAATAAGCAGCCTCCAGCTTTGCAGCTAGTGGCCTTTAGACGACACACACATCTACTGTAAATGTCTCTTTTCCTCCTGTGTACAGTACTGCAGTTACATCAGCTACTGCTTCATTCAGAGTACTGCGCATATACAGTATTTTAGCAGTATACCAGGTGAGAATACATTAAGGGGATGCTCAGGGGCCATTCAGGTGAGCCAAATGGAGTGATGTGCATCTAATAGTGTCTTCCGTGAACACGACAGGTGATAAAGAACATGTGACCAACACTAAACAAAACATGTGACTGACGTAAACGCAAAAACGTGACTACAGTAAACACAAACATGTGACCGACAGTAAACGCAAACATGTGATTGACGGTAAACGCAAACATGTGACCGACGGTAAACGCAAACATGTGACCGACACAAAACATGTGACAACATGTGACGACGGTAAACGCAAACAAGTGACCGACGGTAAATGCAAACATGTGACCGACGGTAAACGCAAACAAGTGACCACGGGAAACGCAAACATGTGACCGGCGGTAACCGCAAACATGTGAGCGACACAAAACACAAACAAGTGACCGACGGTGAACGCAAACATGTGACCGACAGTAAACGCAAACATGTGACCGACACAAGACACAAACATGTGACCCGGTAAACGCAAACATGTGACCGGCGGTAAACGCAAACATGTGAACGACAGTAAACGCAAACATGTGACCAGCGGTAAATGCAAACATGTGACCGGCGGTAAACGCAAACTTGTTACCGACAGTAAACGCAAACATGTGAAAGACAGTAAACGCAAAAATGTGATGACATTAAACACAAACATGTGACCATCTTTCAAAGTCTTTCAAAGTAACAGCAGAAGAGCTCAGCTGTGAACAGGGACCATGTTTTTTCTCCTCTAGAAATAAACAAAATACAAATGGCTTGCAGTGCGACATAAAAAATCCCCAGGTTTAACTGTTTTGATGTTATTTTACTGTTCTTGAGAATAGAGTATCTTGTCGTACTGATAATTACAGAAATGATGTTTGTGGATACATCTTTTCAGGCTTTCAGTGGTTACTCTCTTTTTTCCCCAGCTTCTCAAATATTTAAATGTTTGACTCTTGAAACAGTTTTTTGTTCACTATAACATTTTTCTTAACTGCTCTGGCATTACTACAATCATCCTGAAGTCTCGAGTACATGTCACTAATGTTTATTTATTATGGCAGCCAATAAAAATGATATAATTTAGTTCTATGTATGTGTTCTCCCCTTCATAGTCACATAAAAGAAATAATATTTTCACTTCCCCAGATGACTTTGAAGATTCCCTGCATGTGGAGCGTTAGTCTGTCCAGCAGGCCGCTACATCAACAGACTGTAGGAAGGTGTGGTTATCCAGTCTGTTCTCTTACTGCTGTTCTATTGTGTGTGTCAACATCAGCATGTGCTCTGTAACGTGTTCAAGAAGAGATGCTTTAGTGTGGCGGCTTTCTCATTTCTCTTTCATTACATGCTTTTAGTAGTCAGGAAATTTGGCGCACCCAGAGGGACCACACCATCAAGACATCAAACCCTAGATCCTTCAAATCACATTTTTCGATTTGATTTGACTTTTTCTTTACAAAAACAAAATAAAAATGCCTGTCAGTATTGATTCCATGGACGTAAACAAGACAGACTTTTAATCATTGCCATTTAACACACAAACTGTCATTTTTTTGAATCCACAGGCAAAAACAATGCAAGACCTTTAGAGTTGCATTGCCTTCTGGCCTCCATTTGTAATTATAACATCAAATTCTACAACCTACTGTGAACTGGATATAGAGTGTGTGTGTGTTTTGGTTCAAGGTTGGCTCTGAGTAGGTCCGATAGTCCTTCTGGGCCCACACTCCAGACACTCTTGTGCAGTTATTGATCCCACTACTAATCTAACAGAATCCTCTCCGCTGCACTTGGCCGTCTTTCAACAAGTGCATTTGGGGAGACACTTTACACTTTTACCCAGCCTCGCAATCAAGTCAAGGAAAGGCATGCTGCGCCTACGAAAGTCCATCTTAAACATCTCATTTATCTGTGAAGTAGCCAACTTGCTCTTGCGCTGTAATACTTCTGATTTTCTTTACACGTTTTATAAAAGTGTCACGATGCATTAGTCATGGCGTTCCTCTTGAGACTTGCTGGTTCTAGCAGGCCCTTTCGTCATCCTGTAAAGTAGCTGTGATTGAATAGAATTACAGTGTTTAAAGTATTTACTATCATTTTTGTTGGAGTCCGGCCCTTCCATGTTGGACACAAGTCAAGTTGAAGGGACTTCCCAAAGACTACACAATCTTTTTGGCACTATTGCTTTGATATCAGAAATCTGGATGACGCAGCCTTACATCTGCAAACTGACCTGACCTGATCGAGTCAATAAAAGTGAATTAACTGTTGCTATTGGTTGTCACAGAAACTCTACATTCGGGGCCTGACTGATAAGGATTCTTTTGGGGCCAATGCTGATGTAAAGGGACTTGGAAATGCTGACTACGATCAATCGGCTGTTGTTTTTTATAATTTAATTCTTTTAAAGGGTTTTTCGGCCTGAAGGCTTTATTCGACAGGACAGGTGCAGAGTGAAATGGGGGGAGAGAAGGAACAGACCTGGACCTGGGCTGGAATAAAACCCACAACGCAGCGGTTGTAGCAACCACACATGTGCAACGCCCTTATCCACTGCACCACCAGCTAGAGCCATGTTTATTTCTTTTTGGCCTCCAAGGTTTTACTGGACAGAACAGTGCAGCGTGAAAAGAGACGGAGAGCAGGGAGGACCAGCCAGGAACGGCAGTTTAGATAGTGCCTAAAAAGTCCAGCCCGTCCTGGCCTGCGCGAGCACCACTGGTGCCCGTGGTGCCCGTGGTCATCGGAGCCCTTGGGGCAGTGACCTCCAAACAAAAGGAGGGGCTACAACAGTTCCCTGGAAAAACATTAGACATCTCTAATGATGAAAAAAGATACTGAAGAACCCTCAAGCTCCCAGGCCTCTGGTAGAGGACCCGAGCTTAGAAAAAGGGATGAGACCACCCGTGAAGGGGGAGAAGAGAATACATTTTTTTATTAGTATAGTTACTTCCAAAACGTCAACGCAAATGTTGTGGAAGTGTCAGTTTATGAAGTGAATAATACATCGGTCGAGTCCTAGTCTGTGCTCTTTTGTGTTTTTTAAGACCGTGCACCTTCAATTTACTTATTCACTGAGTGATCACTTTTATTGCAAGTAGGTTGCTGGTTGGATTCCAGTTCCGGCCAGTGCATACTGTAGTTGGGTCAGTGGGCAAGGCACTTCATCCACTGTTTACGGGTTTGTTGAGTGTAGAAGTGGGTGGATGGAGAGGCCATTGGCACAGGTTGGCAGTGTCGTGACAGGTTCTCTTTTGGAAAAGTTCCATTTGCCTACATAGGTGTTCTGATATAAAGTATTTTTACAAAACAAGGCAAAGTAGTGCACAATAACACTTTTCCATGTAAGAGTTTGGTGACCTTTGGTGTCCAAATTCTTTTGAAAAGGCTTGTACAACATGTCGTGTCCACTTACTAAAGGAGGGAGGTGCTTGTCTGCAGCCTGTTCCATGTCCACTTTGTCCTATCTCCCATCTCCTCTCTCCTACCTCCTCAGACAGAGGAGACAGACCACAGATAAGCCATGGCGAGGTGAAAGCACTCGGGGTCTGTTTTTTTTCCCCAGAACAGTCGAGTGGTTTGAAATGTTAAGCTTTTGTTAAAAGCTTTTGGCGGATTCAGACTCAACTGCAGCAGTTTACAGTGTTTCCTCTGGCGTGCGGGGGAGGGGAGGGGACTTCAGGAGCAGCTTCCAAAACTGCTAATAAAACCAGCCAAGGTCAAACCACTACACCAGCAGCTAGGTCCGTCACGAAAGGAGGAAGGGTCTGAGTCATCCGGTCTGATGAGTCAACTCCGTCGCACTCAGATTCTGGAGGTGCCGTGATTCTTTCCGCTTTAGTCCGTTTTGACCAGATGCCCCTCCCCTTTAACCTGGCTCACTCGGAATTGAGTTCTTCACATGAATCAACCTGGGAAGACGCTCGCCAAAAGCCGCTGGGACTTTAAAAAAATACTTGAAAATAGATTAATTTAAAATGGGACAATTGTCTTGAACCTGATATACAGTAACTCTTCTTTATGTGTATGTATATATATATAAGTGTGTGTATATATGGGTATGTATATATGTATATTTTTCTTTCCTCTCTGCTGCCACTCCCTTATTTTCAACTTTTTCTCCTTTAACTTATGTTCTTCCAGGTCCAGCTCGCTCTGTGTTTTTTTCTTCTTCTGTTTTTTCTCTATGTTTTGTTTGTTTTGCTTGTATTTCTGTTTGATTCCCTCTTCAGTTGTTGTTATGTTGTTTAGTTTTTGTTGTTCTATGTTCGAATGAAAAATGAAATAGTAAAAAAATGAAAATACTTCACAGTGAAGAAGCAGTGACTTCGGCAGTGGAAGAAGCAGAAACATCTAAATTGTGTTAAATCCAGAGTTCAGAAAAGCGCTGTCCTCTTTCTCATCCACAAATGTACAAAGACCAAATAGTCCGTATTTCTCCTGAAAGTACGCAGGAAGGTCTTTTAAGTCTATTCAACTTAATTTTCCCAAGGGCCAGATTTTGCGGCGGGCCAAGGCCTCTGGGCCGGAGGTGCACAACACGCCACTGTAACAAATGTTTGGGTTGCACAAAATATCCCCAACACGGTTTAAATAAATCGAGTTTATACAATAAAATAACAGTTGATAAATTAGATTTTTGTGCGAAATAACAGACAAAATGCTTTTCCAACATTGCTTTGCAAACTTGCCCATCCAGGACTGAACCAGACCTAAACTAGGACTAACTCAAAATGGGTCTAAAGCAGCATTCAGGACTAAACAAAGACCAAACCAGGTCTAAACTAGTGATAACCCAGAATTAATCCAGTAAACAAGATTATTATATATATTTTATATATTTGGAAGATCGGAAGATTTGGAAGGGCCGGATTAAATCCCTTGAAGGGCCTGATTTGGCCCCCGGGCCTTATGTTGAATGGCCCTGTTTTAAGTGCTGCGACACAAATGAAATGTTCCATGTGAAGTTCTGTCAAGAGTGCATGCGTACTCTTGTGGTTCTCATATACTGTGGTCCGATAGTATCAGTGACAGTCACACTTCAGGTCCATTGAGCCCAGAGCGAGAGCCGGTCTGCTGAGCCAGGGCATCTGGGTCAACTCCATCAGATCTCTGCGCCTTAAACTGCAAACAAAAAAAAAGAAAGTGATTTGCTTATGCGCACTCTCTTCGCTCGCTGCAGGATCTACAGACCGTAAACGCTGCTCATACGATGGTTAAAAACAGAAGAGTTTTCATTTGAATTCCATTTTTTGTGTTAAAGGTGCACAGTGTAACTTTTCTAGTGGAGGGAGACAAACAGGTGGGGCAACAAGGCCACGTTACAGGTCAGATCTGTGGAGTGGCGACACCGTTTAGAAAGAAAGGATGATTTTCAAGGCAAATGTTGGTAGAGACGGGACAAGATCTCAGTAGATTAAATGAGCACAATAAGATATAAAAGGAATCCAGAATCGTGATGCAAACTGAACAGCACAACTTATTCATTATTGGTGCTGTCAACTGATTTAAAAAAAAGAGAAAAGAATCAGACACTTTTGAAATAAGATTAATCACGATTTGTTCGCACAGGGCGCTTACATTAATGTCATTCTTTATTCGTACATAAAAAAAAAAAAATCTTTAAAAATGTTTTATTATTTCACAAATCTCAATAAATTAGCCTTTTTGAAAACCACGTTGGATCTAATTTAAGTCTATATCATAACGAAGCTGTGTGATCACATGTTTGAAGTAGGGATGATTTAACGATTAGTCACATTTATTGAAACTGAAATATTTCATTTTCTTTCATTCCCGTGGTCTGACATGTGACTGTTCCTCAAGTTTGTGACTGCCTTTATGTAATTGTACTTTCTGAATGAGAAAATAAAGCTAAATGTGACAAAAACAGCCAGATTAAAAAAATAAGTTCACATAAAGGTCTCTTATTGGTCTCTAAATTGAACAAAACGTACTAAAACGTGAAGTCAGGACTCACAGACAGGTTCTGCTCCTGTAGTTTAGTAGTCTGCTGTAGTGGCAGGAGAAACATTTCACCCAAATGTCTAACTGTCATGTGCGCACGGTGTCTGACAGATGCAAGACGCTGCAATGCCCTGGGAACAGAATGTGTCAAGTACAAAAATAAGACTCGTGAGGCTGGAAGGATCTGTGGCAGCTTCTGTGGCAGCTTCTGTGGCAGCTTCTGTGGCAGCTTCTGTGGCAGCTTCTGTGGCAGCTTCTGTGGAAACACCAGCTTGTACCATGAGCGGTTCAACATGTTAAAGCTGCACTATGACACTTTTCTAGTGCTGCCTGTTGTTTCCACAGAGATGTTATAGGTTTGATGGGGATGCACTCTTTCAGTGAGCAGGGTCCTTTCCCCACAGATCTGACCAGTAACTTTGCCTGGTCGTGTCCTGCAGGGGATTTACTGCTTTTTTCAATAACAGTGTATTTATAGCTACAGTAGGTTTTATTTGTGGGGTTTTTGAACCTGTGGTATACCACAGAAATGTGTCCAGGAGCCACGCGAGTCACGGGCGACACGCACACGTGCGACACGAGCTTCAGTCAGCGCCAGCACGGCTGTTTTATACTCACTGCTTCATGAGTTTACACGGCCCCGTGAGTTTACACGGGGCCGAGCGAGGGGCCGCACCACTGACGGCTTGCAAACTGAAGCGCGTCCGCCTGTCTGTCTGTGGGAGTCAGATCTCTCCTTCACTGTAGTTCCCCACGAGGTTTCTATTTTTCCCAAAGAGTTTTGTAGTTTTTCCTTTCTGAGAAGGAGGGTCGAAGGCCAGGGCAGATTGGGACATTTGCAAATTTGCTATGAACTTTGTTTATTCTGCTTTTCACGGTCGCCCTTCGAGGAAAGTGCTGGTGTGATTTAGGGTGTCACAAAAATGAATGTAATTTAATGTAATTGTTGGGGCAAAGCGGCCTCTCAGTGCGAGCGGAAAGTGGAGGCACGGAATGCACATGAAGAAGAAGGAGAGAGAGAGGAGAGAGAGAGAGAGAGAGAGGAGGAGGAGAGAAGAAGGAGAGGAGAATGAGGAGGAGGAGGAGGAGGAGAGGAGGGGAGGAGAGGGAGGAGGAGAGGAGGAGGAGGAGGAGGAGGAGAGGAGGAGAGGAGGAGGAGGAGGAGGAGAGGAGGAGGAGGAGAGGAGGAGGAGAGGAGGAGGAGGAGAGGAGGAGGAGAGGGGGAGGATAGGAGGAGGAGGAGGAGGAGGAGGAGGAGGAGGAGGAGGAGGAGGAGAGGAGGAGGAGAGGATAGAGAGAGGAGAGAGAGGAGGAGGAGAGGAGAGAAGGAGGAGTTGGAGAGGAGGAGGAGGAGGAGGAGGAGGAGGAGGACGAGGAGGAGGAGGGAGGAGGAGGGAGGAGGGAGAGAGAGGAGGAGGAGGAGAGGAGAGGAGAGGAGGAGAGGAGGAGAGGAGGAGGAGGAGAGGAGGAGGAGGAGGAGGAGAGAGGAGAGAGAGGAGGAGGAGGGGAGAGGATAGAGAGAGGAGAGAGAGGAGGGAGAGAGGAGAGAAGGAGGAGGTGGAGCGAGGAGGAGGAGAGGAGGAGGAGGAGAGGATAGAGAGGAGAGAGAGGAGGAGAGGAGGAGAAGGAGGAGGTGGAGGAGGAGGAGGAGGAGGGAGGGAGGAGGAGAGAGGATGAGGAGAAAGAGGAGAGGAAGAGTAGAGAGAGGGGAGGAGGAGAGGGAGAGTGGAGGAGGATGAGGAGGAGGAGGAGGAGGGGAGGAGGAGAGGGGAGAGGAGGAGAAGGAGAGGAGAGGAAGGAGGTGGAGGAGGTGGAGGAGGAGGAGGAGGAGGAGGAGGAGAGGGGGAGGAGACAGATATTGCTGTGGTGTAATCTAACCTGTAAACACTGTTTGATTCTTCACAAAGCTGTTTGTTGTTGACGTGTGCCAAAGGAAAGTGACTTTCTCAAAGTCTCAAGCCTGAGCGTTACCATGGCGCTCATCTCACTAAAAACTGATAGAATACTTAAAACAGCTACACTTACAGTTATATTATTGAATCCATTTGTGGCCATTATAATTTATTTTCAAACTGATTAGCTGCATTAATGGTGCGCAGGTCAAAGGTCATAAACACGCATTTTCCTCTCACAGGAATATTTGTACGTTTAAACATGAAAAAATACTATAGCAAATGTTCCTTTTTTTTTTTACTGGTGATCGTGATTAATCATAAAATTGCGTTATTTCCCCTCATGAGAATCGTGATGTTGATATTGTGACATCCTCAGTCTGCTTGTCTCCATGGAGACAAATGGCTTATGTTTTAAAGGACATATTTGTATTGTCATTGGCCTTTGGTTCATACTGAACGCATGAATTACTTTACATCTGTGAGGAATCTCTCATCAGGATGTGTGTTAACTCTTTTTACTGACAGCCGGGGGAAGTACATAGGGGAGATAAACAAAAGCTAGCTTACCTCTGACATGCCAATGTAGACATGCAGTTATGATCGGAAATGCTTTGAACCAGTCTGTGATGCTTTATGGTCTTAAAAGCAGCACCTCCAGATCTCTACCTTTGACAAAATACTGTGCGCTATGCTAATGCTAACCTTGGAAACGAATGCAATTCCATTCTACATATTGTTCATAACTCCAGATGACAAGAGTTGACACTAATCTCCTCCTTTAGTCCGCCTCTGTGACAAAACAAACTGCTGACGGAAGACGTTTGTGGTAAGATAATACTTTGGAGAAATTGCCCATTACGGAATATATTTTACGTTATGTGCAGAAATGTGAGATGTGAGAATGGCTGAGACTGGCAGAACTGTAAAAAGATGGCATTTTGTAAGTGTATTTCTTTTTTGTTTTGGAAAGTCAATATTAACATCTCATTTACGTGTCCATTCTGACTTTTTATCCTTTGCAAAGTGAGTTTTATTTCCACTTCTGAGAAAGGATGTTGGCTATACAGTACATGATGATAAAGAGTTATGAGATTCACAAGCAGGTGGCGCCACAATGCCAATTTATAGGTCAGATCTATGGAAAGGCCACAGTAAGACAACTCACTTTAATGCCATACTGTGAAACAATTCAGACAAAAGGAATGACATCACCATGGAGACAAGCAGAGGACACATTTCCGGCTGTGTTCAGGCTGAGCAATTTATTGAATTGAGATTGAGATTGTAATTGTCAATGACAGTAAAAGCATGTTGTTTGGAGCCGAGTTCAGACTTTTAGGTTTGGGCACTTTTGTTTACCCTGTGGGGAAATGTGTCCTCTGCATTTGACCCATCTTTCAATGTCGCTGGGGTTAGACATGTCAGGAGCAGTGTTCAGGCTGTGCTCGGGCCGTGTTCAGGCCGTGCTCAGGCCGTGCTCTGGCCGTGCTCAGGCCGTGCTCGGGCCGTGCTCGGGCCGTGCTCAGGGCCGTGCTCGGGCCGTGCTCGGGCCGTGCTCTGGCCGTGCTCGGGCCGTGCTCGGGCCGTGCTCGGGCCGTGGTCGGGCCGTGCTCGGGCCGTGCTCGGGCCGTGGTCGGGCCGTGCTCGGGCCGTCTGGCCGTGCTCGGGCCGTGCTCTGGCCGTGCTCGGGCCGTGCTCGGGCCGTGCTCGGGCCTGTGCTCGGGCCGTGCTCGGGCCGTGCTCGGCTGTGCTCAGGCTGTGCTCAGGCTGTGTTCAGGCTGTTTTCAGGCTGTGCTCAGGCTGTGTTCAGGCTGTGTTCAGGCTGTGCTCAGGCTGTGTTCAGGCTGTGTTCAGGCTGTGCTCAGGCTGTGTTCAGGCTGTGTTCAGGCTCTGTCAGACTGTCTCTTAACACACTAAACGTGCCTCTGTTTCCTCCTGATGCCCGCACTACTCTCTCTGCAGCTCCTGATGAATGACGTGCATGCTAATTGTGCTAATGAAGGTGACCGCCGGCTCTGTTGGTGCTCCCTGTTTGCTCACACTCTCAGTGGGGCAGAGGCAGCCAGGGACCAGCCTCCACAGGAGCCTCACATCCACCATATGCTCCCCCAGGACACTCCGCTGGGACGGGTAATGAGCGCGCTCCGGGGGCATGACAGTCCCTGAGGGCTGGGAGCTGGACTGTTGAACGTGATCAGCTGAAAATAAGACTCGTAAAGGCCTTCATGCGCTCGTGAGGTTTGAAACGTAGAAGTGCTCTTTTTATTGAAACTTTTGGAAGATATGCAACACGTGAATGTCGTGCATAACGTTTATAGTAAAAATGAAATTTTTTGAATGTATTTTTAATTTTAGTTTTCATCTTTTGAACAAGAGTAAGTGATAATTTTACAGACATTTCACATTTGTTGGAGACTTTAACCTCAATATATATATACATACATATATATACTTATACATTTAACTTTTTAACATTTCTGTTGGATCGACAACCAAGACTAAACCAGGACTAAAACCAGAGTCAAAACCAGGACTAAAACAGGACTAAAACCAAGACTAAAACAGGACGGAACCAGGGTCAAAACCAGGACTAAACCAGGACTAAAACAGGACTAAACCAGAGTCAAAACCAGGACTAAAACAGAATTAAACAAGACTAACACATGACAAAACCGGATGACACACACATAATATCGTCCAAAAAGTATGGAGACATTCATTTTTGTTTACGACGCCCAGCTCTATTCCAACATATAATACATTTGTATGTTTTTGGAATGATAATTGTCTGGGGTCCATTATTACTGCTGCATGTGCTCGGAAACAAGCTCCCGAAACACAAAAGCACATAACACAGACTCATATTGAACTTTTCCTATCAAAAAATCTTATGTTATGTATACAGTTGTCCCTCGCCATAACGCGCTTCACCTTTCACGCCCTCACTGTTTCGCAGATTTTTTTTTTTTTTTACAGCGCATTGTTTTCTGAGTCCGGATTGGCTAAGGGACTGTTGTCAAACTCCTCCGTACCGAGTCTCTAGTACAGCAGCAACAGAATGCGTTCAGCTGGCCAAATGTATCGCTGGCAGTGTGATTGAAATGCTGTATGTTTGTACGTTTTCTCTAACCCTGGCTAGGATTATGCTTGACGCGTGTTGGGGGCGTGTTGGCAAAAATAACGAAATTTCGGCATTTTTGCCAACACGCCCCCTAGCTTTCCGTCCGCGCGTCCCTGATTTTCCGCGTCGGCGTCAGGGGAAAAAAACGAAACTTTGCGGACGGTTCCGTGCGGAAATGAATGGGATTTCATAGCGGCTAGCACAGATTTGTACTGTTGACAACCGCATGGAACCGACTATAAATCCTGCCAACGTCTTCTCCGCTGCCCTCCGCACGTCTCATTTCCGCGCAGAATTTACATGCGGGAAGAATAATCCAAGTTTAACCACAATGTCGAGGTGTTTAGGATCTGCACGGACCCCTGCTGTCAGGAGTGGGAATGAGCAATGAAAACATAAATAAATGAAGCCCTTAGGCAATGTGACTGCTGTGCTAACAGAGCCACATGTTCAATGTGAACACAGTCTGACCCTGATAGTTTAATGACTTTAAAACTGCAGAAGTCCAGATTTTTACCTGTGACGCAACAATCTGAGTGATTTTTGAGACTCAGAGAAGACAAGCTCTTAAATTTTTCCCGCCCTCCAGCCCGCACACGGTATGAAACCGGACTTTAGACGTTCTATTTTATCATCACTCTTATTTTAATTGTCAATACCAGCAAGCTATACATCATTTTACATCATTTATTTTCTCAACAAAACAAATATGTCATTGATTTGCATTGAATAATATGCCACAATAAGCAATCACCAATACTTCATGAAAAAAATCAACTTTTCTTAACACATTTCTTACCTGTAATCCAGTTTTGACGGACTCAACGGGGTTCAATCCTACAGTAGCTTTACTCATTCTGTCCGTAATAATCCACAGAAAAACAATATCCAAAAATAGTCCGGTAAACAGCATTTTCTTCGGTGAAAAAACTCACAACTACAGCTCGCCCGACACTTCTTTCTGTCCGTATCAAAACACCGGCTCCAGATACAATGGGTATGTTGGTTTTCCTCACACTTTCAGCTACAAAATGAGACCATCCACGAGTTTTTCCGTTCACGGGTTCGTCTGGCACAGCTCTTTAGATAAACCAAGCGTCGCCTTCACGCATTGGCGCAGTCGGACTTTTAAGGCCCGTTCGCACCGCGGCGCCCAAATTAAACGCCTGTACATTTTGAAAGCAGCTGCCCTGGCAGCCGCCTGGCCGCGCCCGCCTGGCCGCGCCCGCCTGGCCGCGCCCGCCTGGCCGCGCCCGCCTGGCCGCGCCCGCCTGGCCGCGCCCGCCTGGCCGCTCCACATAGACTTTGAACGTAAACTGGGGGCTTTGCGCCGCGGTCTGAACACGGCTTTAGTCGAGAAGACTTGACGTAGTACGTTTTGATTGACATATTATTGTAGCAAATCAGATAAGCTTTCGAACGATAGGTGGGTTTTAGGAGAAGACAGACGGGGGGGGGGAATTTTTCACATGCGTAAAAGCAGTAAAGAGCTCGCGCGCAGACAAGATTTTACGCACCGTGTTTTCGGATCTCGTTAGCCTTCTGGACGTGCATTTCGTTAGATATATGTAGTATTATACCAAAAAAACGAGCTGCAATTGTAGTATAACAGTTTGGCACAGTACACACAGCACATATTTGGATAACTTGTTCCGAATATACTTTTTGATTCAAAAAGGTCAACAGCACCAAAATGCCAATTCCTAGAGATCAGAAACTTTACACAGTTGTTGTTGTCAACAAGATAAACAGCAAGTACAGTGAATAAGCATAATTTTACAGTGAAGTATGTCTTGCTGAGGACCTTTACAAATTGACAATATTCAGGCGAGACTAAAACAAGGATGTATTTTTTTATGTTTGGGCTTCTGTAGTGTAAGTTCTGAAGCCCTGACAGTGTTTATATGCACATCTGTAAAAACTAGAAGGCCTAAGCTTTCTAATGATGCACACAAGCATGTGGGCTGTAAGGTCTTCTTTTAATAAGCAATGCCATTTGGGTATGTCCAACTATTGTGCACAGGGCAAAATAGGTGGCTGTTAACGGGTTTTAAACAGGATTAATGCAACATGAATGAAGCTATTTACAACCAGCTGTTTTTTGATGAAGGAACAACAATATAACATGGTTAAAAGCTCCTTTAAAAGGAGATAATCAGATTCCCGAAAGGTGAAAGCCTTCATTCACATCATAGTTCACTATCCTTTTAGTCTGGCCAGCATTATGAAAACAAACTTTCTAACAGACCTTTTTAAAAGTTTGCAAATAAAATCATTTATGGAGCCAAAGTGAAGTGGATGAAAAAACAACCTGCCTTTGGCAAAGTAAAAGCACATAAGAGCTGCTTTACAGACATTTAACACTGGATTTTACAGCATTTTTTCATTTCAGATGAATAATAACACTTAGCATTTTTGGTTTTGTTGGACACTCACAGAAAATGTTGAGCCCACAAGAGTTTTTCCATTTTATCGACAGATATATTACAAACTTTAACACAATTATACATTTCTGCAAAGTTCAAATACAATTTTAATGCTAGAAAAAGCGTTCTTTCACTCTTTTGCAATAGAAAAGCAAACTAACTGACATTTTTACCCCGGGAAGTCAAAGTCGCCTCCACTCTGGAATTTTGAACATTCTGATGGTATTTTAAATGGTCTATAGAATGAATTGAAAGGAAAAATAGAACATGAGAAAGTGTCAAATACAAACACAACCTGTCGAGCAGTCAAAATGTTTGAACTTTTAATCGTTGCGGTACTATCAGAACAAACTCCGTGTCCTCCTCAGCTCTTATCAGACGCTGAGATCGCAGCAGAGACGTGCCGAGCGCTAAAGGTTACACAGGATCGGCTCTGGCAGTTTGGCATCTCGGTCTCTCCAGGAAGCCGTGCGGGCCCTGGACTCACCACTGCGCCGGCCCCTGGGAGCCCTGAGCTGGTATTTCCTCTGTAAGGCCATGGCTCCCCGCGGCCTGCTGCTGGAAACGTTCACAGAGTTTTGGAGTAACTTGTGAGACGACGGAACCAGACCAACGCAAACTGTCCTTTCTTTAGGTTCTGGTGTTGTTTGAAGCTGGGGATAAACTTTCTCTGTGATTCTGAGTGAAACTGATGAAGCAGCTGCTGAAGCTCAGATCAGCCAATAGGAGTCGGGCTAGCGGGAAGGGGGCGGGGCTATCTCAGGGTACAGGTGATTCCAGCGGCAGAAACAGACAAGTCATGATTGCGATCAACATAAACATATCAGAACCGTCCTAATCTTTACAGCAAGCATGTCCAAACTACGGCCCGGGGGCCAAATGCGGCTCTCAGACCAATTTTTGTTGGCCCTCCAGCTTCCTGCCAAATTGGTCCAAACAGCTAAAAATGTAACTTTTTACTGTAAAATTGGGAAAATTGAAGCATTTTGATGTTGTACCAACATAATATTAATGTTCCAAGTGTTATTAAAGATGTGGAGGCCCATCGAAACTACTTCAAATGTCAAATGTCGAATGAGTCACTTCATTGTCGTGTTGTCTGTGGCCCCCTGCTCCGTATAAGTTTCAATATGCGGCCCTCGGTGAAAAAAAGTTTGGACACCCCTGCTTTACAGTTTGCTACCGTGCCGACAACAACAAATGAAATCCTACAAAAGTAAAGCTGCCAACTTTTTTCTAAAGTAAACGCTCGTCGCTTCGTATATGTACATACTGAGAGTCAATTCTTCTGATTTGATAGACTTTGCTATTATTATTATTATTATTATTATTTATTATTTATTATTATTATTATTATTATTATTATTATTATTATTATTATTATTATTATTATTATTATTATTATTATTATTAAGTGTTGTATGTTGCACCTTAATGCCGAATAAAGTTCCTACGTTTGTTCATTTTGTTCACTGACGATGGCAATAAACATTTCTGATTCTGATTCCCATAGAAACAGTATGTCTCTGACCTGCTGCGATTTACCTCAGGGATTTAACCCGATTCTTGATATGTGATGTAAGTCGGCATGAACTGATTGAAGAGTTAAATTATAATTATGCATTATCTCAATAGGATTAATACATATGTAAATGAGATTCAAATGTTCATGTCGTGTGAATATATCAAAACCTTTAATCAAATGTTCTTTGAAATAAGTGAGGTCATGATCCAAACGTTTGAGTTGGAGTGTGTCACATTTTATACTCTAAACCAGATCAAGTTTTATTGGCAGAAAAGCTTTATTGCTTTTTTGTTTTGTTGTTCTTCCTGCTCTTGTCTCTGCAGCTAAAGCGTTTGTCCCTCTGCTGCTGATCCTTCCATATCTCTCCCGCTGCTTTTGCTTTGTGAGGAAGGGCATCCGTGCCACTCACACGCGCTCACTGGCCCCTCCTTTGACCATTCAGACCTCCGCGCGCTCGTATTTATGTGTGCGAACAGGGCCGTGGTCAAACCTCACGCACATCTCAGTCAAACATAAGAGTCTGAAGCACAACAAAACAATATCTGCAAAACATACGACTGCCAACATCAGGGCTATTCAACTTCATTTTCCTGATGGACAGATTTCCCGGGGGGCAGTGGCCCCTGGGCTGGATAGGCTACTAACCAGGTCGGAACTAAGACTAACCCAGAACCAAACCAGGTCTAAACCAGGTCTAAACCAGGTCTAAAGCAGAATTAAATAAGGGCTAAGCCAGAAAAACTAGCAAACCCGGTTTAAACTTGTACAAACCCATAAACCAGAAAATAAGTTAAAAAATCTATAATAATAATATTTGGAAGACGGCTCGGGCCGGATCACATCGTTTGGCGGGCCTGATCTGGCCCCCGGGCCTCAAGTTGAATAGCTGGCCTACATTGTATTAAGTGTAGGCGACTAAAACACAATGTATTCCGTTGTTTTAAAAGTGAATTAAAGAGGGATTTATGTGTATTCGTCATAAAGTCTGCCCCTCCCGCTCTGTCGCCGTACAATACGCACTTATATACGCAATCCTTTATAGACGCGGCCCCTGACCCTGGTCTAGAGATGGTTTTAACTCTGAACCAGACCTAACCCTGGTCCGGAGCAGGTTTTAACTCTGAACCAGACCTAACCCTGGTCCGGAGCAGGTTTTAACTCTGAACCAGACCTAACCCTGGTCCGGAGCAGGTTTTAACTCTGAACCAGACCTAACCCTGGTCCGGAGCAGGTTTTAACTCTGAACCAGACCTAACCCTGGTGGTGATTTACGCTGAACAAATCCAAATACATTTCAGTGACAAAAGACCCTCAGTTTCCTCAAAGTAAACTTGAACTTAGCTCAAACTAAACCGGCTTCTGGCAGCAGGCCTCACATCCTCTCAAACGTTCTAGACGGCCCACGCAGACAAAGCGGTAACACTGTCAGAAGTTTGGGGAGAGGAGTGCGATAAGAGGATATTAAGCAGCTGTTTCCTCCTACATAGGAACGTATTCCAGGGAAGCACCAGATGGAGAGCAATTAGAGAGAAGATATGGTGTCCTGTTGGCACTGGATCAGGAGCAGGACCGGTGTGGGGTCTGGGGTCTGGGGTCTGAGGTCTGGGTGCAGGGATGGACTCAGGGTCTTAGGAGATTAAGGCCAGACACTGCAGGTGAGCAGGAAACAGCTTGCATTTATCAATTTAAACTTCTTCTGTAGATTTTTTATTATTCTTTTTAAAATTGCATATATTTGGAACATGTAAATCTCACAAATGTAAACAACAGCAAAACTAACAAACAATCGTCCTGGTGATGTGAGAAGTCAGATGTCAGATGTGTGTGTGTGTGTGTGTGTGTGTTTATCAAAATATGCATGAGCTGTGTTGATGTGTTGCATGGTGAGTAGCAGAATAAAGGAAACTAAATTATACAAAAAAAATGGAAATTCAGTTTTGTTCATCTCATAACCTTTTGGCTTGTTGAGGTTACCTACTTGAATTTTTTAATTATAATTTTTTTAACTGACACTTATTTTTTTATACACATATGATTAGAAAAATGTCATAAAAATGTCACGGTTAATCCAAACGTACATGCTTATTACGGAGACGTTCACCAGGAGTCAGTGAACTTTGCATTTTAGATCAATCCTGCCGTTTATGATGAAAAAAACAAGTATAATTGTGATCTGTAAGATGTTATCTCTTAAATGGGATATTCAAACGTCCCAGTAAACCCCAGACCACTCCTAGAAATGTAATGAACCATAGATTTATAAGAGAGAGTGCTCTGTTACTCTTTGTCCTGTGTTGTGTCCTTTGAGTGGTTAGCGCTCTCTCTCCTCCTGGGAGTGGCGTTTGCATGTTCTCCCCGTGTCGCAGCTGCATCATTTCATTGTACTACATGTATTAGGTAGTGTATATGGAAGATTAGACTACAATCCGCTCAAACATAAAAGTTTTTACTAAACCATTTGCCCAGACAAAACCAACAATAAATTACACAATATTTATTATTTGACACATATTAATAATACCTTGATAACACCTTTATTTTCTTAAATGATGATGAAACTGTGATGAAATTTCCATGGACCGTCGCTGACTGATGACATCACAGGTGGATTGTTTTAGAACGCAGCACTACTTCCTGTCGTTTTCAACTTTGACTTTGACAAATATGACAAATATTTACCACTGGGACTAAACAACCAAACAAAGTAGTAATTAGAAAAGCCTGAGAATCATATGCACTTTAACCTCTTTATTTTGGGGACAAACATTTTCTGAAAGGCCTAGAGACTTCTGAATAGTCTGTCTCTGGTCTGCAACCGACTGCAAACCAGTTTTTACCTGAGTCAGGCCTGTTTCTTTTCATCTTTTCTTGTTTCAAAAGTAAAGGAAATGGCGTCACCTTCTCTATTTGTGCTCACATGAGGTTAGATTATCTCATGAGATTTTCCCCCGTTGTTTTGGCATTTTCCGTGCAATGAAAATCAAACCACGGAATGATATCGTGGCATTCCAAATTTCGTACAGAGGTTTATGCAGATGACATCACTGCGGTCTGAATTTTAGCAGTGAGCGGCAAAAATGTCAGTGGTGAGTAGTAATACAGTACATTCTCTACCATAAGAGCTCAAAACAGAACTAAAATGTGAAGCTGCTACAGTCTAACAAGAAATATAAAAGTCTATAACTGCATAATACAGTATTCAGCTTGTACCTGCCATCTAAAAAGAAAGAAAATCATGTTAACAGTTTTAGAAAACCAGATAAACAACAGGAATACAGCAGGTTCTCTCCTTAAATAAGATGTTTTTGAGTCAGTTTGTTGAGGGAAATAATTGTTTTGAGGCAACTAGAGTGTCCCAAATCTCCAACTGCCATTTAGCAAACAAGCCAGCAGCAAGCGAGTGTTTTGAGTAATAACAGCTCCAAGGACAAAAAAAAAAAACAGCAAAGAAACACGTTTTCTAAGTGTCGCTGCCCAATAATTCTGCAACTGAGTCGGAATGTTGAGAAGCACTTTTCAAAACACTTTAAGTGAGAAATCGCTCTTACTTGACAGATGAGTGATATTTCAGAAACATGATTTAATAAAGCGCCGGCAGCATGTACGTAAATGCCATCTGCAGACTTCACTTTTGCTTCAGTATCATTTGGAATTCATTGTTAATTAATTGTATTTAGAGTAGTATAGTTTTGATTGCTCTTCCCTTTGTGACTAATGTGATTTGAACATTTTCTTGATTTAGAAATTGATGAACAGTGTTTTAAGGGACAAGAGGCAAACTAATCGTGAGTTCGATTGTTGCTTTATTCAATTACAAAAAGGTTGTCTGTGTGCGCAGCTGTAGGCAACTATTCTATTTTATTTATTTGTATTTTAATGTTTCAAGTGCATAGAAAACACAGACAAAAAACAAAGAACAACACAACAATAAACATCAACTAAACATTCTGAAACATTAAATGCATATTTAAATGAAACGGTCCCAACCAGTCCAAAGTCTTTCTTTGTCCACTTCCAAATTAAGTCTGAATCTTGTTTTTTCCTTTTGTTTGATGTCCGTTACTATGTCTGTCCAGTCCTTGATCGTTGGTGAAGGGTCAGATACAATGGGAACAGAGCTCATTTTTCATAATTTGGATTTCTGAAAACTCGGTAAACCGGTTTTTCAATCATCACGATTATTTATGGCCACGATAGGTTATTCGTGTTTTTTTTGGAATCTGCGGTTAACCGCAGGAATGTGTCCAGGCGCAACGAGTCATGTACAGCGGCGTGCGCACACACGCAGCCCAGCGTGTCGACAAGACCACTCCTTTACACACGGGGGTCCACGCTAGTGCGAGAGAGAGAGAGAGAGAGAGAGAGGAGGAGACAGGTAGTTCCAGAGCGTGGTCTTACCTGTAAACCTTTTTTATTCTTCACAAATCTCTGTTGTTGGCGTGAGGCAAAGGACTTTCTCAAAGTCTCAAGCCCCTCCCCCGAGCGTTACCATGGAGCTCGTCTCACTAATAAATTATATAATGCTTAAAAGAGCTACAATGAGGGGCCAATAAGCTTACATTTATATGATGTCATCCATTTGTGGCCATTATATTTTATTTTTAAATGAATAGGCTGTATTAAAGGGAAGTTCATTGTTATAAATCCAAATGTTCCTCTCACGGGAATATTTGCATGTTTAAACATAACAAAATACATACATCTTTTTACTGATAATCGTGAATAATCGTAAAATTGTGATATTTCTCCTCATGATTATCATGACTCTAAAACGCCCAAGGATAGAGTCAAATAAGGCGCTGCAGGAGCTCGAGTGTAGGTTTGATCTCTGGTCGTGCACATTGCGCTTTTGTCCCGGATTCGACAGGTTCTCATGTGTTTCTATTCATGACTTAGTTTGCCGGGACAGAACCTGTGGTAAATACGTATCATAGTTTTACACCAGTCAAGTTTATTTCCTTTCCCAGTGCTCAGAACGCTTGCTCTCACCTCATGATGTCATCAGGTGGTGATCTAGAAGTGCTCCGCCTTCACCAAACTCGCTCGGATCATTTTGTTATGCTAGTTAAATGTGAAGTTAGCCTTTATTTAGCCTGATTTAAACTGCGTCGGGATTAACAGGGGTAAAGCAGTTTGAATCAGACTACAAACATTAGCTCCTAGAGTAGAGGTTTGTAGTGGGCACCAAGAAATTCACCACAATTTTCCGACAAGCGTCGCAATTAGATTTGTGATTCATATTTGAATAGCTTGTTCATAAGGATTGCCGTTTTTGCGATTTGCTAATTACGACCTTTGAGGCTAGACTGCAGGGGAATAGGAAGATGTACATTTTGCACCGCTTCTGTAATTTGATCACATGACATTTATTACACGTTTTTAATGATGTAATGTTTATGTTTTTAATGTTTAATGTCAGTATTTAAAAACTAAAAATGTCCAAAATGACACGTAAAGCTGAAAAAAGATGACAACCAGGTTTAAATGTGCTTCATTGAGTTGACAAATTAGATAAAAAAGAAATGTATTTGGCAATTTAGAATTTCTTATTTAGTAGTAGTAGTAGTAATATAGATACAAGGTGCACTGACTTTTCTGGTGAACATGTGAAAGCTTCCGTTTTGAGAGAGCACACTGACAAGAACATGGCTGTTAAGATTTGATCGCTGTTAATCTTACAGCCCTAAATTGCATTATGGGACATATTGAATTTGGCAGAGGGAAACCCACTAAATAACACAGGATTACTCAGATATATGAATGAAACAATACTTAACTGCTGATTGTTGGTTAAATTCTCCAAATGAGCACTAAAAATCTTGGATAATAAAGTTGCAGTAAGTGGATTAGAGTTCCTGCCTGACCCTGTTTTGACTCTTCATTACCTCAGTGCAGTCTGAACAGCTAAGTGTGGAGGAATGCACGCTGTTTGATCGTCTCCAGATCATACCCAGATCATATCCAGGGCTGTTTGAAGGCAACACTTTGTAAACTTTGGCAAAAACAGCTAATTCCGTGTTCTCTTGTCAATCTGGAGCTTTGTAAATCCAATAAAAGGCTCTGTCTTTCTTCTGTGCATGATCATTTGTACATCCCAGTGCGCAAAAATAATCCACAATCTTTGAAACTCCCATAAAGTTTGATAATTGCTGCTGACGCCTTTTGACCTGAATTCTCACGCGAGCCTGTCCAGACTGATATTGTGTAGAACTCAATTCAGAGTGATACACATATTAATCTGGCAGAGACTGTGATAGAGTGTAATGACATCATCAGGTGAAACTGAGTGTTTTCTGCTCATGAAAAGAAGGCTGTCGGAAAATACAGGATTACTCAGAAATCAGATGGATGAAAAAAAAACAGTAAACAAACATTAAAGAAGGACAATTATGCTTTTGTCTTTAATATATTTATCTATCTATGACACCCACCCCTCATTATTTCATACATTTCTGAAACATTGGAAAGAATCAATCTAAAAGCGATGTGCCCATCCCGTACACACCCGTTACGCTGGCAATGTCAAATAAATATGTGAAAGCGTGTCTGCAGCGTCTGCCAGTGTGGTCCAATAGATTTGGCGGATCACTAAGCACGGACAAAATGTATGATCCATGTCAGCAAAATTGTTAAATTGAATGAATAGAAATGAAAGTTTTTGTGATTTCTGTCATGTCGTTGTGATTTTAATGCATTTTTTTTCCTGTTGTGTGAAGCACTTTGAATTGCCTTGTGTGCAAATTGAGCTCTACAAATAAACTTGCCTTACTTTGGACATTTCAAATCGTAATATTGATCTAAATGAATACAACGTGGTTAAAAGCTCTTAAAAGTTGATTCTGATACATCTCCTTTAAGTAAGCCTGTAAGTTTACATGAGACATTGAAAGTGGATTCTCCTAAACCTGCTGAAGTGTTTGTGATGTGTTTCCATGGTGTGTGGCTCTGGTGGAATGTCCAGTATGTGGGCTGAGCTTGACTGAGTAACTCCTTATAAAGTGCCCATTGAGCCGGGCAGTCTGTGGGGCAGAATGTAATCTAGTGTAGTCTGGGTGCACGCGACAAAACTAGAGCAGATTATCAACTAAAAAAGACAGTTTTAGTCCGTATTTGCCTTTTTCACAGATTAGTCCTATTCTATATTATGCAAAATCAACTTTAATGCGTTTTTTACCTCGTTACAACAGTGTTTCCTAATCGTTAGTTTTCTCAAAGTTGTATTTTGATTGATTCCTGCATGTTTGAGGTAATCATGTATTGTCCTGCAACTGAGGCTCCAGTGCTCAGAAAAGTCCTGTTACCACTTACCCCCTATCCCCGCCCACATCACTGAGTTGTGATTATTTGAAAAATGAAGGGTCAGAGTGACATGTTGCTACGTTGCTTATCAGTTCTGCAGTTTCGAACAGGAAGTCAGTGTGTGCTCGCAGAAGTCTGAGGTTTGAGGCCTCTGCTAGAACTATAACATTTTTGAAAAAACTATTTGCCATATGTTATATCCAATACAAGAATCACATGGATTTCAGAAAATGTAAACACCTTGTACTGTGGTGCCATTTTGTATGTTCAGAATAGTGTTGTCATCACAGTACTAACATTTCTAACTTGATTTCGATACTAAGGCATAAGGTTTTATACTATTTCTGATACATTTTAAAACTGTTATTTCGTATTGTTACTTTTTCAAATGAGTATCTAGTCTCGATACTTTGATACTTTGGTTTCCGATACGTCTGACGACCCTAGTTCAGAAAGAGTGTGAAATTATTTTGACGTTTTTTCCGTGTCTGTATTTAAGCTGTACAGCCATAGTGTTCAAATTAAGTTTCAACAATAAATACAACGTTTGAATGACCTCAATCAGACTACGAAACATGAAATTGTCAAGTGTTTTGCTTTCATAAAATATACTCCTTCAATTTCCAAATCTGTCTCATTTTGTACGTCTCTCACATCTCCCATGCCAAGCCTCTTCACGCTCTTGTCCTTGTTCGCTCTAATTGGATGAACAGGCGATGTGACTTGAGGCAGAAGCTGGAGAATCTCTGTTATGAAAAATAAAAATGACATTTGAATTCCTGCTCTTATGACTCACTGCGCTTTGAAGAGAGAACATAGACGGAATGCTACTGTTTTTGTAAGTGGATTTGGAGGATTGAGGATAGGATTTGGTGGACTGGTCCTTGGTTTAAGATTAGTAGACAAGTAGAAAGACCACAGTGAATAAATGAATTATCAAGGGAAATATCTTGTGGTGTAGACACTGGTTGAGGTGAGGTTGAGGCGGTGATGGTTCTGCTGCTGCGGTGACGATCGGCTTTTCTGGTGATATTGGCTATAGTAGAAGTAGTATGAAATAGTAGATATCTTTTAAAATATATACTTAATAAAATCATCACCAAAATAGAGAAGAATCCCATTGATTCTCATACACTGCTAATAACAATTAAAGGTGTATAGCCACATTTTAAGCAGCTGACATCACCAATAACATAATCACAGGCTTTCAGAATAAATCAAATCTAAATTGTACATGAATTATACTTTTTCTTCATAAGAATCTCAGCAGTTCACAAAAAGACGTTTAGTAATTCCCAGTTTGTGTCACTGTGAGACGTGGCTAACACGTGGTAAACGGGGAGCTACGTCCGGTTTATCCAGATTTTTCTGCATTTCACATCACTGCAAAGCCTCTACACCACGTTTTAACCCTCTCTTTATCTAGCGTATTGGGTTTGTATAATGATAAATGCATTATGCACCATAAATATAATATGGGCCTTGATGCTAGTGCTGTTCGGTCGGTAAACAGGAAACTGCTGTTGCTAACTTGCACTAGCTTTGTTTTGCTAACTTTGTCAGCTCAACAAATAAAGCTATCAGTGGGAATACGGTGGTTTATCACAAGATCAAGTCAGCGTTCTGTGAGAAAATATAACTTTTTCATTAATATCTGCTTGTTTCTGAGTGCGTTCTCTCTTGTCTAATCATATTGCACCAAAACAAGCTAAGTTACAGATCAGATCTGTGAAGAAGTGAACACACTGTAAACAGAAAGAGAAGACAGAAAAGCCCTTACTGCCTGTCCCTCTGAAATAGAGCTTTTAAATTGTGTTTTACTCATTTGAAATTATAGTTTTAGTATACTGTGGCCTACACTTTTGTTTAAATTCATTGTTAGCTCAAATACAGGCTTGTAACTACATAATACACATATTATTTATTTTATATTTATTAGGAATTTATAAGAAAATGTACCTGAACTGATAAGAGAAATGAATGCTATAACATCTTGACATCTTATCAATTCCCATGTCTAACTGGAACATTCCAGGCAAAAGAAGGAATAGCATCTCCATGGAGACAAGAAGGTGACAGAGCTCTCATCAGAAAAGTTAGGTGATGTCCTTGAAAACGACGAATGGCACTCGAAACATCTCATCTTCAGTGTCCTTCAATTCTTTTCAGATGTAGTTCATTATTTAACCTTGTGAAATACTGTGAAAAGCAGCGCAGTTAGTTGGTAGGACACCTCACTTTCGTTGCCAACTCCATTACAGTGGTGTATCTGCAACGGGACCAGCCAAATGAGACAGTAAATACATACATAAAGGCCTTGGTGGAGGTTTGCAGGCATGTGACTTTCTGCACACAGTAGACATGTTGTTTTGACTTGATAATGTGCTCTTGTATGCAGTCATCCCTCTGGTACTGTATTGTTACATGAGTCTGGATCTAGAGCTGAAGTCTAGAGACTAAAATGGCCCCGTGATGGTCCAGAGCACAGAGCCTGACTGTTCTCCCTGGTGTGAATAGACAGGGCAGTGCTTTGTCCAGGGGTCTTCACACCGTCTGGAGTCCACTGTGTCTGACTCCACCAAGACTCTGTAAGAAGAGAGCAGGTTTCAGGAGCACAAGCCTGTCAGCATTGTCCAAAAAAATGACTTAATCTTGGCTTGTAATTTACTTTTGGAATAGTAATGTTTCCAAAAGTCCAATCTATTATAGTACAGTAATTACAGTTTTTCAACATGTATTAAATATAGTTTTTTGATATGTAGTCTTCAATGTATTTATTTATTTATTTATTATTGAACAATTGATTATTATTAGAATAACATTTGGGGATTTTTGCACAATTGAAGAAAATTAAGAAAAGCCTCCTTGCTACTCGGTGGCAGTGAACCTCCGAGCTCCTCCCGTGTGATTGAGCTCATCACCCTATTTCTAATTGCCCAGCGACCCTGCGAAGGAAACTGCGGATGGAATCTCACGTTCTGTCCTTTCTATCCTTCTATCCTTCCCTCACTCCCTCACTGAACAAGACCCACAAGACACTTTTTTCTGCTGGTCCCCAAACCGGACACCCTCCGGCCTCTGACTGTGCCGAGAAATTCTGTCCATAAAAATAATGAACAGAACCGGTGACAAAGGGCAACCCTGAGGGATGCTGACATGCACTGGTAGCCAGTAGTGTGACTTTTATGGGTGGGTGTTCATCAATGATTAATGCATAACATTTGCACGCATACTGGAAGTAAAAAAGAAAGAAAAAGACACACTGAAGCTGGTCTCAAACCCCAGGAATCGCGTGTGAAAGGCGAATGCGTATCTTACTGAGCTAAACTGCCATGCATGATAGGAGCGCTGAATGGACTAGTCTCACTTCACTGTTCAATTCATTACACAAACTGGCTCTTTAACTAATGTCTAATCATTAGAAATGTGAAAAGAGCCTTAGCTACAAACATCTCTAAAAGTTAGTTTTTTGCCCCTTTGTGCTGCTGTTGATTTGCGCCTCGGCACAGGCGCAGTTGCGTTCTATCTGCACACATTTATTGATCAATTGTTGCTTGCCTTGATTGCCCTGACCACATGCCACTGCTGGGAACAGGTCTGTCCTACTGCCGGCAATGCGAACACAGCTCCTGCTCTGGTCATACATGGACCCGACACCAAAGGTCCCCGGACCCCTTACTCTCGGAGCACCCCCAAAGGGACATTACAAGGGACACAGTCCAACGCCTTCTCTAGATCTACAGAGCACACGTGGACTGGTTGGGAAAACTCCCATGAACTGTCAAGCACCTGTTGGAGGGTAAAGAGCTGGTCCAGTGTTCCACGACTGGGCCAAGTGACCTCTCTGAAGTCCTCCCAGAAGTGCTTTTTCTGCCTCTGTGACTGCACTGGTTGCAGTACGCTTGGGGATGCTCATCCCTAAATTGTATTGTAAAAGCACTATTGCAGTAGGTGCTGCGGTGGCCAACCCTGAAAAAAAAAATTATATTCACGCAATATGACAACTTTTCAAAACACATTTGTGTTTGATAGGATAAACATTATTTAGCGCATCCCTGCCGACTCCCTGTTATACCTGAGGATAGACATAACGTAGCAGATGTTCCATATCACAACAGCCCCGAGCTTTCATTTCAGAAAGACGATGAACCAGCAATTTCATGTAAAGCAGAAACTCCTCGCTTTAAATAATTACAAAATGCAGGGTGCTTATCTCATGTTACACCTTATAAATTATAATAATATAAATTCTACATGTCACTGTTGTCAGCTGAGAAGGCCGTGAGGTTTTGAAGCAGTTGAAATTAAACTATACCGGCGAAACTTGAAGAAGCATGGGAATACTTTAAAAAAGAGGAGCTTTTTCATTCAGCATTAGCCTAGCATACCATTGGAACATTTCATCCCGTAATTGAAACATCTTAATGCATTTCAATAAGGCAAAAGTTACAAAATGTTTGCTTTGATCAAGATTGGCGGCATTAGGCGAATCAATGTCGAGAACTGTGACCATGATCATCAAGTTGTAATGTCGTGTTCTTCTCGCAGTATTTCCTTACAGAAATTTGACTTGGTGACAGCTCAAGGAAAACACTGGCAACATTTTCCAATGAAGTTGACTCATGTGTGATCTGATAACCTGAGGACAGTGCAGCCATGAGAATGTTTGCTCTGCGAGGTTACAGCGAGTGGAGGATACGGGGAGAGCCAAGCACAACATTTGGTCCGACTCAAAGGAGGACGTGTGGGCATGTCACCAGAGCAGAGGACCAACAGGAGAGCATATACTGTACACACAAGTATAGACGTATAGATCATTAAAGGTGCGCTATGTAACTTCTCTGGTGGAGATGTAATATTGCTGTTTACGTGCAATATTCCGCAGTATGGTAATGAAACACAATTGCATTTATGTCACTATGGGCGTGTTTATTGTTCAAAAATACCTTTGAAAACGTAAATTCTTACTGTGCGGGCTCGCATCTCCACAGATCTCACCTGTAACTTGCCCTGGTAGCAGGGAGATGGAAAACCCTAACCGTTATATTGTTGTATATTCAGATTTGTATAATCAGGTTTGTTCTGTTTGTGAGGTCATCTTCTCTGAGCCTCAACAATCAGTCCGTTTGAATTTTCCTCAGATTGTTGCGTCACAGGTAAAAATCCGGACTGCTGATGCACAGTTTTTAAGTCCATAAACCATCTCGTTCTGTGCCAGATCGTGTTCATAATGAATGCATGACTCTGTTTGCGTTGCCTAGGGGCTTAATGTATTTATTTTTTCATGTCCAATGCCTAAATGCCTCATCAGAAGCAGTGGTGTCGTTCTAAAGCGTGTTTGCAGAAAGTAAACATTATTGTGAATAAGAAAATGGGAAATTCTAATCTCACGGTGACCAAAATGAAGTTTAAAAGCCGATCAAAGTGCAGAATATGCAAAATAGATTATTTTAAACGGAATACTGTGGAACATTTTAGGCAAAGTCATAACATCTCCAGAAAAATGACACAGTGCACCAAGTGATATTTTGAGTGATACATTTTTTGATTTATTTAAGAAATTGTTGCCAAATAGGTCATTTTAAAAGCCTCAACATAGGTCCTTTTAATATACAGTTTATGACCAATAGAAATGTGGCGTTTTGATCCTTCAAGGCACCTGTATTTTATTTTTTGACCCACTAAACTCTACCTCCCTGAATATTGTTTTAGCCTTGAGTCTGCTCTCTCATTCTTGGAAATCTTTAAATTTGTGGTTTTGACCTTTTGATGACTCTTGTCATTGATGTATTCTTATCTAGTCAACTCTGTCTCAACCTTTGACCCTGTGAGGCTCCTGTACTTTGACTTTGGACACTTTTATGTTCTGTCCTGTCAGATGACTTCACTTGAGGTTAATACCTCTAAAATACACTTCACTCAACCTATTTAGTGCACATTTTTAAAGGAGATATATGCTTTATATTTGATTTTTTAACTATTCTTTCTTTTAAAAACATAATTAGATTGTTTTTATGTTCTGTTACATAAACTAATAGATCTGTTTCAACATCTCGTTCACAGTTTGGTTTGTTCCCAACATGACGCTAACAGACAGTCGCTTTGTAATGAAGACAATTTAAAGGAAATGTATTCTGCACTATTTTCATGCCTATTGGCCTTTAAACATGCTCTTGAGTAGTTTTACTTTGGCAACACATGTATTAGAACTTAAAAAAAACATGCCTTTGCATAGTCGGCGTCCTGATGCGTGGATATCCTTTAAACATATCCTTTAAATATGTCAAATAACAAAATGCATTGTAATTTGTAATTAATCAGAAGACAACTGTCTTATGAATAATTCACCATGTCAGCAAGTTAATAATTGTTTAGTTTGTGTTGTTTGAAAGTATCCCGATACACATCTCTGTATCGATGTCACAATATAAGACAACATAAATATTTTGACAGCCTTATACAGTTGTAACGAACGTGATTTGAAACTGAAATGACCTGGTCAGAATGAGTCTGGTGATGATTTATGGCCTTAAAACAGCACAGGAGAACTTGAAACTGAGTGATTCCTGAGGCTCAGCATGAGACACTCAAACAAAACAGTAACAAACGTGAATGAAGCGGAATGTAACTCCAGGTATGTTTTTGATGAGGGAACAAAGATACAACATGGTTAAATATGATATAATTACATTGACATTTAACATTCTGTATCTATAAAAATAAGTATGGAACATGTGATCTGTTTCAATGTCTTATTTTCAGTTTTATTTGTGGCTAAAACATATTTCCCAACATGACGCTAAGGGATAGATGTGTATGCTAACGGAAGGAGCACTGCAAAGGCATGTCTCCTTTAATATGAACGATTGAATTGTTTGTTGTTTGTTGTTCATACCATACTCTTAACATTCTATGACGCTGGAAATGTGAGATTATAGAGATTAGATTATAACCTTCTAGAATATTCTATCCTCTGCGATTCACATCCTGAGTTGTCACCATAACTCATGCGTTCTTTGAATAAAAAAAAAGAATGACGATGTCTTGAGTGAGACGTTTTTATGATGGATTGTTGGAAACGCTGAGCTCAATGACAGGAATATTTCAGTCATATATTATGCACAACGTCTTATAATATAATGTCTCCTCACGTCCACCTGCTGATGTCATGACGCTGTGTTGTCAGTGTTCCTCTGTGTTTTTAAAGTCCACATGCTCTGACCATTTTAGCTCTTAATTTAAGTGACTGTATGCAAATGGCAGAAAACGATAAAGATTATATAAATAGGAATTTTGAAACATATTCTTATAGATTACTGATGGACTTTTATGTATTTTATTTTTATTTTTGTTACCAAATTGCGCATTCCAACCAACCAATTCTTAATTTTCTTGACATATTTGATACAAAACTTTTCGCTAAAGTAGTTTTTACTTTATTAATCGCCAGGGGGAAATTTAAACATCTATGTTATTAAGAAAAGATATAAAAAGTTTAGTGTTCAGATTTTGGGACCACAATTTTACAATTAAGGTCTTTATCTCCATGGAAACAAGCAAGTGACTCCTCTTGGCCAAGTTACAGGTCAGATCTGCGGAGAGGCGAGCCCACTCCCAGTAAGCCTGTTTTTGAATGAAGATAAATATGCTAAAAAAACATAGTGTGGAACATCTACGCAACGCAATATTCACTCCATGGAGACAAGAGAGTGGCGGACCCCTCACCAGAAACGTTATATCCAGGTTAAGGTACACTTTACTGTCATCGTAGGGAACTGTTTCTTCTGCATTTGACCCATCCTTCAATGCCGCTGGGGTTGAACCTGTCAGGAGCTGCAGCGCCTGGGGACACTCTCCAGATCTTGAGCTGGTCTTGGGCTGGACTTAAGTCGTTGTTTTACCTACGTTGCATGTTTTGGGTCGATGAAGGAAACCGGAGCTTGGAGGGAACCCACCTGAGACAGGGAGAAACATGCAAACTCCACACAGAAAGCCAGAGGGCGCACACATAGTGCACCTTTATAGCTAATCTTCATGCAGACTTATCCAAAAATGTTCATGGAAAAAATACATTTTGCTTATAGTGCTTAAAGTCTACAAGTAACTAGAACAAACTCATCGTCCGTATAGATTTAGCCTGCTCCATCCATCACTGTAACAGCACGTCCACAGGGCCCGGCTTTAAGATAATGCACTATCAGTGATGTGACATGTCTTGTTCTTGATGAGTCCCTCCGTTTCCCTGCAGCCCCGTGTTTAGTATGCACAGGAGCACATGGGGACAGAGAGGAAAGGGCCGAGGGTTTAAAGGTCCTGTATTCTGCTCGGTTATGTTCAAGCTGTTTCCTCATCAAAAACGTAGATAGAGTTATGTTTCTAAGAGCGCCACTGTATTTTGAATGTCTTTACTCTTCTGACTTCTATTCATTTCAGCGCTGAAGTTGTCTACACTGCTTAGGTTTGATGCAAACAGTTGGTTAGTCTCTGTGCGTGGATGTATTTTTTTCTGCATGTAAATTTAGGTATATGAGCTTTCAAATCAATATAAGGCTACATTTCTAAATTCTACTGTATCAGCTTTCTTCTTTGTGTGTTTTTGTGAAGAGCTGCTGGTCCTTAATGTGAATCAAGCTCAGAGCTATTAGCTCTGCTTCAAACTTGAATGCATGCACTGGGGCACATATACTCATATAGCTCAGAATATAAAGCAACTTTTGCACAAAAGAGCAAGATAATTTTTTAAGGTTGTGAAAATGGCATTTGATATGGATTTAACTTCGGCTCTCCAAATATGTATTTATTTATTTATGCATTAAAAACCCCTGTATTACAGTGCAAATGCAAACCTCAGAACTGTATTTGGAGATCTCTTTAAACTATAAAATATGAAACTACAAATTGCTGTCATCAACCATTATAAAATGTGCCACACGTTTAAGTACTGTGTTTTACTGTAATTTGACATGCATTCCATGTCAAAAACACTTAAACATACTTGCTAACTTTTGTTTTACAGTTAAAGTCCCATAGGTTTACGGTTAACAAACAGTGCATTATCTTAAAAAATGAATGTCACTTATTTTTTTTAGGATTGGAGATGTTATTGTTTTGCCTGTAATGTTCAATATGACCTTAAACATTAAATGACATGTGTGTATAGTATTGTCAGCAGGCTCGCCTCTCCACAGATCTGACCTGTAACTTGTCCTGGTGTCATCACTCGTCTCCGTGGAAGTTACATAATGCACTTTTAAGCATGTCAAACGAAACAAAACACAACATGAGGAATGTTTTTGGAGAGGAAACGGCATTAAAACACGTGTAAAGCAAAACAAAGTACACCGTTTACCACCTTTAAACGCAATATTGACCTCGCACATCGTTCCGCCTCATCTCTTTCCCTGTCATCGTCTTTGCACGGCTCAGAACAAACTGCCTGACTGCCAGCTCAGACGTGGAGAACTCCGGAAAGCATAGCAGAACTCCACTTCCTGCTTTTTGATATGACACAATAGCTAGCGGAAGCCCGAATGGAGCGCGTCGTCCCTGGATACGACCACGGGCCAGATGAATGACGACCTTTGAACTGTAAACAGGTGTTAGGAGGTTAGAGAAGGGGGAGTGGCAGAGTGGTTATCCTCATGACCAGGGCAGACTGAGGACATGTACGCTAACGTCATCGCACAGTGTAATGGAATACATCCGTCATGCTAGCACAGGCTGAGCTAATGCTTTCCTTATGCTAACAATGGGAAAGGAAAGACATGTGTTTAGCTGGAAGTCTCATTGGAAAAAAGCCCCTCTAATGGCAACATCAAACAATGCTATGAAGTCACTCAGTAATAATGTCTTCTGTCCATTCACAAACTGCACCGTAGCTTTGTTATTGTGGAGTTTTTACTGTACAACTGAGTAAGAATGCACGAAGTGGGCTTGAAAAAAGTTGCCATTCTTTTGCAAAAGAGGATTTATGCAGAGAAAAGCCAAGGTCGTATAACAGACACACGTGAGTGCATCGGCAGTGCAGCAGGGACACAACACTGAAGCAGCACCGGCACGTGCAGGGGCTCGCAAAAGTATTCATACCCTGTAATTACCAAGCACGGCAGCTGAGGCTTATTTTTGCTTTGTTTTGTTTCGTTTTATCCATCTAACATGTAATAAGCAGTATCATACAGTTTGGTGTAAAGAGACTCTGTTACTTGCATAGAACAACATATTACATATGAGTCATTAGGGCTGTGTCCAATCCAATCCAACTTTATTTGTATAGCACATTTTACCAACACAAAGTCTGCAAAATGCAGCACAGAGTGCAAATCAAGCACAAGTAAAATATGTAAAATTACGTACGTACAAAATATACATACGTACAAAAATACGCACAAATTAAAACCAATATAAAATATACAAAATAATCAAAAACGGTCAGAGGACCACACATTTCTCATGCCGGGTTAAATGTTAGTGAAAAACGTTTTGGGGCCGACAACAGAAAAGGCCCGGTCGCCCCGGCCTTTGAGTCTCGTTTTTGGGTCAAGAAGTTGGAGCTGGCCCTCAGACCTCAGCGAGCGCGCAGGAGTGTAGGGAACAATGAGGTCTGAAATGTACGCGGGGGCCAATCTGTGACAAACAAACAATAACATTTCAAATCAACTCTAAACCGAACACGGAGCCACTGCAGTGAGCAACAGGTGTAATATGTTCTCTCCGACGTGTGGCAGTTAAAAAACGTGCTGTGGAATTTTGCAAAAAATGTATAGCCTTGAGTATTTACTTATTTTCAGTTTTGTGCCTTTACTTTTTTCATTTCAAAGTAACCGTGCTTGAGCTTATTTTTGACCACTCTTCCCACTTGGTCAGCGCCAGTCCAGAAGAAACCCATCTCCCTCTTAACCAGACTCGATCGTGTTTATCCTGCACGTGTCTGCGCTCTGTCTGCTCATGAAAGTCATTGTGGTTGGCTGCAGATGTGAGGAGCTCATTGTTACACCTCTTTTGTGTTGCCGCCCACAGACAGCATTCTTTCACTGACCTGAGGTGTGGACAGACGGAGTTACAGAGCGGTTATTCACTTTCATACACAGGGAGGCCGCCTAAAGCCCTAAGATACTTCACCGTACAATAATATACTGTGGGGGCGTATTCATCAGGATTAGACCAACTAGAATGTGCTATGTTAAAGGTGCACAATGTCACTTTTCTGCGAGGGTGAGGGTTTGTTCAGCCGCATTATGTCATCAAAATCCAAATTGTAATAGAACTGTCTCTTCATCATGTAATAAAACTACATTATGTAATAAACAAGTTGTTACATTTTGAGACAGATTCTTACAAAATGCAGTTGTTCTTTTCTTCCCCTAATAATAATAATAATAATAATAATAATGATGATGATGATAATAATAATAATAATAATAATAATAATAATAATAATAATAATAATAATAATAATAATAATAATAATAATGATAATAATAATGGTGATAATAATAATAAGGATAATAATAATAATAATAATAATAATAATAATAATAATAATAATAATAATAATAATAATAATAATAATAATGGTGATAATAATAATAATAATAATAATAATAATAATAATAATGATAATGATAATGATAATAATAATAATAGGACATAATGAAAGAGACTTGGGAAGGACATTCAGCAAATTGACAGAGCCAAACTCATAACGCTGCACGTGGAGCACTTTTATTACATTGTGTATTAATATTCTGGCCGATATTGGATTATTTGTGGTGGATTTTTTCATTTTAATTTTAAATTGTTTAATTAAAAAAAAAATTACACACTAATGAACAAAAATGGAAAAAGAAGAGCAATTTGACTAATACAAATATGGATGTACACAGTCATGCAATTATATATAAATAATACAAATTAAAATAAATACATTGTTTTGTTATTATTTATTTTGAAGCGAAAAGTTAATTTGTGAAGAAAAAGCAGAACTCCAGAACAGAACAGATTCCATAAATAAATAAATAAATGCTTATCAGCCCATCCCCACCTGGAATGTTCCACAGTATAGCATTAAAGTCATCTATCTCCACAAAGACAAGCAGGTGAGTTACAGGTTTAGACCCTGCTCACTGTAAAAACGCTTGGGACTTCATTCGTTGACGAGCTACCACATAAGTTTAATGCCATACTGTGGAACATTCTAGGCAAAGCACTGACATCTCCATGGAGACGAGTAGGTGTCAAGATGGACGAGTTACAACCTGAAGATGAGAGGGAATGCGTTTGTAGTTTTAACTGGTGAGGTGGCGCAAGGAGGAAATCCTTTCGTCCTGCTTGGAATGACGGTGAATGTGTGTGTGTTTGTGTTTCCATAGTGACCAATAAGAAGCCGGCGCACCTGTCCATCACCAAAGTCAAGCAGTTCCAGGGCTCGCCCTCCTTCACCAAGAGGTCACAGTGGAGCATAGACCAGCTCCGACAGGTCAACGGCATCGACGCCAACAAAGTACGTCTGCTTTGCCTTTGGCTGCTGCACCTTTTACACAGTACCATTCCACACCACAGAATCTAGTTTACATACTGCACTTGTTTGAGTATATATATATTTAGAGCTGCGCCGATCGATCGGCCACGATGATGGCCAATCATTTAATGCGTGCCTTAAATGTAAGAAGAGCCGTGGCCCTGGGAAAGTGGTCGTGTCCCATTTTGCTGAAAACATTTGCGTTTACCAAATGGCTGCGTATGGAAAGTGAAAGCCCATCATGGGTTTGTCAAAGTCGCGTTTGAATGTGGACAACTCTCCAACTGTCCAAACTGCTCAGAGGAGGAGAGCCTGCTCCTGTATCCACTCTGTTTGCTCCAGACGCACGGCTGCATGACGCGGACATGAACGGCACAAGTATTCATTCAACCCACAATTGATGAGCAGAAGCACATTAGTCCCTAAAATTGCCATGGAAATTCTGTTGATCCAATAAACTAGATAGATTTGGTCAAACTTCATATTATCAAAAGCCTTTTTTAATAATACATAATGTATTTAATAAAAACATATATTTATTATTATTAGAAAAATCGTCCAATCAATATTTCAGATGACCGTGATCAGTGACCAGCCTCAAATATCCTGATTGGAGCAAGTATAGATTTTTTTGACAATCCTACAATTGCCTGGGATGTATAATGTGGTTTACATCTTAAAACAAAACTGAATTACTCGGCTCCTTCTCCTCCAGAGTTCCAGCCTCACTGAGCTGCAGAGCCTGAACAAGCTCTGATTCATGATTGGTGGGCTGGGCTTTAAGTAGTGACCAATCAGATCAGAGAGAGGACAAAGCACAGGTTTAAACAACTAGATTTCTGCTAAGGGCGTTTGTGTGTAGCTGCGCCTCGTCTGGATGATCGATGAGAGTTGACGGCAACGGAAGCGGAGCTAAAAGTCTGCTGTAAAGACAAACAACAACTTCAAAATGGTTGAAATCATGTTTTTCTACGATTTATCAATGACAACAAACTTGACAAAATAGTCAACTGGAAACTTAATGAAGATAATTATAAGCCTTGAACGTCAGGCGTTTGAGCCACCGAAAAAAGGAGGAAGAAAACAAAAATGTAAAAAAAAGAGGGTAGTTTCAGACTGCAGTAAATACATAAATACACTTTTAATTATAATTATGATGACGCACAGTTGCGGCGGCTGCTCCAGCTCGTTGGTCCTGTTTGGATTTCACGAGCAAGTCAGGGTCAAGTCGAACACAATCCTACCCAGGGTTCAGATCAACGACACCGGCCAGATCTGAGCAGGTCTGTCTTATCCCGAACAAGCCTACTCATGCGAGGTTCATTCTGCTTTCTGATTGGAGAATCAAATTTCAACATATGTTAAGAATAAAGCAACATAACAAGGTCATGAGGTCATGTACATACTGCTCTGCTCCCTAACACACGTGACTTGACACGTGTCCTCGTCCCTTTGCTGTGTCTCAGGACTGTCCGGAGTTTGACCTGATGTTCGACACAGCGTTTGACCAGTGGGTTGCCGGTTCCTCCGGAGAGAAGTGCACATTTATCCAGATCCTGCACCACACCTGCCAGCGCTACTGCTCCGCCCGGAAGCCCGACTTCCTCAACTGTCAGGCCAAGCTGCTGGGAGGTAAGAATATAAGGCCGTTTTTCCATTAGTACCTCGGCTCTGTGCTCGACTCTGTGCTCGGCTCTGTGCTCGCTCTGCTCTGTGCTCGGCTCTGTGCTCGGCTCTGTGCTCGGTGCTCGGCTCTGTGCTCGGCTCTGTGCTCGGCTCTGTGCTCGGCTTCTGGTGCTCGGCTCTGTGGCTCGGCTCTGTGCTCGGCTTTGTCGCTCGGCTCTGTGGCTCGGCTCGTGCTCGGCTCTGCTCGGCTCGGCTCTGTGCTCGGCTCTGTGCTCGGCTCTGTGCTCGGCTCTTGTGCTCGGCTCTGTGCTCGGCTCTGTGCTCGGCTTTTGTGTCGGCTCTGTGCTCGGCTCTGTGCTCTGGCTCTGTGCTCGGCTCTGTGCTCGGCTCTGTGCTCGGCTCTGTGCTCGCTCTGTGCTCGGCTCTCTGTGCTCGGCTCTGTGCTCGGCTCTGTGCTCGGCTCTGTGCTCGGCTCTGGCTCTGTGCTCGGCTCTGTGCTCGGCTCTCTGTGCTGCTCTGGCTCGGCTCTGTGCTCGGCTCTGTGCTCGGCTCTGTGCTCGGCTCTGTGCTCGGCTCTGTGCTGCTCGGCTCTGTGCTCGGCTCTGTGCTCGGCTCTGTCGGCTCGGCTCTGTGCTCGGCTCTGTGCTCGGCTCTGTCGGCTCGGCTCTGTGCTCGGCTCTGTGCTCGGCTCTGTGCTCGGCTCTGTGCTCGGCTCTGTGCTCGCTCTGTGCTCGGCTCTGTGCTCGGCTCTGTGCTCGGCTCTGTGCTCGGCTCTGTGCTCGGCTCTGTGCTCGGCTCTGTGCTCGGCTCTGTGCTCGGCTCTGTGCTCGGCTCTGTGCTCGGCTCTGTGCTCTCGGCTCTGTGCTCGGCTCTGTGCTCGGCTCTGCTGCTCTGCTCGGCTCTGTGCTCGGCTCTGTGCTCGGCTCTGTTGCTGTGTAAAACTGGGAATGCAATTTGCTTGTGACTCAAAGATGTCTGCCCGGCAGACACACATCAAAACTGCTGCAGACTATGATATAGTAACTATAAAACATCAGCGATACTGCTACAGCAGCCGCCAATAAAGCAGAGCGAAGCAGACGGAATTACTCTCAAAAGCATACAAACACGGAGAATAATGAACAGGACAAATACACTGTATTACTTACCTCTCGTCCATGTCCTTCTTGTATTTTCCTCATCAATTTAATGAAGCCCAGTCCACTAAACATCTCCATTAATCCAGTTTGAAGGGCTCTTTACAAAGCTAAAACATTGAGTGAATGTAAATCAGTCTGTTTATAAAAGAGTCCGTTAAACTGCTGCAGATTATAGCAGGATTCTTTCGTTTTTACTCCCATATCAATCTTCTAAGACTCTCTTCATGTCTGTGGTCTGTATTTTATGTCTAATGTTTAAAAGTCCTTAAAGACTCTAAACTCGTGCAGTGCGCAGCATCTTCACAGCAGTGTTCTGTCTGCTGCTGCTGGAGTCGCTCATGAGAAACATTACACTTTTGCTCAATCAGCGTCTGACGCTCTGTCGACGTCACGTTTAGTCCCTGCTGGGTTCAACTTGGCCCAAGGGGGAGAGGGTCCTAAAAATGTACCTGGACTGAGGAGGTTGCACCAAATGGAAAGCAGGGCTGAGTCGAGTCGAGTAGAGCCAAGCAAGTACTCACGGAAAGGCTTATATCAGTCCCCATGTCCTGAGGTTCTGGTTCTCATCTGGTGGTGCTAGGAACTCAAGTGTCAAAATTGAATCTAGCGCCAATATCCAATTTTTATAGATGGCTGAGAATCAAGAGGAAATCATTTACATTTTGGGTAAAAATTAATTATTCTGTCTTCAGTAAATTTTATACGATATAATCTTTCAAAAATTTACCAAAAAAAGGAAATACAAATGTCTTTAACCACTTTATTCTTAAGTGGATTAGTAGTGGTGTAATGGTGCGTGAATTGTTTCATTAAAGCACAGTTGGTGTGGTCCACATGTGAACCTTTTTGACAGTATTTGATGTAAATTAATATATTTATATTTTAAGCATTTGCACAGGGACACAATTAGATGACAGATTAGCCTATATTCTGGCATTTTAATCTCTTTTAACTCTTTTTTCTTTGCCTATTATTCATCAGTGCAACATTCTGAGGGCGGCACGTATAGTTCTGATAGATTTACATGATCCAGCGCTCTTAAACACTTCAAAATAGGTGCATGTATTAGATGGAATTTTGGGCTCTTTTAAGTAGAATCCTGCACTAATTCCTGCTTCTTATGAAAATCTCCGAATCCACATGTCCTTTGTATTCATGGTGGAGCGTGGATCAGACCAGTCGAGTCCCAGAGGCTCAGGAAAGCAGCGCTCCACTCAGCTCCTGTTGCACTGGCGGCTGCATATACAGACATTGTGCATTCAGTGTAACTATCCAGTATCAAGCAACGCGCAAATGCATCACTTTAAATATTTAAGACAAGATGAATTTGAGATGATTTTAGACAGAGAATATATGCCAAATATATGATCTGACTCAAGTCGGTGTAATGCCTCATTTGGCCAGAAGAGATCCATCGCACAAAAAGTTTCATTTGGACAATATTTTAAAAATACAAACATTTTTGACTTCCTTGAAAAACTTTTTCAACTTTTGGATGGAAGTCGAAATGTCTTTAAAACTTTTCAAAATGCTGCCCAGACGCTCTGACTAAATCTACAGAAAGCTTTTTGTGTTTTAATAACTATTACAATTTACTGCAGGGCATCAGGGTTCATTTGAAATACATTTTAGCCAAATTGATACATTTTATAATGGGATAAATACTTTTAGCATACTGCAATATACTGAACTGATGCCTCCCAAATGATGAGCGTACTTTTTACACCCCTATCGATTAGTGTCAAAGGTTCAAGGTTTATGTGCAAAACAACAACGCATCCTTTCAGCTTTGTGTCTGTGTAGAACTTTTTTTTTTTTTGCTGCCAACTTCAGAAAAGCCCGTACAAAATATGAACAGTCTTTTGGCTCTCTTGTAAAGTGACAACAAACTTTCGATTCACAGCCCTCTTCCTAGAGTTTGAGTTGTATGACATCATATTGATAGTTAGAGTAATAAAACCAAGCCAAACTGTTGGGAAATGGTCTTAACAATCCACAGAGATGAGAACCACCACTTTTGAGACACGTTCTAAATAAACAGACTGGCCATTTTATCAGGTACACTTTAAAGATGTAACTTTTCTGGTGGAGCGTCTGGTGCTGTTGATATTGCTTGACCTAAAATGGATGTATGCAATTCACGATAACAACATTTGAAGTGTGATACATTGCTTCAGAAAATATCTATTATTTTTTGCAATTGACACAATAGCCTTAAAACAGAATATTCCTTGAAAACAATGACAAGCAAATGACGCCACCAGAGCAAGTTACACGTCACATCAGTAGAGAGGCGACCCCGCTCACGTTTTGTATTTTATTGTTGAGGAATAAACCCCCGGCAATGAAATAAGTGACGGACAGAAAGGTTTAAGGCCGGCCGCACTCTGGAGGGTTTGACGCCGAATTTGCCTCTCACCATGTTCAGGAGCGTTTGTCGTAAGAGATTATTTGTAATAATAATAATAATAATAATAATAATAATAATAATAATAATAATAATAATAATAATAATAATAATAATAATAATAATAATGATGATAATAATAATAATAATAATAATAATAATAATAATAATGATAATAATAATAATAATAATAATGATGATAATGATAATAATAATGATAATAATAATAATGATAATGATAATAATAATGATAATAATGATAATAATAATAATAATAATAATAATAATAATAATAATAATAATAATAATAATAATAATAATAATAACAATATATAATAATAATAATAATAGTAAAATAAAATAAAATAAGGGCATGCACAATAAAATAAAACAAGGGCATGCAAAATTATAATGTGTAGAATAAAAGTTGTTTAAATCTAATATATACACAACAACAGGATCAGAACGAATGGACTGTGGCCTCCTGCCTGAGGGGAGTGGCATGGACAGGGTTAGAAGAGTCAGCTGATGCTTGAATTGTTTTCATTACACACACTGTAATGAAAACATTGAATTTGAGGGTGTGGGTGTGAGAGAAATAAAAGTAACAAAGTGTCATTATGTCATATCTTAAAAGTATTTAAAATCCTCTCGTGTGCAGCCAACTTTAGTTACTCATGCATTTTTGATTCTCAAGATCCCCAACCGTCTTTTCTCCTGTTATTGTGTACCTGGCAAAATGGTCCCTGGTTCCCCGTCTTCTTGTTTGTGCCATGTCCTTCCTTTAACAGCCTGGCTCTGTCACTGTGCTGTGATGACTTGGATTATTCATGACACTGGCAGCACCACCTGGCCTTTATGTAAATCCATGCGCGTCTGTTCTGTAAACCCCATCAAATGTCCACACGCATTTGTCAGACTGTGGCCAAATTCAATATGTCCGACCTCCAGCACAAAACGGTCCCTGGAGTCTGCAGTCAGAATCTCTCTTTGTCACATCTCGTATCATCGTGGAAAAATAAACTATTGTAAAACTTTGAATTGTATTTTTACTAATTCTTGTACTCAGACGTTGAAAACTATTTTTGTGCAGTGCAGGTATTTAGGAACATGTCTCTGTGATTCGGCGCAGTGCTGTGTCAGTTTTCTCGCACAGGTTTGGGGTTCTAATCTGACTGTTGTTTCCTTGAGCAAGACACTTAACCCACTTTGATTTGGTGAATGTTTAAGCATGACAGTTTTAGTGAGAACTACCACTGTTATGTGATGAATTAATAAGAACACATGGTTATTTGATTTTTTTTTTTAAAATGAATTAGTATGCTTAATTAATGCTGTTCATTTGCATTTTTACCTGATTAAATAAATCAAACATACATTTGTATATATTTATAACTGTATACAGTAACTCCATTTGTCAATAAAGCATACATGGCCTTATATGATATGATAAATACTGTACACAGTGATTATACTGCTGTGCACTGTGACCCCTGAATTTTGACCCAGGCTGTCTCCATTCGAGTTTGCTAAAGATGCTAATTATGCTAGCGCCGTATTTAGCGTGACATTATGATGTTTGAATTGGCATGGCATGTCATATTGACAGAGCTGAAGTTGGCACGATAACGCTGATGAACTCAATGGCTGCTTTGGGCTTGCTCGATCTGCTGACTTGGCCATCAAAAACAGAAGTGGGGATTGTCAAACAAACTCAGCAATTGTATTCAAGAGGTTCTGAGCTTTAAAATGAGGTATGGTAGCTTGGTAGGTCTGGAGCTGAAGTGGGTAAAATGGTTTGATGGCTGAATGGTGCCTGTTAAGTTCATCCATCCATATCTGTTTGCTTTATCCGGGGTTGGGTGGTGGAGGCAGCGGGCTGAGCAGGGAGGCCCAGACTACTCTCTACACACACACTTCTTCCAGCTCTTCTGGGCTGATATAGTCCCTTCAGTGTGTCCAGATCCACCTGTCAATCTCACGCCATCCCTCACTTGTAAACAAGACCTTGAGATACTTGAACTCCTCCACTTGGGGCATGTTTATTCTGTCCACACAAACAATGAACTAAACCGGTGACAAAGGGCAGCCTTGGCGACACCAACATGCGCTTGGAAAACAGGTCCGACTTACTGCTGGCAATGCAAACACAGCTCCTGCTGCGGTCATACAGGGACCAGATAGCCCTGAGCAAAGGGCCCCGGACACCATACTCCCAGTTCACCCCCCAAAGGACACCACGAGGGACACAGTTGAACGCCTGCTCCAGATCCAAAGCACATTTGGACTTGTTGGGCAAACTCCCATAAATAAACCCAGTGGAGTATGGAGCTAATCCAGTGTTCCACTCACCCTAACCTTACTGGGGAGGCTGAGGAATGTCATCCCCCTTTCCGGTTGTCCTTCTTAAACAGAGGGCCCACCACCCTGGTTGCCAATCCAGAGGCACTCTCCGACAGATGTTCAGAGATGTGTCAGACAGTCTCACAACATTCAGAGATTTTAGATTCCCATGACAGATCTCATTCACCCCCGGAGCCTTGCCAAGAACCTCATTGACGTCAGCTTGAGCGATGGACGAGTCCGCCTTTGAATCATTAGTTTCTTCTTCCCCTTTGGAAGACACGATGGTGGGCCAGTTAAGTACACCAATCCAAAATATCGGCGCAAATTGGCGATATTTTTGGCCAATGCCTTGTGAGACTCCAATTGGCCGCGCCAATATATATACTGTATGAAACCAAGGTTTACTATTAGCAGTGTAATAGAACATTGAACGTGTCGGCTCCAATGCGTCGGGAGCTAGTGTACGGTTGTGACTTATGTATGTAGAGGGACAGGGCTGGAGGCTGAGTGCACCATACATCCTTTATAAAAGCCTTTCCTGTCACTGCGTAATGTCTTTAAGGATACACATGGTCCATTATCTTTAATGTGATTATCTTAAAAACATGGTTGAATCTACCTCATCTCTTGGTCAATGATCAGATGGAAATTAGTGGTGCAGTTTGCATGTGATGTCAATCATAGGTAGAGCTGGGAGATCTTCTGTTCTTTGAGTTCATGAATCATCACCAGACTCTCCTTTGTAATTCCCTCTGCTGCCAGTAGATGGAGTTCTAACACAAATCCTGATGGGAGATTGCCTCACTGATATTGAGTTATGTATGCTTTTAGAAGATACATTATTTAAGCTCTAAACATGCGATGCAAAAGCAAATGTACGAGAACATGTTGAAAGAAATAATGTCTTTTAAGTCATTTTAGATCAATATTGTGATTGAACAGAATATGAAATAATGATCCACAGAGCCCACAGCTTACACAGTCACTGATGTTGCTGTAGATAGATTCTTTAACTCTATGTCTGATGATAATAGTCTCAAACTCACTGGACATAAATAGACAATCATTGGCATGTTGTTTTCTTGATGCTTTGACTTAGACTTCAGGTGGACGGATCTACAGCTTCCTCTTCAGAATCAGAAGCTCCACTCTGCAGCACTTAATCAGATATTGACCCGTTACCTCCACAGCTCATCTCCTCACACACTCTCATGTTTTATTTATATGTTTGACTAACTCACCCATCTGCACCATCTTAAAAGCATTCAAAAGTATTCCATTTGATAGTGCCAAAGTTAAGGCCTAAAAAGCATGAAATTCTACAATTAAGTATCACATTTCGATTATGATGATCTAACATTTTCTTGGTCCCATTTTAGTCATAATAATGTTTTTATTTTTTTGTCAGAATAGGTTTTCATAGTTTTATGATTAAATCATCCACTCACGCAAGTGTCTAGAACGTGCAGTTATAACCTACAGTATTATAGACTAGAACTATAAAATGCATTAAAACATTTGAAAATATATGCGTAATATGTCCCATAAACTATATTATAATTTGTATTAAGATTATAGTCTTTATCAATGACTATATTACATCATAATATATCTTAATATAGCTGTTTTAGTTTTTCTTTTTAAATATAAGTAACTTTTCTATAGCAAAAAATAAATAATTTGTATCCAAGTGGTGCCTGGCATTAAATTTCACTTAAATTACATTTTTTTTAAAGTATTTCTTGTTACGCAGACTTTAATGCTTCAAAAGAGTTTTTTTTAATAAGCCAATGTTCTCCAATGCCAATGAGCTCTTTAAAAACAAGAATATGCTAGAATTATAAAAATGAAATTATCCAAGTCTGACTACCACATAAAATATAATATGTTTCCATGTGGTCCTCATTCTAGTGCCCCAGAGTTTGCTTGTCAATAACGCCCCTGGACGTCTGCCCGCAGAGTCACAGAAGTGTGGGCTAACGTGGCCCCTAACATCACATCAGCGTTCACAGACTTGAATCAGGACGTTTGAGCAGCTGTTTTGTGTCACTTTAGAGGACTTTAGATTACATCAGAAATACGCATCCCACGTAAACGCTTTGATGAGGATGATGAACGCGTTGAATGAAAACAAATGTCTTTTTTCAATGAGCTAAAAATAACCAGAACAACTTGAATATGAGGTCTATCAATGTAAACTAAAAACTGGCGTGAAGATTGGACCATGTAGATTACCTTTATGGTCTCATCCAAAGTGTTCTTGTTCATTTATATCTTAATTTCAGCATTTTACATGAGCGATTGCTGTTATCACGGTGCAGGGGCCTCACGGTGCAGGGGCCTCATGGTGCAGGGGCTTCACGGTGCAAGGGCCTCAGGGTGCAGGGGCCTCACGGTGCAGGGGCCTCAGGGTGCAGGGGCCTCACGATGCAGGGGCCTCGCTGTGCAGGGGCCTCCGATGCAGGGGCCTCGCTCTGCAGGGCCTCATGGTGCAGGGGCTTCACGGTGCAGGGGCCGTGGCCTGGCCCCGGTGACAATGATAGTTTTAATCCATGCAAAGTTGTACACATTGACCCCGCCCTCTCCTGAAGTGATTTGAAGTGCTGCGGTGGTGAAAAGGGCACATGGATCATGTAAACACAAATGCATTTACAGTTTGTCGGTGTAATCCCTCATTCGTCCAATCGAAACCATCGATGGCCCATTATCAGGGGTCCCGCCCTGTGGGCAGGGCTTTCACAGAGTAGGATATAAACCCGAGTTCTCAGACTTGTTTCACAGATTGAGAATGACTCTTGGATGAGAGTCGAAACGTTTTGTTTTTCTAAAACCGAGTCCAGATGACTACAACTACAACGCATTATAGTTCTTTAGAAATATAATTAGCCCGTAAAACCCAAGTCATTCCAAGTCATTAGGCTCAAGTCAGTCAAATCTCAAGTCACCAAGGGCAAGTCCTAAGTCAAGTCTTTGACCTACATTAGTAGTCAGTAAGTCTTCAAGTCATGACAATTGTCATGTGACTCGGGTCTCCCACCTCTGACATTACTATCACATATTGGAGTTATTCTTATGTTTTTTATTCATATTGGAGGCTGTTCCATTCCTCCTCCCACTCCGTAAACCTGCTCCATATTTAGCTCATTTAACCCAGTGCTTATGTGGGCTGGAGATGGTGCGTTCGTGGAAGAACATACTGGCGGACTGAGGCCATTATAGAACATAAAGAATCTACCAGTACATTCAACTAAAATTTAACGTTGCCCTTAAATCAAATCACTTTTATTTAAAGATCTTATATCATGCAGGCTAATAAGGTTTTACTTTAGAAGCAATGTCTATTTTACACCTGACACGTCTTCCCACTGAGAGTAAGTTTGTTTTCACACTCGTAAGAGCTCAGCAGCTGCAGTCTTGAGCACATTAAACAGTTGCTCTAATATCCGTTTAGTTTTTAAGATTTTTCCTCCCCAAAGGCGTTATTTGACAGGACAGTTGTAGCGTAAAATGGGGAGCGAGAGTGTAGAAGTGCCTACTACACTCTCGCTCTGTGTGCTTTATTTAATGTTTTATCCTTCCAGTTAAATTGGCTTTGTATTGTAAATCTTGAGTAATACGAATGTACGAAGCGTCCAGAGGAGTTGTGTTCCCGGTGTGGCTGTCCTCTTGGTACGATGGAAGACCAGGTTGAGGGAGTGGCTTTAGTGTATTTGCTTTACAAAGCCCAACAACGGAGGCGATCGGCTCGGAGGCTTGTTTGGGTCCACCAGATGCTTCAGAGGCGCGTGTCCAGGGCACCGTGAAGACACCATTAGGAGAGAAGTCATTTGAGGCAAATAACCAGAGACAAGGCAGTTTTGAGTTGTGTAAAAAAAAAAAAAAAACGTGTGTAAAAAAAAAAAAAAAACACTTGTACTTTTTGTCAAGGGAACAATATTAAAAACATTATTGTATATTCAGTGTCTTACTATTTATCTTAGAGTAGTGCTTTCTCCAACAAATCTGGTTGAGTCCAAAACAAGTAACTGTAATAGATATAATGGCTGAATTAAGCATGCACAATTGTTCCCATTGGTCATACTTAAAAATCCATTATGTCTATTTTGGACTCTAATGTTGTGGAGTGGGACATCGCCGGTAGCTATGGGAATTGTCTTGAGCAACAACACATTGAATGAAAGTGGAGCTTTGGGACTTTGAAAATGTATGCTGAAGAGGTGAAGTGAAGGAGTTGTCAAAGTGCTTTTTAAGTAACAGACTGTCCAGATGGTTCGTTCACAACCACTTTGGAAGACATTCTGATATGATGAAACGTAACTGAAACTGCATTTTTACGATCAGATTTTCCTTACTGTGCCCAAGGACTCTTCTCTATTGTGAGGATCATGGTTTAGAGCAGGGCTATTCAACTTCATTTTCCTGAGGGCCAGATTATTTGGAGGACCAAGTCCTCTGGGCCGGAGGTACATACACGCCACTGTAACTGCTGTAATTTGGGTCGTAAAATATCCCCAACACTGTTTCAATAAATGGAGTTAATACAATAAAATAATTACTGATAGATTAGATTTTTTGTGAGAAATAACAAACAATGCTTTGCAAAATTGCACTGAACAAGAATTAAACTAGAACTAGACTAGTACCAACCAGGTCTGAAGCAGGACTAACGCTGAATCAAACCACAAACTAGTGCTAACCCAAAATTACACCAGTAAACAATATTTTTGTTTTTGTTTTCATATTTGGAAGCTGGGTGATGGGCCAGAGTAAATCACTTGATGGGCCTGATTTGGCCACCGGGCCTGATGTTGAATAGCCCTGGTTTAGAGTATCTGGCTGGAGGATTGGCCGATTGTACGTCGTTCACGTAGAATGATAAGGTTTTAAAGTTTTGACAACTTGTATAGTAAAAATACATTGAGAAAAATTGTACATTTTATTTCACACAGTGGGTGGTTTGATATGTGGTCATATTTCTGAACAAATTGTTATAAAGTTCTATCTATAGAACATTCCAAAAATGAGAGCTCATGTACCAATAGTCACCTTGTTTTATTCAAAAGAAAATATTCTATACATCTAAAAGTCAACTTGTGAATTGAAACATTTTGACAATATTTAATGTAAATTGTAAATGTTTAAGCACTTTCTGAGTGCTGCTCAAGTCAAGTGGAAGCATACGTCCCTGCCGAGTGGGGCAAGACCAAGCCCCCGGAAGACAAAATGGCGCCCAATTCAAGCCTATGGCGTGTGCTCATTGGCGCATGTCTCCAAAAAAGTTCCCTACTTCCGCGTTACTTCCTGAATAGGGAGTCTAGTGCCTCCCCTTTTATGACGACATCGCCATGTCGCTTTGGCGTCGGGAACGAGCACTGCGACAGCAGAACGAGAGAAAGACTGAGGACAGTTAGCGCGGACTTTTGGAGTCTGTGGTCTTGAAATGGTTACGAAATGTAGAATGATGAATTGTAATATCTATAAATATAAAGGTTTCATGTTGTATAGCGAAAATAAGGGTTTCTTTGCAGAAAGCATGAGCCGTGAACTCATGAATGCTTCTTTTTGTGTAGCTAAACGTTAGCTTTTGTTAGCTTGTTGTGAACTGTGTAATCATTCATTTACACTTCATATTGAATGATGTATGAAAACGTGCCAAATTACATAAAACACACTGTTCGTGTCTCGTTTGTCTCGTCTTCTTCTGTTTGGTTTCCGTCCGACACGCGCTCTTTTGATGATCGTTCTCGAGGAGTGCGTGCGCGGTCAGAGCGCGTACATGTTCGCCGTGCCGTTAAAAATGTGATTTTTAAGGATTTTAGAAACGGTAAAAGAGTGAAATTCCTTCTATTTTATTTTTAGACTAAAAAGAATTTCGCACTTTCGGTAATTTTACAGGCCGAACTGTTGAAACGGTTGGTGCCTGAGGCTGCAGTACCGCGGAGCGGCCACTACTCAATTTGGATCGCGGACAGAGGGGGTGTGCCTTATCCAGTTATTATAATAGATCCATGGGCAAGACACAGTGTTGTGGGTTTGAATCCGGCTCTCAACATTTTCCAGTTTCATCCTCATTTCACGCTGTACTATCCTTTCAAAATAAAGTCTACCGGCCAAAAAAATCCTTAAAAATCCCCCAATACTCTCAGAATCAGCCATTTGACTTCAAGACTTGAAATAGCCCTTTTTAGTCACCAAGCTAACTGCGTTTTTCTCACCCAAAACCTATGAAAGATTAAAACATCATGTTGATATAATGTACAGAAGTGACCCAGGAACATGAATACCATATATGAATAACTCAATTTTGACAAAAATGTGAGTTAGAACGTAATTACTCTTAGAGGATGACATGTTTTGGGTTGATGGAGTTCCCAAACCTTCCCAGCTGCCAGATACAATCTATCACAATGCCACTAGGCCTGTCCATGGTTAAACTATGAACAACCACTGCTTATCCAAGTGAAACCATGTGAAACGTGTTTCGTTTGCCTCGTCTAATAGTTAAATATATTTGTAATACACAGTTGCGCCAGAGAGGGTGCAAGTGTCCACATACAACTGTGATGCCTGGATGAAAAAAGCAATTTGCTCAAACTGCAATAATATAGTGTTTATTGTGGGTTCTGGACTAGTTTAGCAGTTTATATTTCAGTCTTCTTTTAAAAGCTTGTGCTCCTGGAAAATGGGACATTTGGAAGTGTTAAAATATATATTAAAACATAAATCGCAAATATAATCACTATTTGCATGCTTGTTCCATATTTTGCCAGTACCGTTCACCCTGCCTCCCGTGCACAAGGAGAAACAGAACTTGCAGACTAGGAGGGGAATGGAGCGTGGGAAGAAGAAGAATTGAGTGAAAATGTCCCCTTCGGTTTAAGTCTCACACCAGTGCAAAACAAAACTATGCCGCTGCTCAGGTGTGGGACCATAACTGAGGAGGGCCCTATCGCCGAGATACACCCGCCTTTCAGCACAAGTTTACAATTACAACTGCGAGTATGTTCTTGACCATCCCACTCTTTGTTAACAGAAAGGCTGTATTCTAAAGGCTGGTACCATTCCTCAAGTTAGCTCCAATGCAGGGCTGTTTTAGCCACTGTCAACCAATCGTCTGCAATTTATTTATAGAAATATCAAATAAAGACAAAATAAACAACATTGTAACAAACATTTATTAAATCTGACATTATGCTGGACAAAAATGCACCTAAAATGTTGTGGGCCACATCAGTTTGACAAGGAAATGTTGGTTTTGTTTCACAGAATGCCACAAATCTCTTTCATTGGAATTAACTTTAGAAAATAGAGTTGGAAGTTACATATTGGCTCTTATTACTCGTTGATAGGGGTGTAACGGTATATGTGGGCTTAGTGAATACTTTTTGAAGAGCACGTTTGAATTATATTTCATGTAAATAAATGCACTATATTAGCGCGGCCACGATGGAACAAATGTTCTCGCGGGTCGAGTTTCCACAGGGACACCATTAGGCGACGGATTAGTGGATATTTTAGTTTTATTCACTGTTCATACTTTTTTGGCATATCGTATATCTCCAGTTCATTGAAGTAGAATCCAATAATATGGAAAGAAAGGAATTTGAGTGTTGTGAAAAGTATATTACTGCAGTTGAAGTAGGGTTGAGTTGAATACATTTGTGTTCAAGACCGTTTAATATACCAAGTGTAATCGGATACAAATTGTTACTACATTTTTCTCCACATATGGTTCAAAAGTGTTTGCCCTCCATCAGGTGGATCGCTGGTTTGATACTCAAAGTGCATGTTCTGTTCCATGGGCATGACAATTAACAGGATTGTGACAGGATCAGCATCAGAAATTACAGGGATGTGAATTAATCTGAGACTGAGTTAGTGTAAAGTAATAGATGTCACACGATCTAAGTATTTTATTGTAAAAGAATATAGTTTGTTTTTTTAATCACTGTAATCTTCTGACATCTCTGTGGTCTACTAATGTGTGAACCCAAACCACTACAGAGTTCTTGAAAATGCGGTGTCCCCTTTAACTCCTAACTCGTGAATATGCTGTGGACTAATACATGAGCACTAATGACATCATAAGGATGGAGTAAATGCATTTGAACCTGCTCTGTCTGACCCCAGAAGAGCCTGCTGTAGAGTCAGTGCTGTCGCGGTGTAAGAGGTACATGAGCAGAGTGAGGAAAGATCTGCTCTCTCAGCACGGCCATCTGCTGAGACGAGGTAAGGACCCGACGCATTCAACTCTGCTGTAAAAGACACATATTCTGCAGTATTTGTATAGTTACTGGCGTCTCATGACAACTTTAAAGCACCTTCACTTTGGCATCTCATGTTTTAGAACTTAAAATAATGTATAGAAAGCACATATCAGTTTATGCTTCCTCATCTGGATTGGTATTAGCACTCCATCTAATTGCAAGAGTGGGAATTACCTCAAAAAAAAAAAAAAAAAAAGCAACATTTGTGTGCTAATGTAAGTACACAGACAAATGATTTATGGATTTAAAAACAGACTTCCAGATTTCTACAGTTGACGTCACAATCTGGGTAAAATTTAAATGGAGTGTTTTTTGAAGCTCAGAGAGAAAGGACTTTGTAAACAGGATTAATGAAATATTATCATTATTAATAGAAGTAGGCCTATTTTTATGACCAGTAATAATAATATTATGCTGTTCTGAATAGGCCTTTTTCTTTATTTATTAAAATGTAATTTAAATGGTCTTTTTGGTCTTCTTACCCTACCAGCTAGGTTTAAAATAAGTCACTTTAGTCAAGAGTTATAAATGCTTGGTCGACTAATAAGCCTTTTGTTTTCATGTAGGCTGTTGCAACATGTCTGTGTGTTCGTTGGTCTTTTATTCCCGAACACATCCACAGTCTGAGTTTGTTTCAGAGTCTTGAACCACAGCAGGTCCATTTCCCTGCTCACACAAACTCCCTATGATTAGTCGTGCTGCCTTTGTTTAAATGCATCATTGCTCAGGTGCAGATCCTACATGTTGTCAACAGTTTTTTCCCGTCCGAGTCATAATTAGACCACAGTGCATTACCAGGGTAAACGCAGAGCAGCATGACACGGCTGAATGAAAGCTCCTATAAAAGCTGTTTTGGCGCACTGTTGTAATGATTATGATTAGAGAACTCTTTATTTAAGTTGTCGAAGTCCCTCTCAGTCCCCAAAGCGAGACACCCCTGAACCCTAAAACGGGACGGTTGGCAACTCTATTTCAGAGTCTCTTTGTAAAGTCGCTAACATTAGCCGCTTACCTTAGCTCGAACAGGAAAAGATCCATCGTTTCCATTTTGAGGCAACAAGCCGTTTTCTCCTTCAACGTGAAGTTAAAGAAAGCGTGTTCAAGCCATAAATGCTGCAGTGTCTTTATGCGAGACACATTATTATTGGACTTTCAGCAACTTGTCTCAATTGTTTGAGGGGATGTAAGCGCCCTCTGGTTGAAGCATTGTGTATTACAAGTCTACATAGATAACGAGTCAAAATCTCTCAACCGGTTAAGCCTTTAGTGACGGTTAATCAGTTAGAGCAGAGGTAGTCCTGCCTGGTAAAGTTAGCCTTGACTTTGGAACCGCTAACAGAGCCCAGCCTGAGGATCTAAGGCACGGGGGGATCAGTCAAATCTTAAAATCAATTCCAAAACGTACAGGGAGCCAGTGGAGGAAAGCTAAAACAGGGCAGGTGTGTGAGAACCCTCGATGTGATGCAATGTCATGCAATCACATTGAACACACAATTAGAAGTATTGTAATTATTAAATTACAATTGCTGAAATTAAATTGGAACAAAAAGTTTTTTTGTTTGTTCTTTTCACTTGCCAATCCTGTCGATCTGAAAGGTCTGGGCTTCTTGTAATAATCAGTATATATTTCCATCTTCTCTCTCTTTCCAATGCGCGCTGTTAACTATATCCTGCTTTGAAAATCACATAAAATCACAGCTAAATGTCTCACGTAATATGCAGTGAAAGAAATATGACTGCAGTGTTGTGATTTGGGAGGCTTGACATTTACAACGTTCAGTCCACACAGGAGAATTATAGGCCTGTCTCTGTCTTTGTATGTGACATTTATCCTCCGATTAAAGACCCAGACGGCGCTTCATGAATACGTAGTAGCACTCTGCTCTGGCGCCACATGGAACACTGTGTACCGGGCATGTCGCTTACAAGAATGGCAAAGGGAGTTCACTGTCAGGAGGATAGTCAAGCTCCGGATTTTAAAAGGTGGCACTTTCTTTTGTGTTCATAATCATGACTGAAAGATGGTGGTGGATAGTGGTTTATCCAACAACAAAAAATGGAATCGAAATAGAGCGGTTCGAATCTTGCTCTCAACATTAACATCCTGGCAGAGCGGTCAGATCCACTGGCCCACAGGTTGGCGGTGCGATTACAGCTGGTGAATCCTGCTGTTGTGTCCTTGGGCAAGACACTTAACCCGCCTCGCCTCCAGTGTCTGCAAATAACTGGTGTGTGAATGTGTGTGTGTGTGTGTGTGTGTGAGAATGGGTGACTGGTTCCTTGATGTAAAGCGCTATGAGTGGCAGAAATGTAGAAAAGCGCTATATAAATGTGACCATTTAGATTTTTTAGATTTAGTTCCTTTAAAGGCTCGTTGCCATTTGTCGAGAAAGATCATTCACAAAATGATGATAGGGAAGATTCAAGGGTTTGTATATCGCATCAGGTTTGATCTGTTTAGGAAACAATTCATCTGACAGTGTGTATACAACTCTCTTTAATTTTAGTACCCAATGTATCAGGTTTCAGGTTCTTTATGGAGCAGGGTCAGCATAGACATAAAAACAAGCACATGTTACACAAAGTGCAAACTGCACTGTGTGTGTGTGTGTGTGTGTGTGCTCCTCACCCTTCGAGGCAACTGCTGTTGTGATTTTAAGATAGCTTAAACCTGTTGGGAGTTGGACTAGTGGCCAGTCCATTGGAACTGCAGCAAAAAAATCCTCCACAGTCTCGAGAGCGTTTTCCCATAGAGCGCACTGTAAAAACAACCTGCTGGGGTTCGGCTGACAGGGGCCTGCAGGGACCATGAACTTTTTCTTGGTTCAAAATCCTTCACTTTTCTTAAAAATAGCTTTTAAATCTTTTGTTTCGGCTCCTTCTGCTCAGCTCTAGCAGTTAGTTCGTTAGCAGAAGTTAATTTAATTCACCCAAAATAGATGTATTAGCATAATTAAACTACACTGGGGGCTAGCCTACTACACCAGCAGCTCTGAGCCAGTGTGAAACCATGCACAGTTTATTGTACTGCAAACTTCTATCAGAATTTTAAACATGGCTGTACATGGCTCTCTCAAACAGTGGCAGGAGAATCGTGTATGCAGATGAACATTTGAACCCGCTCTTGTGTCGCTTTGGGAATTCTGCGTGTACGTGGGCAGATGTGGAAAATGAAAATGAAATTACAGTCATGTTTTTGAATATTTATTATGCAAGAAAGAATACTGAATTACAAAGATCTAGCTAAAACTTTAAAAAGACTCTAAGTTCTGTATTATTTGTATCGTTATTGTCCTTTAAACATGCTCTTGTAACTTTGCTTTGGCAAATCATGTATTAGAACTTCAAATAATGTATACAATGAAATCCACACATTGCTTTCTATCAGTCAGGCGTTCCATCATCAGAAATGGTGTCAGCACTCCATCTACTGGCAGCAGAGGGATTTACCATAGTGAACTAAACAAAAGCTAGCCTAATCCGACATGTTAATGTAAGCTCGCGATTGGGTGCCACTTCATAATAACTAAGCCTGAACAAAGACTTAAGTCATGATGAACAATTAGGCATGATTCAAGCTTAGGCACTGCTTAATTAAGGTTCGGGTTAGGGTTAAGTGTTAGGTGTTAGAGTATTAGTTAAGTGGTTACCAAGACTGAATCATTCTTCATAAACTATTTGTTCACGATGAATTAAGTCTTTGTAATGAGGCAGGAATAAGTGTAGTTAGTATAAAGTGTCACCGAACAGCACAAATCTCAGAGCTCGTCTTCTGATGTCACAAATCTGAGAAACTTGAAAGGGAGTGTTTTTGTGAGGGCCAGAGAAGGAGCAGAGATGACAAGCTTGTTAACAGGATTCATCAAACAGGAGTGAATGAAGCCAAATTACAACTCCAGCTACATTTATGATGAGGGCACAACGTTATAACATGGAACCGAAGAAGCTACTTGGATGAGTGGCGAAACATATTCACAATGAAAACTTTTGTCCAGTCGATGGTTTGTTATGGTCAAAAGCAAACTCACGTCCTTCTGTAAAACTAAATCGATACAAGCGGAAATTTGTAGTCTTTTGATTGGGCCTATAAAATAAAACAAGTGTAAAGGTGACACACTGCCTATGTTCCACGGTACGGCATTAGACTTCTATTTTACATTTATTCAGAGTGCTTTTTATGGCTCAAAAATCCCTTGAAAACCCTGCATTCTTACTGTGAGCGCTCGCCTCACTGTAACTTGTCCTGACCACAAAAGTTACATAGTGCACCTTTAATCCGCCTCCCTCAGCCCCTTCGTAGATCTTATAGGTGTGTTGTTTTCGGGGAACTTGGTCTGCACTTGCTCATCTGTTTGATCATTCCCATGTGTTCCCAGCGAAGGGTGTGTGATCTCGCTCAGACTCCTGCTTGTGTTTCCAAACCTCAGTAACATGTGGATCAGGGGCCAACATCATTGTCCCGGGCCCCAGGCGTTTCCTCTGTTGTGGACCTCGGTCAACTAATATGGAAGGAGTGAAATTTGAGCTTTTGTGTGTTTTGTGAATGTAACAGGAAGCATGTTCATATAAAAAATATATTGAATTCATATTTTGTAGGAATTTTTTTTTATTGAATTCATATTTAGTTGGAAGAAATATATTGAAAATATTTTGTAGGGGAAAAATGCAATTAATAATTTGTAGTAAACAATATATTGAATTAATATTTTTGAGGAAAAAATATATTGAATTAATATTTAGTTGGAAAAATATATATTGAATTAATATTTAATAAGGAAAATATATGTAATTAATATTTAGCAGGGAAAAAAATATCAAATTCATATTTTGTAGGATTTTTTATTTTTATTGATTTCTTCCAAAGCAAAATTCTGTTCACAGTGCACATTTCGAACACATCTTGGAGCATTATTTTTCCAGAGATGACCTAGTATTTGTTTGTCATGTCGAGTTATAAACCATTTCAATATTTTCATTCAACTATTTGCGTCTGAGGCGGCTGGTGCTGCGGCGGTGGTGAGTTGGTGGAGGTTTGGGGAGAGAGTTTATTTGTATGAACTATAAAGTGCTGTTAGGGGTCGCGGGTGACTGGAGCCTATCCCCGTGACTTTGGGCCTTAGGCGGGGTACACCCTGGACAGGGGCCAGCTCGTCGCAGGGTTAATGAATGAATGAAATAAGTGCTGTGAAAAAGTTGTGCACGCCAAAATTTCCCACAATGCATTCTGAAAAGTAGTGTCCAGCACTGTCAATATACTGTAGACCACAATGCATTGCGAGAGATTGAAAAACAAAGTATCTACTGGACACAAGTCGAGACTTTGTCTTCATTTTTTTCCTTTTTGTCCACCAACATAGCATCATTGATATGAAAGACAAAGTCTCTTTTTTAGTTAAATTAGCTTCAGCTTTTAAAGAAGAATCGTCAAAACCAGAGGTGGATTCAGACTTGAGACTTGACTTGGACTTGGAGCACTGTGACTTGACGACTTGATTCTTCACCTCCCAAAAACAAAAAAAAGGGTTTTCCCTCTGCAGCTGATACTTAGGTGTGACCAGGCCATTTTAAAAAGAAGAACCATTCACAAAAATATGACTTGAAAGGACTTAAACCTCAAAGCAGAGAACTTGGACTGACTTGGACTTGACTTGGACTTGCCAAAGACTCGAGACTCCGGTCAAAATCCGCCAAACGCTCAAACTAGTGTCAATCAGACCATTCCTCCAGACACCAGCTTTACTCGTGCTTAGATTTAGCGAGCCCAACCACGTGCTTCACACGTTCAGAAGCTTCGGTTTGAATTGGGAGAACATTTTGTCAGGCCCTGAGCTTAAAGAGGATCTGTCGACCATTATTGATTATGAACCACTGCGGTGTAACGTTAGCCACTGACCTTAGCAGCGCGGTGACTGAGTGGCTGGCACGTTTGCCTCACAGTAAGAAGGTCCCAGGTTCGACTTCCGGGCTTTTCTCTGTAATTTGCATAGCTCCGGTTTCCCCCATCAACCCAAAAACCTGCACAAAAGGTCAAATCTTCACGCTGAGGTTCTGACCTAGTGTAGCTCAAGACCTGGAGATGGGTCCCTGAGGAAAGAGGTCAGAACTAGATTTTTGTGAAGGGATGGCATGTTAATAGTTAAGTATCTTTTTTCCAATATAAGTTTCTCAGGTATAAGAAGGATGTTTTTCATACAGTATCAATAAAGTGTACCTGAAAAAATCTGTTAAAATTGTAATAAAATGTATGATAAATGTTAATCCATGAATAGGTAAGAGTCAATATTATTTTACCTGACTTTCTTTAGAATCGCTGCGTGAATGAGTGCACTACAGAGTCTGCTAAAGAGTGCGGTGCTACGTAGTGAGCGAGGGGTTGAGAGCTAGGGCGGACATTCGGACACAGCCATCCAAGCGTTCGGAGTGAAATTGTAAACACTGCTTCTAATATAGTCCGCCTTTTTCCCGACAATATATTGTTATATATAGCATACAATATGTCCAAGTGTGTTTAAATGTTACTTTTAAGTCTGCCACCAAAGCGGCGATAAACTTCATTAAGCCTTTACGTGAATCAACTCCCAGATGACAGGAAACCCGCCGGAAACAAAGGGAGTTGTCCGAACCACCCGGGCCGAACGGGGGAGTTGGATGTGAGCGTGTTCCTCTGGTTCCCACAGTCGGAGGAGGAGGAGGAGGACGAGGAGGAGGAGGACAGGGTTAGAACTATCTGTCTGTGTGGAGAGGTGTGCACGTCTGTGGAAGAGCTGCTCCATGTCAAAGGAAATTACAGATACACATATTTGCTCTGATGAACCTTGAACTGACGGTGTATGTTGGACTTAGAATGGGTGGGGAAGTCTTATCTTATTGTTATTATTATTATTATTATTCTTATTATCTACGTTTGGATCATTTAATTTGTTTCAACTTAAACAAAGCAGGAAACATGTAGGGTTACAGTGTCGTTACAAATCATAAAACAAAATAAGCTTAAGTGCAAACATAGTTCAACCTGGAGAGACTCAAATGGAGATGATAAGATAAGATAATGATTTAAATTAGATTAAAAAGACCCCGGCAGGGAATGACGAGCGATGTGCAGAGCAGGAAATGATATGAAAATAAAACTTGAAAGACTATTAGGCTGTAAATATGGTGCTGGGTGGGGTGGAGGAGGGCTGCGCGCGCCGGACTGCCGAACGGAGAGGCTGTGATAGGGTCAGCTCGGCCTATCAAGCAGAGCGAGGCAGTGAAGGTAGTTTGTGAGTTTTGTTCACTGACAATGGCAATAAACCTGATTTGCACGCCATATCCAACTGCAAAACAATCCTTATGTACGGAAAAATAAACCTGAACCTGAACCTGAACCTGAACCTGAACCTCGGATGGCTTGCTACGGCACGGTTCACTTTAGAGACACTTTTGGGTTGTACCTTTCCGCTCCAAAACAAACCAGTGGAAACAAGCCTCTAATGTTAAACCAATGGAGCTTTTAAGACACTAAATGCTAAACTCAGTTCATACCAAAGTAATCTGACACTACAGTGTGATGAATGTATTTCCCAGTAGTGACCCAGCAGCTTATCGGATTGTTCCACTGCTGTTTTGTTAACCCTGACCATGTGGTAATAATATACAGTGGTGTGAAAAAGTGTTTGGAGGTAGGTTTGGATTTTGTTTTCCCTTAATATTTAAATTTAAACCCTTCATTTTGTGTTTCCTTGTGTTGTTTTTGACTAATATTTAAATTAGTTTGATGATCTGAAACATTTAAGTGCGACAAACATGCAAAAACATAAGAAATCAGGAGGGGGGCAAACACTTTTCACACCACTGTATCTGATAAAGCTCCAGATCGCTCTAAAACTGTTCAGGAAAGGCAAAAATGTCTCACATCTATGCAATTATTTTAATATTTATACTTTTAATGAGTATCTAGTTTTAATCATTGTTTTAGTCTTGATTAGTATCAGATTTTTTTATACTTAGAGTGAATGGATGACACAAATTGCACTGATGATTAAGGGTTGGCCCGACATCGTAACTGACATACGAAAAATGAAGGGGGAAAAAAAAATCACATTTGGACTCAATCTGACCTTTATTTTGGACTCTGTGTGCCTTCATTTTCTTTTTTTTTTTGGAGGCAACCCTAATTTATATATTTATTTTTAAATAATTTGTTCTTTGGTTTTGTCTTGTTTGGTTGTTTGTTTGTTGTTTTGTTTTTTGTTTTTTTTTATATATTTTATTTTTGTACATGCTTTAAAATATATATATATATATAACCCTAACCCCCCAAAAAATTTATAATAATAAATACAACCATTTTTTTTTTCATTGTGCATATAACTTAAAACATGAATTTTCTATTTTGTATTTCTATTTTTTTGCATTTAAACACACTTGCGATGGTCTGCGAGACCATCTACCCAACTGCTCCGAAACATAACATCTTTCAACACACATACCCATCCTTCACTTTCTGTTACATTCCAATTACCTTTACACTAAGCACCGTATGTTACCGCTGCAGTATCCATGTTATCATCAGTGAGCTAGCATGTGTTTCCCGTTAGCCTTTGGTCTCGCTTCCGGTCTCCACTCCCCATAAACGGCTTCGACTCTCCCCGCTCCTCCGCTTGTTTTCCAGGGAGCCACAGCAGCTGTCCTCCCCATCTGCTCCGGGGCCGATCGCACCCCCACCAAATGCACCGTACCTGTCCCAGTTAACTGCCACTCAACTTACCCAGGCAGTACTATACTCCTATAGCACGAGGCTTGTCAGGGCTTAATGCAGTTTGTCCCTTCAGGCGTCCAGAGCTGAGAGTCTTCAGAGTTATTGCCTTGTATATCAGGTGCAGACGCTGAAATTGAATCCTGCTCTCTCTGGATTGATGTGCAGTGTACTTGGAAATGAGTAGCAGAAAAATCCCAGTCTGACCTCTCTGTTATTACGGCTTTTTGGGTCCGTTAAAAGGTGCTATAGAACAGGACTGCAACGCTTAATAATTGTGACTATAGACTATACAATAATAAATAACCAGACAACTACTTCGATAGTTGTTGGATTCAGACCGGTACCACTTTATAGTAGCTACAGCTTGGTTGCATCTACTTAAAATGGACTCCCCGCCCCCTTTTTGCATTTCAGGACGTAGTAGAAAAAGATTCAGTTGTTTCATCTGGACTCTGTTTTAGAAAAAGCAAAACGTTTCAACTCTCATCCAAGAGTCATTCTCAATCAGAGAAACAAGTCTGAGAACTCTTGTTTATATCATACTCCGTGAGAGCCCTGCCCACAGGGCGGGACCTCCTGCTAATGGCCCATTAAACTGGGATGGGCCTATTGTTCTATTGTTCCCTGCCTCACCTTGAGTGCCTATTTAGCATCCGAATGCCCCGGGCGTCTCCAGGGTTTCAGAGCCTGAAACACTGGAACAATGGAACACTCCTGGACGAATGAGGGATTACACCGACATTTCAGGACGTATTGTATCGTATAAGCGTGCAGTTATTATCGGGATGCATACTGTGTCATGGACTCGGTATCGGGATATGTATTGTATCGTTGACTGTGTATGAGGATACGTGTATCGCAGGGGTCGTCGAGCCACGCTTGCCACAAACGGGGAGTCTTGAGTGGCAGTTGCAGCAAACATGGTCAGAAATAAAAAGATGATGTCCAGCTGCGCTCGTTGACGCATCATAACTGCGGTGCACTGAGGAGAACGTGCAGGAGTCACCTCAGAATGAGACCTGTCTGATCCTATATTCAGTTCAAACTAAGACGGAATAAGATAATGATCTTCTTTAGCAAGCAACAGTACGCTGGGATTTACCCAAAAAAAACCAAACCCCCTGGTAATTTAATGTTTGTATGTTTGTTTGAGAATTTTGAATGGCCTTATACATGAATGAGTGACTGCGTCTAGTGGTGGCACACTCAGAGTCATGAACTTGAAGCCATAAAGTTTGCCGACCCCTGCTGTATCAGGCTATGTATTGTGTTGTCAGAATCAGAAAAGGTTTATTGCCATTGTCAATGAACAAAATTCACAAACATAGGAACTTGTCTCGGCATTAAGGTGCAACACAAAACACTGAGGTATAAATATATATATATATATATATATATATATATATATATATATATATATATAAATTATAATATATATATATATAAAAGGATATAATTAGCCCTTGAGTCCATGATTTGCCGGTATGCCCACAGTCTTTTGTCATTCTATCTATTTAAGTTTGTGACTTTGTGACTTTTCTGGTCGAGGATCTGCCACTATCTTGTCTCTGGCCGCTCTCCACAGATGTACTTCGGCCTGGTAGCGAGGTGTCTCCATAAAGATAATGCCGTACTATGGACGAGACAAGCAGGCGGCTGACCCTCCACTAGAAAAGTTACACAATTCTACTTTTTCATCGTTGACCTTCCAACATTTCTCACTCTTTTGCGTGTTTCTTTTCCTCTCCTTGGGCGCAGGTAACAGCATCCTCCACTCGGCGGCGGACAGTGTGACGAGCGCGGTGCAGAAGGCGAGCCAGGCCCTGAACGAGCGAGGCGAGCGGTTAGGGCGAGCGGAGGACAAGACCGCGGACATGAAGAACAGTGCCGAGCAGTTCGCCGTCACCGCGCACAAGGTGAGGCTGCGTGTCGGGGGGGATATACGCGCCCATCTGAAGCTAGTGCTGCTTCTGCTGACAGAAAGAGCGCGTCCGTTTGATTTGTCGTCACTTTTGGTCCAGATGGAGTACTCCCTGAACAGTTAGTGACAGAATTTAACTGCATGTATTTAGAGTAAAGTCAGATTGAGGGATCAACTTGAAAAAAAGGTGTTAAAAATAAAAATAAATCACAGGATAAGCTCAGTTTCAGTGTCAGTGATGAGACAGAAGTAGCCCAAAAAACAAGTCAAACTAGTCCAAATAAACACATATTATTTAAAATTTGACGCTCAGACAGATTTTTTTAAAAAAAAGCTAGCTTGCCTCTGACATGCTAATGTGACACGCAGTTGTAATGATCGTGCTTTGACGGCAGAAATCCTCCGAACGAGTCTGGTCATTATTTATAGACGTAAAACAGCGCAGAAGATCTCGGAGCTCTGCCTATGACATCACAGATCGGGGAAATTCAGAATGGAGTTAGTTGTTTTGAGGCTCTGAGGGAGAGGACTCAACAAACAGGATTCATGAAACAAGCGTGAATGAAGCTAAATAGAACTCCAGGTGTGTTTTTGATGAGAAAACAAACTCTTTTCTTAATAATTTGTGTCCTTTAAAGGCCAATATCAATAAAAATAATGCAGAATATGTGTCCTTTAAAGCAAAATCTCAACACAATAAAAACGTCACCGTACAAACATAAATAAACAAATACCTAAAAGGAAACCGATTTACAAGCCTCATCAGAACAATCTCCATCTATCAATCTACTATCTTAATCCACTCAAATCCATTGAATTAAACGTACTGCAGCGACTCCACGGCTTCCCACATTCTTCCCTCTTCATCACTTCACAAATCTAGCTGAAGTTTCCCTGTCTGCCTCGCTGTGATCTACGACGTGGCACTGGCATAACCCATTATCTCTTTATTATCCTATTTTAATCTGCGCACATCGCCGTATTAGTAATTGTCCGAGCAGCGGGAGACGAGTAGGAACGAACCCGTCTCTCCAGCTGTTCTCAAATGAGCTTCCCCACAGCGACGAGTAAAAGGAAAGACAAAAGCCATCAGCCAAATAAAACACATTGACTCGTAGGAGGAAGGAGAGAAAGATTACGGAGCTCCTGCGAGGACTAATATGCTGGAAATTCTATAAACGCGCAGGCAGTAGTTTGCTTTTATAACATTTGCGGAGCGGTGTCATTTGTTTTGCATTCTCTTGATGTATTCTGCTCGGGCCATGGAGGAGCGAGTGTGAAGCTGACTGAATTGAAAAGAGTGACATTTTAAGAATAATATTGCAATCCATTCATGTAGAAAGATTTGACATCCTCTTCTCTGGAAATGTCAGGCTTTTCTAATTAATACTTTGCTTGATGGGTTGTTCTTGGTCAACTCACTTTTGGGGTTTAAAAGATGCACGGGACACCATCTATCTACTACTAAAACATGACCAAATTAGACCTTTTATTTTAAAAAGATGGTGTATACTGAGGTAAATAATGTCCATGCCACTGTTTTGGTCTTTAATTTAAGCAATAGTGATGGTTTTGTGCAATTTTTTGGCCGCTGAAGTTGCTCAGGACACAAAACGGTAACGGTTATGGGACTCTGGCACACTAGTGTTCCCCGGCACGGTATTCAAAGCGGTATGCCCTCTGCGTCGATCAGGCGGCTGAAGTGGACAGCGGCGGAAAGCTCTCAAAACGTTTGCGTATGTCTATAACCCGACCCAAACTGCACTCTCAAGACCTCAAGGGCACAGGAGTTCATGCAAAAAACAACTGTTCCTACAGAAAAGTACAGAAAAACTGTGTATTTGTGTAAAAAGGCAGTATAATGAAACTTCTTTCTGCAGTTGCAGTTAGTCGACTAAAGGTTAAAAGACCTTTCTGTGCTAAATATTGATCGTCAACTTGCAGTTTATGTAGCAAAGTATACCCAAAAAAAGGTTGAACATTACAGAAAGAAGTGCTTTAAACTTTATTTAAGAAAATTAAGGTGTCATCATAATGTTTTATTTGTTAAATTCTAACTATTGTGTAACTTAAACAAGCCTATGTTTTCAGTATGGTCATGGAAGTACTTACTACATACTTACTGTCCATGTACAACCAGGAAGTACAATGTGTATGAAAGTAACAAGAACAAAAGTGAAATTACTGTACTTAAGTAAAATTGTTTTTTTTTTTATTGTACTTTTTACTTGTTTTTACTAGGATCTCAAAAGTGAAAGTACTTTTACTTTTTCACACCACCTGTAATGGCTGAGGGGTTATTTAAGCACGGCCATAGTTTGGGTTAACGGCCCAAAATACACTCATAAAAACTGCCAGAAAACTTTGGAAATGTTCAGTTGTTTCTGTGGAACAAAATGTGAGCACATTTCTTCGAATCCAGAGCACTACTTTTGATGTTAGTACTTAAAAACGTTTACTTAAATAGATCGTACTTTTACGTTTACTTGAGTAAGTTGTCTGTATCTGTACTTTTATTTATTTATACACAATTGAGCACATCTTCCACCACTGTTTGTTAACAATGTTTAGCCGTCTAACCCGGCACTTTTCACCTCAATGATATGTCAAATAAAGAAATTAAACAAAAAATGTGAAAAGACTGTCGTATATAAAGTGGTCCTTGTGCAGACCCCTGGAGTCCCCCAAAAGCTCCCTGATGATGACGTATTTATAATCTCATACTCTGACATGCAGCAGTGCTTTGGGGCCTCAGATTATATGCCACTCTGGGACGCATTACAACTGAATATTACCATACATTTGCATTATTATGTAGGTATATTAGCTCTCATTCATTTTTTCCCACTTCCTACAAAGTGTTTAGTCTGTGTTGTTTCTGTTTTTGTTAAAAGGGCTGAACATGATTCATCTTTCAGATAAAAAATTAAAAACTAATTTTCTGAGGACAACTATGTTGTAAAAGCAGCTCTGGAGGTCTAAATTAGTCATATCTAAAAGGCGTTGAACCTGATCATTTTTATTGGAGACTAGACATTAGCTTTATTTCAACACAATCTACATTTTAACAATATAACGTTTAGCTACCCCCATCTGTAGTAAGTAAATCATCCCAAATAGAACACTTTATTCTCCGTGAAGCAGGAAGTGCGCCGTTAGCATGCTAATGTTTGTTAGCATGTTAATGTTTGTTAGCTTTCTCACTCTTGAAAAGCGCTTAAAAACTTTTGAAAAAGTTAGGTAAGTGAGGAATAGCCGTGGACAGCTGAAAACCATTTCAAATGAACTAGTTTTGTTTTTCATTTTTTAGTAAAATTGGTAAGATTGTTTACGAACATACCTGGAGTTATACTTAGCTTAATTCACGCTTGATTGATTCCTGACTGATTCTGTTTTCTCTGCTCCTTCTCTGAGCTTCATGAAAACACTCATTTCCCAGATGTGTGATCTTCTGTGCTGTTTGTCAGTCTATCACTCGTGTGCCTGCATTAGCGAGTCAAGGGCAAGCTAGCTTTTGTGGGTTTTTTAATTCATGGTTATTCCCTCTGCTGCCAGGAGATGGAGTGTTAAGATTCTTCCTGACTGATAGAAAGTGTGCTGTTTTAAGTTTGAGATGCCAAACAAAAGCCAAGAACAATACGAATAATGCAGAAGATCTCTAGTCCAGAGAAAGACACGCTTTACCATATACGCTACATTAGCATTATAGATAGTGTTGTGTCAGTTCCTCATGCACCTTTTCTCTCTTTGTTTTGCAGCTGGCCATGAAGCACAAGTGTTAGACCACTGCCAACGCCATGGACAGACCCCTTTCCTCTTTCTTTTTTAGACATTTGTATAGGATCAGCATTTGTTAGAATAATATGGTATTAACTCCATCCACACTGAGCCAAAGCAGACGTGTCCCGGTGTAATGCACTGGTGTCCCGCGCTCGTGCACTACTGCGAGCGTGCACGTGATCACAAGGTATGTACTAGTATGTGATGACCTCACTTTATGTAATAATGTTATCACACTGTCACTTCACCCTGTAATAATAGTATTACGACATGTGGTGGATAAGATTTTTAGTTTGTCTAAAATGTAATAACAGGAGCATTGTGTAATAACTAACATGTGGTGCGCTTTTAGATGTTCAGGATTAGGAAGTGGCACTGTCCTTTATGAGAACATATTTTCTCTCACTCTAAAGCCCCGGTCAGAGTCGTAGTTACACCCGTATGTAGCAGCCCCTGGGCCAGATGCGGCCCACAGGTTATCCGATCTGGCCCACAGCCAATCTTCACATAATGAAAATATAGATAAGTTAACTTAAGTTCAACTTTATTGTCCCTTCAAGAGAAATTTGTCTCGGGCACATAGTACTTGAGTTCGAAGTCAGATAAAATATAAATAAATACATTTTAAAAAGGGTTCAGTGACATTGGTGGTCCTGGCTCCATCCCTCTTCGGCCTGTTATTACAGGCTTCAGCCGCAGTGGCCCATGTCACTATCCAAAGGATGTCTCAAAAGGGGAATGATACAATAACTGAGCAGCAGCTCTATACCGAGCTCCTCCTGAGCTCCTCACTTTCTACAAGAGCACGAGCCCCCTCATTTTGAGCGGTTGTATCCAATATCTTGGATCTTAGGTGAGAGTGGGAATGTAGACTCTAAACTGAGAGCTTTGGCCTCGGACTGCAGTCTGATACGGCGAGCACATCACTGCAGACGTCTGTCCAGATCAGTGTCCACATACGTGCTGAATCCATCCAAGGACTCACCCAGGACTAAACCAAACACAGCGACCAGATCTAAATTAGGACCACCACTGAACAACAAACAAAAGGTCTCCTTTTTTGTTGACCTCTGACTAAAAGAGTATACAGGCACAAAACCCAAACTTCATGTACGTAGACAAATATTCAGACTGAGAAAACCCTCCGCGCTCACTCCAGAAGGTCCATTTCCTCCTCCCAGATCAAACCTGGACACATGATCCCACCTCACGGCCCACCTCCATCTCAACATTGAAGGACAATGCAAAGTGACTCATGAATGAGTCACTCAGTGAAAACTCTGCCCCTCTGACAAACATATGGTCCCGTCAGTCTGTGTGAATAGTTTGGGTGAAGGTGCTTAAACGTGATGCTCTTTTTACCCGCGCTTATCTAAGATCTAAGATGTGCTCACTGTACGTGCGCACGGACCTTTGAGCGTCAGGACGAGACACCAGTGTGTGTGCGCGCGTGTGTGAGCGTATGGGTGTGTGTGTGCGTATGCGTGCTTGTGTGTGTGTGCGTGTGTGTGTGTGTGTGTGCTTGTGCGTGTGTGTGCGTGTGTGTGTGAGAGTGTGTGTGGGTGTGTGTGTGCTTGTGTGTGTGAGAGTGTGTGTGTGAGAGTCTGTGCGCATGCACGCTTGTGTGTGTGTGTGTTTGTGTGTGTGTGCTTGTGTGTGTGTGCGTGCGTGTGCGTGTGTGTGTGTGTGTGTGTGTGCGTGTGTGCTTGTGTGTGTGTCTGTGTGTGTGTGTGTGTGTGTTGCGTGCGTCGTGTGTGTGTGCGGGTGCGTGTGTGTGCGTGTGGGCTTGTGTGTGTGTGTGTGTATATGTGTGCGTGTGTGTGTGGGCTTGTGTGTGTGTGTTGCGGTGTGTGTGTGTGTGTTGTGTGTGTGCGTGTGCGCGTGCGTGCGTGTGTGTTGCGGGTGCGTGTGTGTGCGTGTGGGCTGTGTGTGTGTTGTGTGTATATGTGTGCGTGTGTGTGGGCTTGTGTGTGTGTGTGTTGTTGTGTGTGCGTGTGTGCGTGGTGGTGTGCGGTGCGTGTGCGTGTGCGCGTGTGTGTGGTGTACATACACTGTGCCATAAAGTCACTGATCTGAAGTGTGGGACCACAAGCGCTGGGGCGGTGAATGCACAAAGAACATCTCAAATAAAAATCACTTGAAACCCTGTAAACTTCAGCACCAAGTGTTTGCACACACGCCTCATGATATTTCCTCATAATCATTGTTGAATTGAATTGGGCTGTGGGCCAGTTTAGTGGGCCAGTTTAGTGGGCCAGTTTAGTGGCCGTGTCTGGCCCAAGCTCAGGGTGAAACTGCCAGTGACTGAAAAGAGACACAGATGTATTATTCTAAAGGCTTCTGTTCCAGAACATATCGAAACTATAAAACAGAACTCAAAGTGGGCTCTGCGTTTGCGCCCCTCACACAGGTCTGTCTGTGCCCCTCACACAGGTCTGCTGTGCCCCTCACACAGGTCTGCGTCTGTGCCCTCACACAGGTCTGCCTCTGTGCCCTCACCACAGGTCTGCCTCTGTGCCCCTCACACAGGTCTGCCTCTGTGCCCCTCACAGGTCTGCCTCTGTGCCCCTCACACAGGTCTGCCTCTGTGCCCCTCACACAGGTCTGCCTCTGTCCCCTCACACAGGTCTGCCTCTTGCCCCTCACACAGGTCTGCTCTGTGCCCTCACACAGGTCTGCCTCTGTGCCCCTCACACAGGTCTGCCTCTGTGCCCTCACCACAGGTCTGCCTCTGTGCCCCTCCACAGGTTGCCTCCTGTGCCCCTCAACACATCTACCCCGGGTTTAGGACAAATCATGGCCTCGGCTTCTATATGCTCAATATGCGCTCCGTCCCTCCTCCGTCCCTCCTCCGTCCCTCCTCCGTCCCTCCTCTGTCCCTCCTCCGTCCCTCCTCTGTCCCTCCTCCGTCCCTCCTCCGTCCCTCCTCCGTCCCTCCTCCGTCCCTCCTCCGTCCCTCCTCCGTCCCTCCTCCGTCCCTCTCAGTTCTGCGCTGTCCCGCAGCAGACAGGTGACTGCCCTGTCTGCGCAGCTGAGCAGAGCCAGAGGGAGAGCAGAGCACTCAGAGCAGTGAGGCTCTGTGAGGCTCTGTGGTGTGCCATTTCTTCATAGCTTCATGCGCAAACCGAATAAGACAGTGTGAATGACACTTAAAATAAATGTAATTTATCCGATCTAAACTACAATCGTTACTGTTATTTCGGGCTAAAATGTGATCATATAATTGCAATTTGCATTGTTTTATTTGATCATACTGGAGCGCCAGAAAACGTTTGAGAAGCTCTGCTTTAAAAATACAAAAACATCTTGTTTAGGAATGACACAATGCACCATTTCATGACATGTTCATTTAAAAGTGATGAAGTCACAATGTTATTACATTTTGGTCTGCTTTGATCACATAATGTGATGTTATTAATGCTGTGTACTACATAAGGCACCGGCCATCCCCATAGCAACAGTGGCAGCACAAAACATACTGACCTTTTGTAGTGTATTCATATCTATAATTCCAAAGGGCCGTTCCTCACTCTAGACCAACTGCGGACAGGGGCCCATGTTCTCTAGGGGGCCCATGTTCACTAGGGGCCCCATGGTGCCCCATGTTCACTAGGGGGCCCATGTTCACTAGGGGGCCCACGTTCACTAGGGGGCCCAAGAACTGAATTACCCACCTTCAAGCAGCAGTGGTGATAGTTTGGCCATATTAGATATGTCTAACATTCGAATCACCTCTGAGGGCGACCCAATCGAAGACAAACGTAATTTTAGATTTTTTTAGTTTAATATACTTTGGTTGTCACAGTAAAAATACTGCGTTAATTTTTTCAACTGATTTTAAAATCAGAACTACAGAAGGTAAACGACCAACACAAGGTGGAATTAAGACTATGTAAAAAGACGTTCATGACTAAAATTGTCCTTTTTAGTCATTTTCCAAAAAATGTAGGCATTGATTTTGAAATATAAATTTTTTCCAATGTTAAAGTTTCATTCTCAATAACAATAAGTATATGGCATACTTTGCTGTCCTGTAGACATCTTGTTATAGTTATTTTTTCTTTTTTATTTTGAAATTTAACAGATTGAGCCATGTTTTTGAATCATCGACCAAACATTAAAAGTGTGTACATCAACGGCATACACGGACCCCCCAACAGTATTTTGCAAAGGGCCCCCACGAAGCTAGAGAAGGCCCTGTTCCCAATGACATTCCAGTCTCATTAATGGATTCATGTGACGATTCCATTGGCCGTAACCATGAATTGTGTTGAATGTGACATTACAACGCTTGCGTCCCACCTCAGAGTGAGCAGAGGAAGTCCTTTGGAGCACTTTACATTGGTCTGGTGTGGAAGGGCTCAGTTTGGGTGGTATGACTTTGCCAAAAGGCGGTCAGAAATCCCCTTTAACAACACAACACAAATAACAAGAGCTTCATATCAAACATGGGCTCACACTTGGTTTAGTTCTGCTGTGGGCTTGAGTTGGTCCGGTTTTAAGGTGTGTTCACTAGAGATGGGTTTCTTCATGGCTTAAAGAAACCAGATGATACATTTTGCTCATAGTCATTTTGAAATCTTCATGTATGAACCGCAGCTGCCAGAAAGTAGAATTCTGTCAGCTGGACACAGGTTTTAAGTCAGCTCCTCCTTTTAGACAGTTATAGGACAATGGCTTACCAGAATCTTGTCAGAGGAAGTGAAGATGCGACTTGGATGAGTGGCGAAACGTCTTCACTCTTCAAACGTTTGTCCAGAAGAGAGATGTTCTTTTTCCATGGCACCTCACTGGACAACTTGTATAGAAACCTAAATATTATTGTACTTCAACGACGTCTCTTGTTTCCATAGCTTTGTATTGCTGCCCCACACTGCCCCCTACTGACGCCCCTGATGTACCACACCTCTCCAATGCAAACTGCTCTATTCTATGTCTCATCCAACACTTACCAAACCTACCAAATGTTTATGGAATACTTATGCCAACATCTTTGAAAGTCTACTTGAAGAACTCTTCTGAGGATAAGCTTTTTTACTCTGATAATTTATGATTTTGAAAGGTTTAGGAGAGCTTTTGAGAGGTTTACAAGAGCTTTGAAAAGGTTTTTGAAAGGTTTTTAGAGGTAGAGGCAGATGATTGAACCAGCTTCCGCTCTGTACAAAGCTTTAATGGAGATTTCTAATAGTACTTTAGCAGCTGGGTTCCTCAAACTGTGGTTCAGATGTTCTATATTCATTTCATAGCATGCTTTATGTCATTTTAGTTGCATGTTATAGAATGTGTGTTGTGGTCAAATTTGGCCTACAAATGAGAAGATATTACATTACATGAAAATGCTCTTTGACATTTAGGGATGTCAAGATTATTTGGTTGATCAATAATCGTGATGATTCAGGTCTCAACATACTCACAAGAACTAAAACATTATAACCGCGATCATTTTAGAAGTCGTCGAAAAATACATCTAAAGTACATTTATCTGGCTGTTTTTCTCAGATTTACTTTATTTTGTCCTTCATAAAGTTCAATTTTGTAAAGCAGGTTATAACCTTGAGGGATAGTAACGAGTTAGACAACGGAAAATGAAAGAAAATGAAAGATTTCTCTGTTGTTTGATGATCTCAGCAATCACGAATAATTGTTAAATAGTGGTGTTTTTGCACATAATAAGTAAGACTAACATTCAGTTGTGTGACATTATATTACAACGACTTATTATTCATCACACGACATTATTACAGGGCCTTACATCTCAGAGCAGCTCCTTCAGATTGATTTCGAAGAACATTATCCAGAAGACTGCCTTTGAAACATTTTCCACGATTACGTAAAAGCAGACTGTAATCTACATACATTTGAGCCCGCAACCACAGCTTGAGAAACCCTGCTTTGTCTCTGTGCGTAAAGTATAAAATGTGTTCTGTTTAAAGGGGAGGTTTCATCAAATGCACCTGGCTGTATTAATATTGACAGAATATTGTGTTTTTTGTATAGTTTGAATTAAAACCATGGTATGTACTGGACTCACACATTATTTCTCACGATGTTGGATGTTTACGGAGATGTTAAGATTAGGCTCTATTTTTTAATTCACAGATGTTGAAATGCACTGAGGTGTCGAGCTCACGGTGTGTAAGAGGCCTGACTCGGGCCGTGCTTTTACTTCTCTAACACTTTGGATGTTTTTGTTGTAATAAAATCTGTTACAAAATGTGTCCTTGTTCGGGTTTTTTTTGGTCTTTATTCTTAATGCATTCCTAGTCCAGGCATTGCTGTAGACTGCCCTCTGGTGGTTGAAGAAATATTTAGACAAATGAAAAAATGAATTCATTATGGGAGTAACCAGATGTTCCTTATTGTAAACTATTTAAAAGGCATTAATATGCACTAGGTATTTGTTTATGCACGTGTAATGCATTTGCAGATGGCTAATAATACGTTGTTAATACTATGCTTGTTAATACTTTAGAAACACTTATAAACAGACCACTAGTGCTTATTAGCACCTTCTAAATCGTTTACTAAGGAACTTATTTCATAGCGTTACCAAAATTACAAATTATATCCGTGTTCATAAGTGGTGATTCATTACAATGTTATGATCATTGCATTTTATAGTTGTAGTGGTAAATACTGATGATAAGATGTCAATTTGACTAAAGTTTCATGAGTGTATTGCTATTTTAAAACATTGAAAGTCCATATGAGTATAGTTTTATTTTATTTCGCATTACCGTTGTAGTAGCAATGGCAGTTGTAGTAATGATTAGGGTCATAATTCACATTTAGCCCCTCTTGTGTTCCTGGTCTGACTGGAGTTAAAAAAAAAGCAGCGTCACCCATGATTGAACGAATGCTTCAAACTGGATTCATAACTTTAATGTTTTGTGGATTGGGTGTCATGAATTTTCTCTATTTCCCATGTTCGTATCCTGTGCCTCTGTGCCCACTCCATCTGCCCCTGACTTTATTGGCTGTTGCCATAGCGGTGATGTTTAATGGTTATGATATGAGCGCAGCACAGAGTCTCACTGACAACACACAAGGATCCAAACTGGATCTGTAATACATAAATAATGACATATTATGACATTGAATCATCAGAACTAATCACAACATACAATTATGGCTCTTTATTAAACAATTTTCAGCATAAATGGATCCATATACAAAATAGATGTGTTTTATATGTACAGCCAGTTTAGAGGAAAACATCGCTTAGAGCTCCAAGTTTAAATTGTGACACAGTAATACTGAGTTTTATTCATTGCAGCATGGTAAACAATTTAACCTCTTTTCATTCTGACAGATTTTTCCCAAAACACCTGACCAAAATGAGAACGCACAAATGTCTGGGTTCTTTGTGAAGCTGAGACTTTGTAGTTTGGCTCTCTGATGTCTTTTTTACTCTAATTATAAGTGTCACACGCCATGCACTGAAGAACACCAGATTTCACATCCTTAGTAGATTATTTTTGTTAAATAAAAGGAGAAAAGCTGCTGTTATTGCAGTCAACTAACCATTTGAAAGTGACTTGTTTTTTTGTATTGACAGATGAAGAATGGGAATGTATATATACATCTCAATAGAGGACCACAAAATTACATGTTTGGAAATAATTCTGTTGGAATAAATATTTTTATTATACCATGTCAAAGTGGCCACTATTCACAAGGAAGTGCTAGTTGCTGGAGAAACTGTGGTTGCCAAGTGGCCCGTCATTATTAAGTGTTTTGGGACTGTCCTATTGGAGATATTGGACAGAAATTAGCAAGGACTTGACTTCAGAACTATGTATTTGTTGTCAATAGTAATTCTTGTACCTTGGTGTTGCAATGGTTTAATGCGTGGCACAAATGTGATCGTTTCCACCTCGGCATTGGTTCGCTTAACCTTGACCATTTGCTGAATGTCTCTTCCCTCTGTCTCCCTGTTTTTCACTTTAGCTGTCCTGGTAACAGATATGGAATAACCTTTGCCCATGTCACATCCGCTGCTCACGTCCAACCAGGAAGTCGCATTATAAACGTCATCAATAAGAAACATTTTAATTAAAAAAATGCAATATAATCATAATGTTCACTACGCGTTAGTAAAATTAGTAGTTTAATATGTTTTACACTTTAAATGTGCCTTGAATATGACTATGCTACGAGACAAATAATATAACATTTTGTTATATTGGAAGATTTTTCATAACCTTGACCTTTACTTATTTTCTCCTCTGACATGACAAACCTTAAACTGTAGTTACAACAAAACTAAATCCAGGATAAAACATGAGATGGAAAGTGGATTATTTCAAGTTGAGCTCCTGTCCGCCCACGTTTCTCTCCACGTTCTCCAGGTCATCACACGTCATGGAGACAAAGCTCGTATTGTAGCTGATCCAGGACGTGACCTTTACTGTGCACTATAAAACTACTGAAGGTCCAGTGGGGGCCGCAGAGGCTGAGATGGGCTGTGTGCGAGCCGGGGAAATGCTACTGCTGCTGCTGATGTTCTTCTGCACTGTGGACACCAGAGACGCAGGTATGGATGACTGGAAAAAGATACTCGGGACATCGTCTGGAAAGTACAACAACAACAAAAAAGTAGGCAATTTAAAGACTTGATGAAGGCAACAGTTTTACACATGACGGGTCAGTAGCAATAATGTTCAAAGATACAGTAGGAGGTTCATCTTTTAGAGGCAACACAGCAAATGAGGGAGGAAGAGTTGATGATTGATTTGAATGATGCATATGACACCTCTTTAAGATTATGTTCATCATGAATAAGAATATAGTGTATGGAGTTCACATAGGGCAACATGAAATGATGACTATAGGACTGCTCCTGCTTGTACTGCTACCACTACTACTACTACTACTACTACCACTACTACTACGTAAGCAACATTTTATTTTTGTCGGACAGGAGTTTGTTCACCTGCTTTACACTTTTCAGTTACTCTCTGTAGCCATCCTCAGTAGCGTCACAAGAGGGTCTAGTGACGTGTCTTGTAGGCCGGTTTCTCCAGGACTGCACCTTTTTTGTGTGTGTCCGTGTGTGCGTGTGTGTGCGTGTGTGTGTGTGTGTGTGTGTGTGTTTTATCCATTGTTCGCGTTGCTCGCCTTCCTGTTTCTTCACTTTTGTATGAATTGAATGAATGCTTGAGTTCCCTTTTTGCAATGGTGCTCAAAATATTTGGGCACTTGCATCTTTTTCTTAACTCTTCAGATGTTACATGAGCCCTTGTGGAAACACCAGTTATCCTTTATTCCAAATTCCTGGCAAAGCCGGCAGCCTGGGTAATTCAGTCAGTCGAGCGTCAGCCTTATAATTTGAGGGTCCAAGGGTTCAAGTCCCTGTTCAGGTGACAATGCGAGTGCGTGCCCAGAAGCAAAGCTGACTCAGGAGCGCCAGCCCCTATACTCCTGCAGTAATGAGCCTGGTCAATTCAAAACTGAAATCAAAGCACTTTTAATTTCCAACACATGTCATCTCTCTTTAAGCTACAGAAATATGTTGTTTTTTTTTAAACGGAAATTGCTCTCGAAGTAAATGAGCAAAATGTTTAATAGAATGTTCAAGCAGTTGTCCTAAGTACACGGCTGCTGCAATTAGCCATCATACTTAAGTCTTTACTTCCTTTTTACTGTACATTGAAGAACTGGAACGTGAACACATTTCAAACTTGCATCCTGACACTGCGCTTGTTTCAGAGGGCTGTGAGGAGTGCACTCTGCGGAAACACAGCTTTCACCCGGTGTACCAGTGCATGGGCTGCTGTTTCTCCACAGCCTTCCCCACGCCTTACTCCACCCTCAGGAGCATGGTCCAGCCCAAGCCCATCACATCCCGGGCATCCTGCTGTGTAGCCGACAGCTACTATGAAGTAAGAGTGTTGGACTACACACACGTCACGGTATGAGCCCCAAGGGGACCCTAGGGGATGCACGGTTAGGATTAGGGCTTAGGTTTAGGAAGAGGTCATTTGATTCAGTTTAGGGCTTTGGAACCTTGAACACTGGTCCCACTCCACAACAGAATGATGAACATTTAGGGAGTCCGAGCCTGTAGTCGTGGCTTTCAGACCCCTGTTCTGGGCAACACTTTCTAGCTTAGACATTCATAGACACGAAAGGTTCTGCTTCTGCCTGTCGTTCAAACTCTTACACTTGGCTGATGCTAATGTAGCATTCGAGGGTAAGGCCGCTAGTTTAATGCAATAAACAATATCAGTATACGAGGACACAGGTTTGTAGATTGATAAGAGGACAAGTAGTTATATTTTGAGCATAATTTATTGGTACATTTAGCTCAATTTGAAGTTTGGGTATTTTTATAAATGTGCTTGTTCCTTTAAAGAGTTTATATCAAAAGAAATACAATACGCTTACAGCCTGGTCCATAAATCCATCATTTACAAAAAGAAACAGTCTGGATCGCACCCGGGATCAGGAAGACTTGTTTACAACATAAAACAGGGGTAATCCGCCCGGTGCACGCTGGCACCTTTACTTATAAACAAATATATTATTTTAAAAACACAGCCTATCAACTTAATGCTCGCTACAGCCCGTCACAGGAAACAACACTGAGGTCTCGCTGTACAGGGGCGTCACACTAGGCTTGGAATGACCCATAGCTTTAGAAGACCACCGGGGACACACCTGGTCTACAGTGAAGACGCACCCAGCTGCGCGATGAGGCGCTCCCCGAGCGAACTGCGGCTCTGCAAAAGAGCGTCTGATAAACGCCTAGCAACGCGTTCAAACTGAATGCATTATTGCACTATTCGTACCTGCTACGTGGAGTAAAGCAGGAAACACACCAGCACCCGGAAGTACAGACGGCCAGAGAAGGAACAACAACAAGAGCGTATTTATCTGCTCTTCTCACCAGAAACATGTGGAAGAGGGAGTTCAGTGTCACGAGAGTATTACCAGAAGCACATCAATTTAACCTCCTAGGACCTGAACACATTTTGGGTTGTTAAACCACAATATATATATTTTTTTACAAAGTTTTTGTGTTCACATTTGCGGTCATTATATTGCCACTTAGTGGCAACAGAGGTTTTAAGAGCTTAGAATGTTCTGAATGTTTTTGTTGACTTTGTTAAAGGCATTCCTTCTTCCTGCACCTGTTAGCAGCACTTCACATCATCATTCATCAATCATCCTTATTCCAAGAGGCACAGCTGTTGTTTTTTCTCATGTTGTTTATACACTCAATATACAATGCTGCTGTGTTCAGGCACTAAATCATTATTCATTTGTGACAATTTCATCAAAATGAAACATAAAACGAATGTCCTCATTTGTGCTCATCATGTAAAAAGTTAATTCTTTGTTTTTACACTCATCAGATCCCAATCAGCCCAAATAACAAAGTAAAACATGCCATGCAAGTGTTCGGGTCCTGGGAGGCTATAGTTAGGTAGTCTTTTGCTCAGATGCTAGTTTTACACGCTAATTCTTGACATTTAAAAAGAACATTTTAACAATTTTTTTTCTTAATGTGGTCGACTAACCCAAACCGTCTGGATTATTCATAACCTACATTTTTGCGGGCTAATGCAAACTGCTATTGGAACATTTCCGGAGATTAGCACTGGAATTCTCAAGATGTGTTCCAGCCATCCTCAAAGGTTGGATTTTCCATGTTCAGAACCTTGAGTTAGCCAAGTTAGACAATCCAACATGGCTGCACCCTTTGTTTGGGTGAACACAGTAGCGTGACCTTTATGGATGGGCAAGCAGACTTGGGGTGTTCAATATTTAGTGAATAACTCAAAAGGGCCAGCACCTATCCGACTGCGCTGAACTCCTGTTCCTGGTCTGGGTGCTGGTGGATTAAAAAGTCTCACTTCTCCAACCAATTCATTACACAAATTAACACTCTATGTTGTTAAATGACTTTATTTCTAACTACCGTCTAATCATTAAAAATGTGAACAGAGCCTTACCTAGAAACAAAGACTTGTCTCTAAATTATCGTTTTGAAGTCCGTTTGTTGAAACTTGGCGCTGCTGTTGCTTCACTTCTCCTCTGCACATGCTCAGTTAGGACAAAACCTGCAAACATTCTTGATTCCCACACAGGTTCAGGCATGATTTGAGCATAGGTCCATGGGTTTGAGGCTCTGGTGTCCTCATGGTCAGACCAGAATCAGAAGGGGTTTATTGCCATTGTCAATGAACAAAATTCACAAACATAGGAACTTGTCTCGGCCTTAAGGTGCAACATAAAACACTGAGAAATAATAAAACAACATATATGAAATCAAAAGGGCATGCATTAAGAACAATTTAAAATGACTATAGTATAAAATTAAAATACAAATAGGCATTACTATGTACACAAGAATTACAGTTAGATTTACAGTTTGAGTGCAGAAAGTGACAGTGCAGTGAGTGGTTGAATATTTGCAGTTAAAGTGGCAGGTGTTTTGAAGTGTTCATGAGTCCAACGGCAAAGGGAAAGAAACTATTCTTGTGGCGGGAGGTTCTGATCCGGATGGACCGTAGCCTCCTGCCTGAGGGGAGTGGTTCTAATAGACCATGTCCAGGGTGAGAGGGGTCAGCTGTGATCCGACCTGCTCGTCCCAGAGCCCTGGAGACGTACAGGTCCTGCAGGTCCTGCAGAGACTGAGTCGCTGTGGGGAAATAAGAATCATGCTTCCCATGCAGTAATACCTAGTAGCCTGTAGAGGCTAAAATATTTTAGAACAATGTATATTTCACTAGCAGAGACCACGTCACAACAAATGGAATATGAGAGAATGTTTATTGATAATAGTGATGATGATGATGGATCGATGATGGATCGATTATGGATCGATGATGGATCGATGATGGATCGATGATGGATCGATGATGGATCGATTAGAGTTGGCTGGGTAGAGACTGTGGACTCCATCTCGGGTAATCAGCCCGACCGATTCAGAGCCCCCAAAGATTTAAAATGAGCAGATGGTCTGCATCTCAACGTAAAGCCTTTTCTGAAAATGAAGACGTCAACTGAGTGGCACAAGAGAAGAGGAGCTGGATAGTCGAGGACTCTCTGAAGAGTAGCTGGATGAAATCTAAAAGCAGTCTGTCCATTCCTGGAGAAGAGGATTAATGCCGGTGCAGTTGAATAGAGTGCTGAAAGAGTTTCAGGAGAGGAGGTGAGAGAGGTCAGAGAGGAGGTGAGTGCAATAGAGTTGGCCGTGCGGTAATACAGTCTCAAGTCCAATGGATGGCATAAAGACAATGTGTTCGTGGGTAGCCGATGGAAGTGCATGGGTATGAATGAGGTGCGAGAGTGAGGATGGTGAGGTTCGGACGAGCAACCGTTAAACAGTGTGGAGTACATGGTCCATCGCCTTGCTCCGGAGTAGAGAGAAAGGAGGATAAAAGGAGTTGACGAACTGTAGATAGTAATGGAATCACTATGAGCGATGGATGAGGGAATTTAATGGAGATTAAGAATGAGTGGAACGAGAGATAGATGAGAGGGTAGTCTGATTTAGATGGTTCCTGAAGATCGAAGAAGAGGAATTAGGACAATCGTCGAAGTTTCGTGCTGAGCATCGGATTTTGGGACAGCGAATTGAGAGTAGAAGTTGGCTGATTATAGTGACTCGAGTACAAGCAATGCGGGTGACGGATTGATGGAGGAGAGTAGACTATGAGTCTCGAGAACTGTGAGGTACGGCGTAATAGAATATCCCTTACTGATCTACTAAAGAGGTGTTGTCTAATCGGGGACTAATTGAACCCCCAAAAGAATGTCTGGAACGATAGTGGGGTATAATTCGAATGGACGTGAGAACCTGTTGGACGAGACAGAACGAGCTTTCTTCCCTTGAAACCTTGGAACGAGAGAAAGAATTGTTCTACTGAGGAGTTCGATGGTCGCATGAAAATATTGTCTGCTACTTCTGTGTGTTGACTTTAGGTGCATTAAAGTTACTCATCATAGAGACGAGAAGATTCATGGTCTGAAATGAAGAGGGGCTTGCCCTGTAGGATGATCTGAATGCCTGGTAGAGAAGACTAAGTGCTTGAGGACTGTCTAGTGCGTACATCAGCTGGAATGAGTTGGAAGGGGCTGGAGTGCGCTGAGCGGTCTTCGATGCATCAATTGATGCACGATGGATTGAGGTGCACGCTGAGAGATATCTCCTGTGAAAAGGAAACTGGAAACCTGATCGCCAGAGCTATTGAATTGGCAGCTGGAGGAAGAATGATTGAGACTGTCGAGTTACGGTGATGCGCCCTGATGAAAGATGAGACATACATCTGCGCCTCTGGAAATGATGACGGAAGGGTGAAAAGAGGTAGAACACTGGCTGTAAGAGAGAAGTATTGACGAACAGGAGAGGGTCTAAAGTGGGATGTGAGATGATTGATAGAGCATCCCGGTGCCCGGTGACAGTTCTGGAGAGAGACAGCATCCCGGTGCCTGGCTGGTGAGGATGCGGAAAAGCCTCGAAGGCCCTGTGGTTAGAGCTTGTTCTATGTCATATGTACTAATAGCAAAGGCTACATGCGAACTCTTACAACCACAGTTACGTTAGGTAACTTGGATTTCAGCTGTAGCTGTAGCAGCAGGTGTAGAGGAGGGATGAAGGGATGAAGAGATGCATGTTTGTGGGGGTTGAGTGCAACTCATTCAACCGGCCAGAGCGAGAAGAAGAGCGAGTGGGTCCCGTTGCCTATGGAGTAGAGGTCGGTGTGTGTGTGTGTGTGTGTGTGTGTGTGTGTGTGAGTGTGTGTAAACACCCCGGTGGAAGGGGTGCGTACTGAGATTATGGTGTTTGGTGAATATGGAATCGCGCCTACCGTGTGTGAGCGCGGCGGAGAGGGGACCTGCGATGTCGAGTCCTCTGGAGAACGTGACTACTGGAGATACGACCGACTGAAAGTTCAGACTGGGAACAGGTCAGAATCTAATAGAAAATGGTTCAATGATTCTTGTTCAAACGAACGCGCTCGCTGACTGATTGTCTCTTTGTCGAGAGAGCAGAGACAACAAGAGATGCAGGGATAGGCCTGTATAAATAGGGCTTCTGGGTAATTAGAGATGTGGTTAAAGAGTGGAGGCGTGGTTTCTGGAGGAGTAGGAGGTTGAGGCGTGGTCCCGCTCCCTAACCTCAGTCAATGATTACATCATCAACTACAATTATTCATTGGTCAATCACTGCTTGCCTTGATTGCCGTGACCGCACGCCACTGGTTTAACATCCAACAGATATGTAAAATATTGATAGAGTTGTGTTATTTTACCTTTAGTTTCTATCTACAGTCCACTCGCTATGAACCTGACCCTGACCACAATTGAGGCTGCAAATGATTTTTTTTATAAGGTGCCGGTTGGCTTGTGACTGTTGCTGATTGGTTTGCCCAAACTTTTCTCCGAACTTTAACCAGTTCCAAACAATGCCAAGCCTTAAGCGGACTCAGGCCTACAGCTACGCTGGAAGAATGAAAGCCAATCTGAAGCTGCGCTTCCTGTGCCATCCTCTAAAAACTAAATTTGTGTTGAGGATATGCAGTTATGTACTGTTATGCACTGTTATGCTAATGTTGCTAAAGTCTACATGAAGCAAATGTCAATATCAATATCACTTTTTAAATGCTAATTTATTAACTTGCAAATGTAATAAATCTGTTTCTGAGAAAACTTCACTCCGAGATCAATCTCTGTGGACAACTGGAACACTGCATGAGCATATCTAGTCAAAACATTGTTTGGTCCACTTTATCGTAGCTACACCTTAATAAGCATGAACAAAGAAATAATTCATAATGAACAAATTGTTAAATAAGAATGATTTAGGGTTAGTAAGTAGTAAGTAGGGTTAGAGTATCAACTGCAAACAGCTATTAAGCCTGAACCATTCCATTAGATTATCATTCTGAATAAACTATTTCTGTTTGTTCATAATGAACAGAGTTAGGGTGTGTAGGTCTATTATGATTAAAAGCTCAAGCATTTGAACAGTCCTTTTACTGCCGTTGTCTTTATAAATGTTTGTTGTTTGTTGCTGCCTCTGCATGTCAGAGCTGCTGAGACACTAGAGCAGCTTAAATCCTTGGGCTCTCCTTTCTGGGCTTTTAAACAAACACAAACGTCATGTGTATTTTAATTGTTTGTATATATGTATTATTGTACTTTGCTGTACAGCACTTTGGGCTTTTAAAGTATGTAAGTGTGCTTTATAAATAAACCTTGATATTGATATTGACATTGTTGTGTTTTCATGTGGAGGTGATGCTGGCCAGTGAGCCTCTGAAGAACCACACCTCCTGCCACTGCAGCACCTGCAAATATCACTGATATGAACCAGTCTAGCAGCTAGATCAACATGTACTCTTACAGTTTGTATTCTCAATGTCATTTCATCTTCATGTTTGCTTTTTTGCATTGTTATTACTTATTTATTGCAATTGATTAAAATTAAAATTTTGTGCAAGCTGTCCCTTAACTGTCTATATCGTATGTGCCAATATTTCCAGTCATATCTAATATAATAGTTTGGTTATTGGATACTTTTGCGTGTGTGTGTGTGTGTGTGTGTGTGTGTGTGTGTAAGTGTGTGTGCTTTTCATTTACACAACAATAAGGTTAAAAACAATTGAAGTATTTAGACTGTACCGTACTGAGTAAACAGTGCAATTTACATCGGTCAAAAATAATACTAATTCTAATAATGAATAATTGTAAATAATAGATAATAGAAAGGAAATGAAAATGACAAATTGGTTATTGGAAGCTATTTCTAATTATGACTTAGGCGCATAAGTAGGCGGTGTGAATATTTATCAATGGGCAGTTTGTGGAGAAATATTGAAAAAAAGTTGAAAATACAAGTAGAGCTGAGTTCTAAAACAGAATACCTCTTCATCAACAAGCGACATTTGATTGAAAACGCAGGTTTTCCTCTCGTTTCCAATATGGTGACGAGGTAACACTTGTGGAAGTACTTCAACCCATGTCACATCTGCCGCGCCAACCAAACCAAAATAAACAAATTAGGTAAAAAAAGGCGACTAAATCTCAAATATGTTCACGAGTTTATGAAATAAGGAGTCTAATCTTTTTTTTTTTTTTTTTTTTACATATTTACTACCTTACTGATTCGGCTTCATAGCTTCAGCCAAAGCTTTTCCATCGAAACCAGTATCTGGAGTGTGTCTCCTCACTGTCTCCATTTACTGCTCTGTCATGATGACCTCTCTGTACATCCCCCTGTACATCCCTCTGTACATCCCTCTGTACACCCTCTGTACATCCCTCTGTAACATCCCTTGTAATCCCTCTGTACATCCCTCTGTACATCGCTCTGTACATCCCTCTGTACATCCCTCTGTATATCCCTCTGTACATCCCTCTGTATATCCCTCTGTACATCGCTCTGTATATCCCTCTGTATTTCCCTCTGTATATCCCTCTGTACATCCCTCTATACATCCCTCTGTATATCCCTCTGTATATCCCTCTGTACATCCCTCTGTACATCCCTCTGTATATCCCTCTGTACATCCCTCTGTATATCCCTCTGTATATCCCTCTGTACATCCCTCTGTATATCCCTCTGTATATCCCTCTGTACATCCCTCTGTATATCCCTCTGTATATCCCTCTGCACATACCTCTGTACATACATCTGTACATACTTCTGTGCATCCTGCTGTACATACCTCTGTTCATACCTCTGTACATACCTATGTATATACCTCTCACATACCTCTGTACATACCTCTGTACACGCACCTGTACATACCTTTACTAAGGATAAATAAGGCATAGTTATTATGAAGTGTTACATTATTACTGATTTATTTCTATTTTATGATTTTTGCTTTTATTTGTCTGGTTTTGTTGTAAGTGTTTTAAGATCAAAATGAGCATTTATTCCTTCTGTTGTTTTTCATCGTTCTCTGTCTCCGTGCAGCACTTAGAAACGGCTTGTTAATAAAATGTGGACAGTTTGTCCCTACAAACATGAGCTGTCCTCAATCTGACAACATGGCGGACGTCTTCAGAGAGCCGAGACAGGAGGGGGAGGGGCTAACAGCTGCTGCAGGGAACATCTCTGCACAACCAACTGTCGACTCACTGTGCTAGTGATGAAAACGCAAACATGGACAGTACAGAAATCATGATCGACTGTATGTGAGGTAAAATGACTTTGAGCTGTGGAACAACATGCCGACCGGACATGGCATAAGATCATGTTAAACAATCTTGCTCCTATTTGTAATTAGCACCAGAAACATGTGTATTGTCAGTGAGCAAAAGTAGTGGTGGACAATATATACATTTTGTAGATAATATACTGAATATTGTTTTGAAACTATGCAACATTTGAATATAGAGTTTATCATTTATAGTAAAACATTTTACCAAAAAAAGCACATTTGTGATTCCTTTAAGACATTTGTTACACCATCTCATGAACTCGTACACCCCACTCTGACTGGGCCCTACACTTTGTGAAAGGACCTGGCAGGCCACTTCCTGCTCATCCTTTCCCACTGCGTGCTGCTGTTTCTGGTGTCCGGCTGGTCTGGTGCGTTGACAGGTTTCTGGCTTCCATTTCAAAACTTTAAACTTCCATGACTTGGCGGTCAGGTTTTTCTGTTGGATTAATTCTTCATGTGAACATGGCGACCTGGTAGGAGCTTTACTTTTACCCCCGATCCGCGGATTATGGGACATAATTATTATCATTTTTTTTTAATCTCTAAACAAAAGGATTATTGATCAGAATGTTTGCAAACAGAACTTTTGCGAATAAGTCTTTTGCGAACCTAAAGCGGAACTCATTTATAATTATTTTCTGTTATTGTTTGTTATCGTTTGTTTATCGGTTCCATTATAATGTTGACTGTTATTGATTCCCCCTAATTAATTATTATGTATATGGCATGGTAAAAAACCCAAATCCGATTAAAGACCCTCCAATTACCAAAAGAAAAAGGAGGTTGTCTTGTCTGTAAAATTACTTTTATTCAGCTCAAATCAGAGCGTTGCTGTACTGGTGTGACCCGGAGTACGAGGCACAATGGAAAAATATTGAGTGTAATGTTGTGCCGGAGGTTCCTGCGCAAGCCTCAACCCGCGCACAATCTGTGTTTACACATGGATAATATATGTAAATTACACAAAGATGTTAAATCTCAGGCTGGTGCTATCTGGCTTAAAACTTTGGTCATAGGCCAAGATTGTAAAAGAAAATTAAATGAAAAGCTTTTAAATGAAATACAATGGAGGACCACAAAATTTTATGTTTGGAAGGAATTCTGTTGGAAGAATTTTTAACACCATGTCAAAGTGCTCATTACTCACAAGGAGGGGCAGAATGTTGGAGAAACTTTGGTTGCCAGGAGGCTAATCATTTTCATGTGCTATGGGTCTGTCCTGTTGCACAAAATTATTAGACAGAAATAAACAAATCATTGCAAACTGATTTAGACACCACCATCAAACTCAATTTCACAACTATGTATTTGGGCCTCAAAACTACATAGATGGATTCATTTGGAACATTGCCATAATTTACATAATATTGTCTGAATATCGTTATCGTGATACTTGAAAAACTATAGAAAAACATTTTTGTCAATATCGCCCACCTCTAATCCCATAATGGACATTTAATAAATATATATATTTGAAATGGAGATGGCGCTGTCGTCCTACTGCTCCAAGTGCAAAAACAGCACAATTTTTTTTTTAATCAGCTAAGCACACACATCACAGTAACATCACATAATATGCAGCCCAAGCACGTCACAGCATGTAACACAAATATTAGTCTGACTATAAGAATCCTAAACGTATGTATTTGTTAAACAGTGAAATAAGGATATGGGTATTCAAACCTGTTTTGAGAATTGAGATTGAGAATGAGTTTTGGATGAGCGTCGTAACTATGTCCAGCTGATTAAAATGTTAAATGATAAGATGAAGGCAGCATGTGGAAACAGATTTTACAAATGATGAGGGGAAAAAAGTGGGAGAAAGTTGAGAAAGAGGGAACAACGTATATAAATCAACATTTAAACAAACGTAATCAGGCCAGATTATAAGATTATGATGATGGGAAGAATACCTGCATTCAAATAAGACATGTTGACATAATATGTGTCCTTTTTTAAACAGTTTGCAGAGGCCCAAACGTAATTCCTCATTTTACATTCCTAGCATCCAGCTATTCAGTTTATAATACTTTCAGAGGCCAGAGCGGAGTTTTGCTGTCCCGGTAAAGCTAACAAAAACTAGCATGCTAACAGTACACGCCCTGGTTCTTGTTCTATAAAACACTTCATAAATAGAGCGAGATTTTAGCACAAAAAAGCGGCTTTTACGATATATATGTCAGCACTGGGACAAAACAAATTTGCATGAACAAACATTTTGTGTTTTGCAACAGTGTTTACACCCAAAAGATAATTCTACATAAAAGTTATTTGCAAATGGTAGGCTACAAAAACAATACTAAATCATGTAACCAACTTGCACAAAACAAGTTTATTGTTCAGAACGAGTATAGTATATGCCAGGGCTATTCAACTTAAGGCCCGGGGGCCAGATCAGGCCAGCAAAACGATCTGATCCGGCCCGTGACCCATCTTCCAAATCTTATTATTATAGTTTTTTTTTCTCGTTTTCTGGTTTCATTCTGGGTTCGCACAAGTTTGAAACTGGTTTGCTGGTTAGTCCTTATTTAATTCTGCTTTAGAACTGGTTCGGACCTGGTTTAGACCTGGTTTGATTCTGGGTTAGTCTTGGTCCCGACCTGCTTAGTAGCCTTTCCGGCCCAGAGGCCACGGCCCCCTGAGAAATCTGGCCCTCAGGTAAATTAAGTTGAACAGCCCTGATATATGCAGTTCAGGATGTGTGTCAGCAAAGTAACTATAGCGACTCACGGTGGCGCAAAGAGAACAGTAGCGTCTGATGGTGCGCTGGATTGATCAGCGCCTCTCAATAAGTACGTCCAGCTGCTGGAGTATTGACTGTGTGGAGGAAACAGATTGGTCCCAAACAGGCACTGATACACAATCTGAGGCCCCTCCCCCCTTCACTCCTCCCCCTCCTCCCCTCTCTCCCCCTCCTCCACCTCCTCCCCCTCCTCCCCCTCCTCTCACCATCACAGCCAGTCGAAAAATGACTGCATAAGAATGTGGCAAGAGGTCACGCATGGGTCATATGAAGTCAAGATAATATGAGATGAACATGGATCTACTTGGAGCCTTGGAAAAAGTTCAAACTCAAATAAAATCTGGACTGACCATGACTGATGACAGGTTTAAGCTAGCAACACCCTATCCAGTTATTTTAATAAATCTATGGGTTACCCATATTGCTTTATAATAAGGCATACACACAAAGCATTTACAAATATTTATTGATCATTGACAAAAAACAAACAAATAATTTACACATTTAATAATCATTTACTATGGTTAGGATTAGGTTTAAGGTTAGGGTTAGTCTTAGGGCTAGTTATAACGATAAGGTTATTTATTGTCAATGATGACTGTCAAAACGTGTTGAATCAGGTTTAATGTTGTTTCTTTAAATAGTAAATTGTGTTATTGGACCTAATTTAATACTTATATATTGTTTTTAAAATGTATTTATTATATATATTAAATACAGTCATATTGTTAAAATATTATCTTTAAATAATCTTGCAACCCCCAGCTCAGTGTCCCATGACCCCCAATCCCCACTTCAGCAACCACTGCCTTGTTATAAAGTGTTATATTATTGCCTTATTTACCACTAACACACGTTGACACTAGCAGCTGGGGTTCTTGCGCCTCTGGTGGCAACAGTGACACTTTTTCTATATATCAAACCAGGACATATTTTTACAAGAGGTATTTTTTGCTCTGGTGTCTATGATGAAATGGAGTATTCTTACTCCTTCAGTGACTGTGACACAATATGTGGGATCAGACTGGTCCTGACATGGCACGTACCCTGAGACTATAAGTATCGGTTTAAAACAGGAAAACATTACGGAACAACACTGCTAAATATACACTTCCAATTCCAATTGTTATTCCATACACTGACTATAAGATTTATTTATGCACAAAAAGTGTACCCTGCCTTAACAACACAGCGCAGTTAGCATTGCACATATGTCTTCTCTAACTCTAAACCGCCACATTTGTTATTTTTTCTTCATGAATCCTTACCTGAAGTACATTTCCCAGGTGGAGTCTCTCTATTGTCTGTCCGGTGATTGTGTTTGCTGCAAGGGCCCTCAGGAGCCCGGAGTCATCAATATGCATCATGCAGCCAGCCCCGCGTGGTTCAGCAGAGCATGCTGTGTGAAGCATCTAAATCACAACCCAATATGCATATGACAGGGAGAATCTGTCACTTTATGTTTGTCCATGATCCATCATCTCATTTTAAAGTCCTATTATGAATTATTCAGGATTTCTACGCTACTTTGACCACCCTATCCTGTAGCATAACTTTAGAATGATGTAAGTGTCTTGGAAATACCTCAAAGCCTTAGTTAGCATGGAATATTGTATGTGTATGAAAAAACACTACCTAACACCAATCCCTTAATCTTTTTTCTGGGCTTGTTATTTTGGTCCATGTTTTCTCTAGCGTCTGCACAGAGCCAAGTGTGGTGTGAAAGCATCAGCTCAGTATCCTTCCCTGTATCGACTGGACATTCATCTTGTGTCCAGCAAGCCGCGCCTAAACACTGTATCAGCAAAGAAACAACAGCATGATGTCAACACCAGGGGGCAGCAGCAATTAGAATTATGGATTAGTGGCATTGACCCAGGCCTTATCTTGTCTGGTTAGAACTCTGTCCTCCTGTCACCTGTGGCTGTCAACGAAAGGAAGTCCTGCTCCATCTTCTTATTGGTCGTGTCGAAATGTTAAAGGTGCACTATGGGACTTTTCTAGTGGAGGGATTGCCACTTGATTTTAACATTGCAGATGATATTGCGTGTCCCTCTGTATGGCATTAAATGCATGTATGTGTCGTCATGGAGACAAGAATCAGAATAAGAAAAAGGTTTATGGCCATTGTCAGTGAATAACAAATCCAAAACCAACATGTGTCCGGTGATAAGGTGCAACATGATACAACAAATATAATAGCAAAATATTGTATTAATAATAATAATAATAATAATAATAATAATAAGGCATGAATAAAAAATTGGGTTAACTAAATAAGATTAAAAAAAAACTTATACTAAATACTTTGACTGAATATATTCAAGCAAGTGACGCAACCGGGCCAAGTTACTGGTCAGATCTGTGGAGACACCGCAAAAACACTTTCAAATTCCCCAGATTTGTGACGGCAGGGATAGAGCTCAGAGGTCTTTTGTGATTTTCTTAAGTCCGTAAATCATGAATAGTAGATTCAATCTTCCAGCTTTGTGACGACCCCTAGAATTTAGATGGATGACATTTCATTGTCCAGTTATTATGTTTTCACCTAAAAACCCTTCATACCTGAATTATGTTCCCAATATATTCCAAAGATTTAACCCTGCGACAAGCTGGCCCCTGTCCAGGATGTACCCCGCCTAAGGCCCAGAGTCACTGGGATGGGCGGTAGAAAAAATAAAATAAAATGACTATATTCCAGAAAGTATTATTTGCAGTGAAACACATTTCAAACTCTTGATTTGTTTCATGTTCCGTGTTTATCTTTAATGTCCAGACCAAACCAGGTCCAAACCAGGTCCAAACCAGGTCCAAACCAAACTTTTAAAAAAAGTAAAGGACTAAAATGAGGGGGTGCACAGTGGCAGAGTGGTTAGAGCTCTAGCCTCCCAAGAAGGAAATCATGGGTTCGATTCTTGGGCGAACTTACATCACATGACCTCTCTGGGTGGAGTCTGCATGTCCTCCCCGTGTTACCGTGGGTTCTCTCCGGGGTCTCCGGCTTCCTCCCACCGTCCAAAGACATGCATGTGTTAGGTCAATTGGCAACTGTAATTGGCCCTAGTGAATGAGTGTGAGAGTGAATGTGTGTGTGTGTCTATGTCTCTGTGTTAACCCTGCGACGAGTTGGCCACTGTCCAGGGTGTACACCGCCTAAGGCCCAAAGGCACTGGGATAGGCTCCAGTCACCCGCGACCCCTAACGGGAACAAACGGTAGAAAATGAATGAATGAAAGGACTAAAATGACTGAAAACAACATAAAAGCAGCAATTATGAGAATGTTGTATGTAATTTGAACACATTTTCTGTATGGATATATAATGTATATTTGAAGCCCATTAAAATTCATTGTACGTGTTGCATTACAATTATCATTTCTATTGACTTGATTGGGAGGGGCTCATGACAATCTGCTGCACCTTTTAATTTTGACTTGCCTCAGTTTATACCAGTTGTAAAAGCCACAAATGACTCACAGGATTAACAACCAGAAGCAACATTTTGTGACTCGCTTTACCATGTTGGTTGTACTAATGCATGCATTCTTGTGATATTTGAAATTTACAGCATTTATAAACGTTATTTTGATAATGCAACAAAAGTATTTCATGATATTTCATTTGCAAATGTAGTAGATGTTTGTAAATATACATACATAAATGCAAATGGTCAATTATAGGGCTTTCCCTCCAACGCTTACTCCAAATGTGTCTCCCTTTTGCCTTGCTTTCTCATGGTTTTATCATCATGTTGTAACGTTTCCCACCACAAAGGGGCACTGTGGTTCAACGTCAGCACCATCTCCAGCTTTGGGACCACCCTTTGCTCCGATCCTCTCCCCTTTCCTCCCGCAGCCGCAAAACGAACCCAGCAAACTGAATGTGCTGAGCTGTCTCCTGCCTATTCTCTTCCTGTATACCGCAATACGACTTTTAAAAGCCCATCCAAACTTCTTTATCTCTGCATTTTCTGTAGCTGCCCCTCCCCATGTTTTTCCTCTCTGTATTTTTCCATAAGGTTCCTCTGCGTATAGTATATATAATTTTCTTTGAGGCATTCTGTTTTTGTCAATATAGAACTTTTAAAGAACCAAGTAATACAACATAAAGCTGGGGAAGTATGAGAAACAAACAAAAATATGTTTAATTGAGCTTTTAACCTTGTTACAACTGTGTCTTTTCATCATTTTTTTTACTCCAAGTGCTATTTTAATGGAACTCTGTATGTTTGAATTAATCCTGTTATGTCCTGCAACTGACTCGATTGCTCAGAAAATTCCTGTTTTCACCTACCCCCTATCCCCGCCCACATCACTGTACTTAGTTGTGAGTGTCTGAGTAACGAAGACTTGTAAAATGTCACGTTGCCACTTCTTAAAGAGAAAAACATGTAAATGACAATCTGCCGCTTGTTACTGTCAAATGTCACTATGAAGAGGCGGGGCTTATCTGTTCTACAGTTTTGAACAGGAAGTCAATGGAACTGTTTCTATTACTGTCTTCATGAAGTGCTCCAGTCAAATTCTAGACAAAGCAATAACGTCTCCAAGGATACACGCAGGTGGCAAACTCCCCACCAGGAAAGTTACATTGTGTCCCTTTAAACCAGGTTGCTAAAGACGAAATATACAAAAACATGCACGCGAACGTTAACAACATTCAAGATAGGTGGTCTGAAGTCGCCTGGGATGCAGAAAACACTTGTCAGCACTCCCTCCATCGCCTCGAGCCAAACTCCAACGGAACTGTGCAATCAGATTTGTTTATTTGAGGGATGCATGTGAAATGGTCATTTATCATTTAGAACAAAATCACATTTCTCTCACCTCAGTCTCAGTCCTTAAGTTTAGTTCAGTCTCCAGTGATATCTTTTTTCCTTTCTTTTTTCCTAGTTAGCAGCCATATTTGTTCTGCTGCAGACGGCCCGTGACTGGCTAATCTACTTGTCAATCACGCGCATCTGAGCTCACAGACTGAACTCACACAAAACCCTGCATCGTGGATTGGATTGAATCCATTTTACAGCTCTTTGGGAACCTTGGGTGCTGAGAAGAAAGGGAACATTTTGCTACAAAAAACGTTGTAATAATAATAGTTAACAATGTATTCTAGCATACAAAACGCTACACATTTATCGAGACAAAACCAATATTGCTTTAACATCGACGCGTGTAATTTGGCCGCTGTGATTGACTAAAACTCATCTGAAAGTCACTCCTCTTCCTAAAAGATGGGGGCCAATAGGGGCCATTCCAGGTTGATATTACAGAGCTAATGTTATAATGTTAATCTGGTTTTGGTCATGTTACAGGCGCAAGTGATAAAATCCTTCAGTTAAATCCAGCTGACCAAACCAAGCTCTGGAGATGGGTCTTTGGGCGCTGCACTGCGGTCCCTGTTTGCCTCAGAGACCTTGGGCGGTGGGTCAAATGCAGAGGCCGTTTCAGTAAAGTCTTTACACCTCAACCCTTGGCCGCACAGAATACAACACATATGAGCACATAGACTTTACAAATGAAAATGTGTGGGTATGAAGTTTATACAGCGTATGTGGTGATTTGCATGTATTGCAGTATTTCATTTTCTGCCCTCTATGCTTTTTGCGTCCTTACTGGTTCATATAGTGCCGTTGCCGATATAGAAAAGTGTTATATCTTCACAAAGATAGTAGGGGAAGATATGGTATTGGATTAGATCTTAAATTCGAAATGGTTTGCATGAGCAGTTGGATCTTACAGAGCATGTACTGTCTACAACCCCGCACTAACCCCGCATTTGCATAATGCTTGAGTTGTAAGAGGGGAAATGAATAAAAATGCCTGTTCACATGAAAGGAAGGAAGGTGGTGATGACATGAAAAACATTACCGTTACAAGTTCCCACATTGGCCACACTGGTTTAGGTGTGATTTGCCTTGATCACAAAAAAGATGTAGTATTAAATCCAAAATAGTTTTGTTGAAAGAACTGTATCTGTTTTTACTGTCTTTAAAAATGTGAGAAACAAAACGAGTTCATTTTAAACTATTTGCAGCGAACCAAAGGCGTTCCTCGTATTCTGGGCATCCTTATTATTCAGCATTATTCAGCGCAATGAGTTTATGTTAGCGCTTTTCACAACGTTCAGAAACCAGAGCTAATTTTGCCATCGTGGTAAAGCTAACAGCAATTAGCATTTTAGTTCAGTGAGTAAAGGTAAAGGCCAATGCCAGTGAGTGTCTGGTGCTAATATCGCCGCAAGTCAAGGGTGGCTCTTCTCTGTGGAATGCAAAGGAGAGATTCTGGTTCTGGTGACAGCAAAAAAATAAATCAAAAAATACTGAAACACGACTAAGACAGTCCATGGCCAGGCATATGTACACGGTTGTGTGTAGGTGGCTGGAATGGACTTGACTCACACAAACACTGAGAAGCTCCTTGACAGTAACACTAAATAACCAAGCTATACATATGTAATGACTCAAAAATAAGAACAAATTACGTTTTGAATTTGACAAAACAAGTAAAACACAAAACTACAACTAGAGTATGGACTTCACCCTCATAAACAGATTACAGGATTGTGGGTAAGTAAGCGTGAATGTGCTTGATTATAATAACATATGAAGATGTAACTGCAATAATTCAGATAAAGTAAAATAAACCGTAAGCTTTACTTGTTTATGCAGCTACTTGTCTAAGAAGCTACAATTAAAAAATTACACAGTGTATGCAATTAGAATACGATTCATAAACAGTCACATGCCGTGTGTGTGACTGGGTATGGATCTTACTTTTTAATTTTGTACGCTCACAATCGATATATGCACATTTTATATAATATATTTGATAACCTGTATGGATTTACACTGCCCTGAAAAACACATTCTCATCATATGAATTTAATAACTAAAGATTTCCCTGTCTTAGCATTGACATTGTCATGCACATGCAGGTGTGTATGGATGAACAATTAAACACAATTACTGGTAGAAGGTACATCAACAATTTGTAAATGAAGATGGAATGCAAGTCCCTTCTTTGGTTTAGCATTTTAACAACAATGTAATAATGTATGTTGGAAAAGACCGTATTCAAACGTGAACCATAAACAGGCACACGTTCTCATGCGTGTGCCTGGGAATGGGCTTGTGTTAAAAGCCGCCACATAAACAAGCACACACGCACATTTGTGGTGTGTGCGTGAGTATAGACATGACTCTGCGTACAGGTCTGTAAAAGCACCAGGCTGAGTGTGTGTGCCTTGGTGTGGACAAACCTACTTACAATCAATGTATACATTATGGCACATGAACAATTAGGAAATTAATGTATTATGCAAGTAATATATTAGATCTGTGTCCTTAGTATTCGGTTATGTGTGTATATTCTACAGTCTTGCAGCTGCAGCTGTGAATATGAAACGCTTTGGGGGAGGCGCCCATAAGCTTTTGCTTCAGCCTACTCCCTTTGGGCTCTGTACAACATTAAATGCCATGAAAATCATGTATTGGCTTGAAACTGAAACGTCCCAAAAACACACTGGAGCACAAATCTCCAGAACGCAGCGGTTTTACACAGAGCACACAAGACGGGCACTATCGTCTTGTCAGCTAGTCTGGGCTAGTGTTTCTTTTGTATACAAGATCCACTTTTTTATTGTCCCCGTAGGGAAATTTGTCCTCTGCATTCAATGCAGCAGCTAGATTACTAACAGGAACTAAGAAGAGAGCACAGTGCTCCGGTACTAGAGTCTCTTCACTAGCTTCGAAATCCTCCACCTGACTTATAAAAACATAAATGACCAGTCCCCATCCTACCTCAAAGATGCTATAGTACCTTATCATCCAATCAGAGCACTGCGCTCTCAAAATGCTGGACTTCTGGTGGTCCCAAGAGTCTCTAAAATCAGCAAAAGGAGGTAGAGCGTTTAGCTCCCAAGCTCCTGTGTTAAATTTAATATTTTCACTCATGACGTGAAAAGAGGAAATAGCTGTTGCTAACATGTGCTAACGTCGTTTCGCTAAGCTTGTCAGCGCAATAAGATCAAGTCAGTGTTCGGTGAGAAATTATACTATTTTCTGAATATATCTGCTTTTTGTCATCTTGTTTTCACCTGACTCTGTTTTTTCTCACTCAAAAGATATTCGCAGGGTCCACTTTAGATCGCTTGAACAGTCAGGTACGGTTCACTTAAGACGGTGGAGGCACTTTCAGACCATACCAATCTGCTGCACCTCCAGCCACAACTCCGTAAAACTGATCTCGTTTGTGGACGACACCACCCTCATCGGGCTCATCTTGGACGGGGATGAGTCTGTCTACAGGAGGGAGGTGGACCGGCTGGTGTCCTGGTGCAGCGGTAACAACCTGGAGTTCAACGCCCAGAAGACAGTGGAGAATGATCGTGGACTTCAGTAAAGTCACAGCGCCCCAGCCCCCCTCCTCATGACAGACTCCCCATCACCACCGTTGACTCCTTCCGCTTCCTCGCACTACCATCACCCAGGACCTCAAGTGGGAGCCCTCCATCAGCTCCCTCATCAAGGAGGTACTTCCTGCTGCAGCTGAGGAAAGCCAAGCAGCCAGTGCAGATGATAGTGCAGTTCTACACGGCCATCATTGAGTCCATCCTCACCTCCTCATCACCGTGTGGCTACGTTGTGGTACGCTGGAGCCACAGCCAGGGACAAACAGAGACTACAGCGCCCTCTGCTGGAGCCACAGCCAGGGACAAACAGAGACTACAGCGCATTGTGCGCTCTGCTGAGAAGGTGATCGGTCACTTTCTGCATCTGTAAATTAAACTGTAAATTCTTGTGTACATAGTTGTCTACAAAGTACTTATATCTTATACTATAGTAAATTTCAATTGTTTCCTAACGCATGCCCTTTTGATTTCATATATGTTTCATATACCGTTATGTTGTTTTTATTATTGCTCAGTGTTTTATGTTGCCCCTTAATGCCGAAACAAGTTCCTATGTTTGTGAATTTTGTTCTGTGGCAACGGCAATAAACCTTTTCTGATTCTGATTCTGATCTACTCCAAAACAAACCATCTGCTTTTCAACATGCTTACTGTTCAAAACTAAACTCACAAAGGTAACAAGTGCATTGCACTCTCGGTTGAACAGGACTACCTGATTTCACAGACACCTCACCCCGTGCTCAGGCGCAGGAGGGGCCGCTTTGGAAGAAGCCTGAGCCCCTCTGCCATTACATTTTTGAACAACAGGCCCAGCAGAGTGCACTCTACTGTAAAATGACTTTTGTTGTTTTTGTCTGTTTGTCCATCTGTCAAACGAGTTCTGTGTTTGTGAAAAGAATTTCTCCTTGGGGACAATAAAGTCTGGTCCAACCAGTGTAAACAAGCCTTTTGGACACTTCGATGGGCTCTCTCAAAAGATTTGCAACCTCAAGCACATTGATCTAATACAGGAAAGACTTGTTTTAATGTCCACATTTTTTTTCTTTCTGTCTTGTATTTTCAAATCTTAAGGGAGTTAATGATGGCTGCCTTCGTTATCTATGAAAACATCTTAATCTCCCTCATGTGTCCAAACTGTCCTCTGATCTGACGTCTCCTCTCCGAGTCTCTCTTCCATTCAGCGCTCTTACCTCCGCATGGACCACTGCTGGATTTATAGGTCAACTGTCCGACCGGCTCAGCTCCATCAGACCTAACTCGCTCCCAGTGGGTCGGACTTACAGAAGGAGGGGGCGGGTACCTGTCAGAGGACTGCAGGTCAAGGTCTCATGAACACATGCAGAAGGGGGCGCTGTGTGGGTGCATCGAGAAGGAGCATGTAAACAAAGCTTGTGTTTGGTCAGGCAAAACAAATATGTCTATTGAATGTAGAATGTTGTTTATGTTAGCGTTACAGTTAGCGTTAGCATTAGAGTGTTAGCATGCAGCATTACAGCGAAGGGCCAAGTTTCAAGTCTGAGCTCATCTAGTTACACTTTACTGTAACTACACTTTGATTAGCCTTAATAAAGCATGAGCGTGACTAAATTCACAATGAACAGAAAGTTGATCTTAGAGTTCTTCTTAATAAACTATTTGTTCAATATGAATTAGGACTTTGTTTTTGCCGCTCGTTGTCGAGTGGATGGATAAGCCTGCCATGTGAGGAAGGCCGCAGAGTCGACTGTTAGAGTCTGGCTCTCGACTAGATTTGCTGCATGTCTTTCCCCGGTCTCATTCCCATGTCACACTGCACTGTCCTGTAGGGAATCCTTAAGAAGAGAATGAAGTCTTTTTTCATGCTATATTAAGATGTAGCGGTGTTGGTATTTATTATTATTGAAGCAAAAGATCTAAATTGTGTTTAATCCAGTGTTCAGAAAAGCACAGTCCTGTTTCTCATCCACAAATGTACAAAGTGCCATTGTGTGCACGTTTTGGAAAAACAAAATAGACTGTATTTCTCCTAAGAAATCCGTCGGCGCCAAACCACAGTGTTACACTGTGATTGGTCCGTTTACCACAGGAGCGGATTGCAAACGAATCAGCCGAACAAGAGGGACTCTCCAGAGTCTTTACTCACAAAAATTGTGAGAATTCATCTTGCTTGCAAGTTTACGTGCGCTCACAAGAGAGCCTCGTTTTGTTCGTATACCACAGACACGCCCTGGTTTCAGCCATTGTGTGCAAAGTTTTTATATTTCTAGCATTTATCACCGATAATTTATAACCTATTTTTGCTGTACTTTGTGACTTTGGGGCCGTCCTTTTCCTGTCTCTTGCTCAGCCTCTGTCCTCGATCGGCTTTACTTCTCCAATCCATCTTGTGTGTCCCCCAGGAGTTTGGGATGACTGCAATGCAGCTGAAACAACAGAAGTGGTCTGAAGTTCGACCCAGAGAGAGAGCGAGATAGAGAGAGGATAAAGAGAGAAGGGGAGAGAGGGAGATCTGATCCTCAAAGATGGGGAGATGAGAAGGGCTGCTCCCGTCTCCTGCCTGAATGCACCGCTACAAAGACCCAACATGAAGCAAACGATGAAATGAGAATGGAAAATGAAAAGATATACATGTCACTTTGAGCCAGTATCAAGTTCAGAAAATAATGATTTATTTATGAAATGAACAAAACAACAAAACACCACCACGATTTATTTCTGACATATTATGCTTTTGTATGCTTTATAGCTGTACCTATGATACAGCTGGTTCATTATGTTATATTGTGGACATTTTCAATCACAATATTGATCGAAAATGTCTACTAAAAGAATATGACTCCTTTGAGGGTCACGTATAGTTACAGTATTGTAACTAATGTTGGTAGTTAACTGGTAACTGTTCCAGTGAGGTTGAGCAACAGTAAAGTACCATATCATTTGCATAAAAATGGTACTTGACATTTGACAGATCAACACAAAGATCATTACTATAAATAGAGTTACTCCTTTTCCTTGCCAATTTGACACATTGTGATTGGTTTGAATGATAATTGGCAAAGCAGTTTAAAGGACAAATATGATGCATTGTTTGTATTGTCATTAGGCTTTAAACATGCTGGTGAGTACCTTTAGATTGGCATGTCATGTTTTAGAACACATTTGGATCTCTGTTGTTTCCCACATTAAATGGGAGAAATGCATAGAACGAGTCTGGAGATGGATGGATTTATGGACCTAAAAAACAGCAGCAAAGCTTCTCAGAGCCACGTCACGGATCGAGAACACATCAGTTATCAAGGAGTGTTTTGAACCAGGATTCATTACAGGTATGTTTTGGATGAGGGAGCAATGTCAGAACATGGTTAAAAGCATTGCACATGTGTCCTTTTACGGCTCGGTCAGGTGCCATGCTGCTTTAGCTGAGGCTCAACAGTGTCAAAAGGGCGAGGACACAACCGCTCCGTACAGTGGGACTGACGTGTGGGAGCCTCTTATCGCCTTTGTGCATATCAGATGATCAGACGTCACATTAGGATTGACCTTGACTCCGTGTGTGGTGCGTGGGCATGGAGACCGTGCACAGGTGCTTTCCTTATCCGCCGCTCTCACACCTCTTTTGGGCGTCCGGCCAGCCAATAAGGGCCCTCCTTTCAGGTTCCAGAGTCCAGGGAACCCTGCCAGCCAATCACAGGCCTCCCAAAAACACTGCCAGCAGATGACGAACATCCAATCAACCTTCCGCACTGCAACCCAATCAGAGCACTCAAACTGCATCCTTGACTATTAAACGGCTCAAAACCACTTTACACTAACTACACCGTAATTAGCCTTAATGAAGCATTAACAAGCCTGTTATTGGCTTTTATACATGCTTTAGAGTACATATTTCATGTTTTACTTACATTTATCGAAACACAAATTAAGTTGCATCAGTCTGTGCTCCCTCTTCAGGATTTGGTGTTAGAAGATCATCTGGCAAACGCATGTGCAGTTATTTCCCCCGCGGTTGTCAATCCACACGGCTTCTACCTTTGACATCACAATCCAGGAATAACTGGAATGGAGTGCTTTCTAAGGTTTAGAAGGAGAGGACCTTGTGAAGCGTGAATGAAGGTAAAAGCAACTCCATGTACTGTATGGAACAATGTTATAACATGGTTAAAAGCTCAAAAGAGTCAATTTTGCACAACGTGTCCTTTAACAAAGAGCCCAAAATGTGTTGGTGTAATTATAAACTATCTTATACAATGCACTATATTATAGAGCCTTATTACTACCATTTCAAACCATATATTCAGCCCCATCTCTTCCCATTATAGTAATAGTCTCTGATGGGTCCTGTCTGAAGTGTGCTGTAAATGAAGTCCTCTGTCACTCCTCTCTTCTTTCACACATCTGTCTCTGCCTGTCACAGCGTTACACCAGCCTGGCCTACTCCACATCTGAGCACAATTAGAGCCAGTGGAGATGTCTTCTGTCAGGATCCATCCAGAGGAGACCAGAGCGGTATGAAAGCACAGGGTCTGAGCGGAGAGCGAAGTGGACAATCCTGACGTTATGGAGCTGCAATGAAGGGTCAGTGCTATGGAAAAGAAGAATGAATGGTTTGACGGCACAGTTAGAAAGCGACCTGATTTTCAAACCGCAAAAGGAGGGGGAATAACGACGCAACCGACCCGCAACACTTACTGCAAAAGGAAGTTCATTTCTGTCATCATTTCAAGTTGCAAAACATTCAAAAAGTATGATAACTAGAATTGTAAGCCTGCCCAGTACGACTCCTTGAAATGAACATGGTAAGTCATGAGCTCAATGTAAAGTGTGACCGATTGCGTTTTCTCATTTGGTAAAAGTGGGCTTCAGTATTGCCAGTAAACTCGTGGCTCGTCCTCAGTAATCTTCTGCGTGGATGCCACAATGAGCTGGATCTGTCGTTAACCATCCACATCTTCCTGGAAACGGGGGGCTGATCATGTGACTCAGTGTGCTCCGTATGCATTCAGACGGGTAACAAATCAAACACACTCATTCCATTTGTGTGACAGCCCTGGGTTAGTCATTAGGGTCCATAAGTGGGGGGTCATGTGATTTACCTCTGTATTTTATGATAGAGCCGTACACTTTGAAATACTAAGGTGCATTATAAATTCATGGATTGGTTTAGACAGAATTTAAACCTGTTTTATGTCAAGTTTAGTTCAGGTTTAGACCTGGTGACTTAAAGCTATGTATGTTAAATGTTCATTGACATTTGCTATGCAAAACGTACTTTTTGGAGCATTTAATTATGTTGTATTGTTGACCCCTCATCAAAAACAAACCTGGATGAATTTAAGAAGTTGTATTAAATACATCTCACACTCTCGTTCTGAGGTATTGTGTTCACAGCAGTCGCGTTGTCTAAGGGCTTCATTTATTGTTACAATGCATAACAACGTTATGTTGTCATTGTTCATTCCCACTGCTGACAGCAGAGGGCGCTCCTATGCCTTATCGCCTCATTGGAACTATTATTTTAATTAGAAATTGTGAAATAATAAATCCAAACTGATCAAAAAACGGTTTAAAAAGCAATTAAAGTCACACGAATTCATGATTCACTTTACGTTAAAGTTTAGTTTTAGTTCAGACGGAAGTTTCAAGTGAAACTGTAAACAGCTATTCTCATATTATCACCATGGTGCGGGAGAAGCCCTGGCCATTCTGATGTTAATCAGGTACTTAGTGATGAGGGAGCGACAGTCAGTTTACAATAGGACGTTGATAGCCCATTACAGGGCTGTTAGGATACAAAGAAGAGTAGTTTCAAGCGAAACTGTAAACACTGGATAGTATCCCGAGGTTCCACCCGGTGGGCAGGGCCTACTCAGAGGAGGTTAAATATCAGAGTTCTCAGACTAGATCCGCAGATTGACTCTTGGATGAGTCGAAACGTCATGTTTTTCTAAAAACAGTGTCCAGATGAAACAACTGCATCTTTTTTTTTACAGTGGAACATTCCTGGACGGATGAGGGATTACACCAATTTAAGACTGAAATTAAATGAAAAAGACAGAGTTTTTATAATTCTCTGTTTAGACCTAATGTAGACTTTGTTATTTTAAACTAATATTTTCCTACTAGTTTAGCCTGGGTTTGAGCCTTGGTTTAGACCTGGTTTAGGTTTGGAAATGAATGTCCTTGCTCAGACCTGATTTACACCTGGTTTAATAGCAATTTAGTCCCGATAATTTACTCTTGTGTAGACCTTGTTTAGTCCTAGAAGTAATCCACTGATCATTGCTTGTTGGTTTTGTCCTTGGCTTTACCAGGTTTAGACCCATTTAGTCTCAGGACCAGGTCAATTGGGCCGCGATTGGACAGTCCCAATTTGAGTAACTTAATAAATTTGTGTCAGTTATGCCACTTCGTTAGCTAGAAACGGTTAGAAGGCTATATCAGTTGTACAGTTGTATTATAATTGTACAAACATACAATATTCCCATGCAATATCATGAAACGCATAAAATATTTCACTTGAGACCGTTACCTTGATGTTTTTCTGCACTGATCTGTTGGCTCAGGTTTGTTAACAGTTCAATGTTGTGTTTTACAAACATTAGGCGCATCTTTAACTAAAAATACTGTGGAATGCACTTTTGGCAGACGCAAAAAATAAAATAAAACAATAACATGGAAATGGATGAAAATGACTGAACTGTTAGGACCAGACTTAAACAATCATTTACCGTACAAATGGGACAGTTACATAAGGGTACATATGCTAGACGTCTACTATGCATATTAGTTTTGATTTACGCAAAATGCACACAAATTCTATATGGATTCAAATTGGGGAATCACTGAGACAATAAAAAGAGCCATTGCTTAACGTACTTATTTGCCTATATGAAAATCCATACAGGCATAAAGACGGTAACGGAAATATTATACTCAAAAATGAACACTTAATTGTACATCTATGGTATAAAGTGTTGTCATGTACAGATCACTCCAGGGCCAAGGATACAGTATAAAGGCGACCCCTGCGCCCTGAACTTTGACCCTCCTGAGTCGGCAGAGTTGGGTCTTGTTCAGTCAGCACGGCCCGAGGTTAAAAGAGGAGACAGGGAGGATGGACCTTAAAGTGGTGCTCCGGGGATCAAAGGTCAGAGGAAGTGCGCCTTGATGAAAGTGTTGATGCTCTTGTGATGTGAAGTGGGCGGATCCTCAGATGCTTAGCTTATGTAAGAGAGTTTGATTTGAATGCAGAGCAGGGTAAACACGTAGGCTTCAGTAGTGGTGCGTTGGGCTGTAAGGGTCGTCACTGTTGAGGAGTTCATCAACTTTTCATCGAAACAAGAATTTTTTTCAATTTATTTTTTACATCTGCATTACAAATCCTATGTCTGCAAACGCATGTGGTTTGTAACGGAGATCAGATTTTTGAGTAATAATTTTGTTTGTAATAAAATGCCCTCATTAAAATACGTGTTTATATTCATTAAATTAATATTAAGAAAGTTTTACTCGTTTTTTTAAAGAAAAAATCGAACAAAATTGAAATTGAGCAAAAAATGACAAAAACATTTTCAAAAATAAATACTGGGACATTGGTGCGTGCGTTCCAGTCGTCCTCAATGGTAGGATTCTTTTTCATTTCTGATTTGTAAATTTACACCCGAACACCTTTTCATCTCAGAAATCTTACTCTGGAACTCTGCGCGCTGCGTTTGGTGAAAGATAAACACCCGACAGCTTCATTCGTGATAGAACTTTATCATGTTATCTGTTATTTTACCTTTATTTACTCTCTGTTCTCCACCTCTGTCTGTGAACCTGCTCCTGTTCCATTGATCCTCTGAAATGACAGATGCACTGTTATGTTAATGTAGCTACATCAACACAGACCTATAATGTCAACAAAAGCAAAAATAATAATTATTATAATAACGATGTCTGCGTTAATATATACAATATCAATATAATTCGATCCTCATTTTGGCGGATTTGAGCACTTTTCTTTTGTTTTTGTTAATTGATTGAATAGTTAATGTCGCCCTTCGAGGAAACTGTCTTGACAAGTGGAACACAGAAACTTCGATGTAGACGTCCGATAACGTTCTGAAAAGAAAGATTGTATATAGTATAAAACCTTTAGGTAAAGAGTGCTATAAAGTAAATGGGATATTGCCGTTTGTGCCATGGCAGACAGTGTGTTGAAGCTGATGGCCTGTGTAAAATGGTTAGTCCAGGCAGGTCAGGGTCAAGGCTGCCCCTCACTCCTTTGACAGCTTCATGAGGCTGAAAACAAACAGCCTCCACACCATCAGCTCTGCAGACCACTCACCATTTAGTTACAACAAAACATACTGAGGCATGGCACAGAGCTGTATCCTAGGTTTACATTTGTTATGAACATAGCAAATTGAACATTTTATTTTATCTTATTAACCTTTATTTAACCAGGTAAGATCCCATTGAGATCAAGACCTCTGTTTCAAGTGTGACTTGGGTCAAAGTACAAACAATTGCAGCACAGAGTATAAAAATTCAATTCAATTTATTTTGTAACGCCCGAAATCACAACAGAAGTTGCCTAGAAGTGAAACCGTGAAAAACAGATTAAACAATGTCCCAACATCCCGTGTCCTTAGACAAATGTCACAGCATCCCCTGTCCTAAGACCCTCCTTCTCGGCCTGGAAAACTACTCAACCTTTTTGGGAAAAAGTAGAAATCTGTAGGAGTTCCACAGTGAAGGAGAGATCCGACTCCCTCGGACGGACAGGCGGACGCGCCTCAATTTGCAGACGGTGGAGCTGGACCCACTCAGGAGGAGAACCAGTACTTCGAGGCAAATGAAGAAACAGATGTATATGAAAAAACATTCGCAAATACACTAAACAAGAGACATAGTATAAAAAGATTAAAAAAAATAGAACTCCATTTAGAAGCACTGACCATTTTCATTTGACTTAGGCTCTTTGTTTTTTAAAGTGGCGAGAGCCCTTATAGGGGCAGGTGCTATTAGGGGCCGTACCATATGGCGTGTGCCTATAGAATGCTGTGTCGTGCACACATAGGCTAGAAAGCCGTGCGCACCTTTTACCCTCCTGTCCAGTGCTTACCATCTGTAGTGTACACAGAGCAGTGCTGGTGTGCACTGCGTTTATTACAGACACAACTATTGTGTGTCACTGGTCTATTTACACTTGTGTTTGACTCTCAGTGTGGTTCAATCACTGGAGACCACTGACCAGCGAGGCCTGGGACAAAAAGCCTAACCTGGGTATGATGCCACAATCCCAAAATAAAACTCAAGGATAGGTTAGATTTATGTTCTAACCTAGAATGAAATAATGTCAAACTTTCAGATGCAGAGGAAGAGCAAATGTAGCTTTTTGGGACAGATGCAATTCAACACCTTGTTCAAGTGTTCAAATGTGGGGAAACAGTTACATTTTTTTATTAAACTGAAGACATTATATGTTTCATGACCTCAAGCTACTAATATTATCTTATCAATATTTACGATCACCGTACAAACGATTCTTACCATGCACAAACAGGCACTCTCTCTCCTCCATCTTGCGGCGTCTGCCGACACAATACTTACCAAAGATATCAAAAATCTTCTTGTGCTGTATCATCCACTCTTTCCAAATGTCCACAGTGATGCTGCTCTCCACCCATGCACTGCTGCCATACTCTGATTGCTTTGTGACAAACGCCGGTCTCTCTTGTATCTCAATTAGTATCCGCCGGCTCTCCATCTCTGCCCTCCCCCCTCCTCCCCCACCCCCCTAGAGCTTCACAATACTGCTGATGCATCACCACCTTCCCGGATAATTTGTTTAAATGACAGATCAGGCCAACTAACTCGATTTGCGTTCCTATACCGCATGTAGCGTCTGTTAATAAAATCCTCCCCACCCCCTTTAGCCTGTAACATGATCGCTAAACCTGCTATATTAATTGAACGGCCAGGTTGCTAGCTAGGTTTTGGTCATTGAGTTCATTGATTGCTTCGCGGGCTCTTGCAAATATGGTTGAAGTTACGCTCGATCAATCAAACAATTAAGCCTGGGTCTCTGAAGCCCGCCGTGCTCCAGTTAAGCCTCACTTCCAGCTCCCAGTGCGACACGGGCTACATTAATTGCTTCTTATAACAAGAAATAGGCAGACTACCTTAGCATGTCTCTGAGGATTACTCTGGGAGACTGTGTTGGGGAACATGAGTCTGCATTGTGGGGTAATATGGTAAAATAAGACATTACCATCTTGGTCAGGAGTACCTCGCTGCAGGACTAGCCGTCTTCTGTGCGTGTTTTGGGTTGCAAAGAGTGAAAAATATAAATGCATTCCAGACATCTGGGAGATCGGTTACTTACCACTTGAATGTTACGAGTTCCAACTTCGGAGTGTTCCAACTGAAAAAACTTGTATGTAAACAAAATGGCTAATGCTAACGCCCAGGCTAACAAGAAGTAAGTATTATATGAATCACAGTTACCAGTTTGCTGGAATGCACCATTACCAAGAGACTCAAAGTTGTCTGAACTCTTGCGTCACAACAAGAAGGTATTCTGTATGATTCGTGGACCGCTTAGATGTGGGGTTTGCGTGTTCTCCTGGTGTTGTGGTGGGTAATAGTCAGGTTGATGGACATAAACCAGGCACAGTCCGCTAATTGTGGAGCCTGATTCTCCGATCATCAGCTTACTATGGCCCTCAAAAGTCACGCCCACTTCTAACTAAAACACATAAGACTGGATACATTTTATAGTCTTCTTCTGAACCTGGGTACACCATAAACATTAAAAAAAACATTTTGTTGAAATTTTGATTTAAAATATGTTTTTTGTACTGAAGATAATTGCCGTGGACATTCAATTCAATTTCAATTTATTTTTGTAACGCCAAAAACACAACAGCAGTTGCCTCGAGGGGCTACAGTGGAAAAAACAGAATAAAAACAGAATAAACAGGTTCATAGGGACTTGGTAATGTCCCAGCATTCGGTGTCCTTAGACAGATGTCCCAAGCTCCCCTGTCCTTAGACCCTCCTTCTCGGCCAGGAAAAACTACCAAACCTCTTTGGGAAAAAGTAGAAACCTGTAGGAGTTCCACAGTAGGAAGAGAATCCGACTCCCTCGAACAGACAGGCGGACGCGCCTCAATTTGCAGATACACGGTGGAGAGAGACCCACTGGAGGAGAACCAATTCTTTGAGGCCGATGAAGAACCGTTCATATGGAGTAGAGACCGTTTCTCCAGGCAGTTGAGGAGCATCTGGATCCACAGGTCATCGATGTGCCTGCTCCACTCCTGTCTTGGAAGTGGGGGAAAAAGAAGGAAAAGAGATGAACAAATTGCAAGTGAAATTAAATATTAAATATTGTTTGATAGAAAGGTAGTAAAAAGCAGAGGATAGTGCTCAAGCTGCCCCCAGCATAGTCGCTCCAAGGGCAGCAGAGCTGGGAACTGTAGGTTTTCCAGACATGAGTTACATCGCTGGTAAGATTCCGAAGTGCATTTAAACTGTTAAGTCTATGGGAAACAATTAACGGGAAATTTACTTCCGTGACCTCTGCGAGCTTCAAGGTGGGTCTCCTTATAGCAGAAGGTTTGCCCGTCGCTCACTGGTATATGTCATTTTGTGGTAATCTATGAAAGTCCTCTGTGTTTTTAAAGTTTCAAACCTTCACCAGACTCATTCTATTACTGCCTTCTGTTGGCGGTGGTGCTTTTACTTGTTTTCCTCAGACAGTCGAGGGAATGCCCACTAACGCACCCCTGTGGAGGAAATAGTCCATTGATTTTTATGTAAAGAGCAGCACTGTTTCACTGTTCAGCAACTGCAAGAGCAAACATCATCTTTAGGAGTTATTTTGTACCAAATACAGATACAAAGACAAAAATGAGAATATAGTGGTCCACCGGCTCAACTTTGTACAGATATCCTAGCAGCAAAAGCAGACTAAATGCTATCTTAATGCTTGTTCCGCCTGCTATATTTTAACATCTACAGCATATTCAGTTACTTTTTTGAGGTTACACTATGGAAACAATGTTCGTTAAGACTAATTTGTGACTCAACTTTAATTAGTTGGGCATAAAATACACATAATATGACGTGTTGCCAACTGCATCTATACAAACACACACATTTTACCAGAGCTCAGGTAGCACAAAGTAGATTAGACGCCTGAAGAACTCCTTGTAGAGGACCTTTAAAGACCCTTCCAGATGCCAGAGACCCATGTTCTGTAAATGGATGATGGATGTGTCCCCCCCCTCTCCTCCGTCCCCCCACCTCTCTGTTTAAAGACTTACAGGCCGATAAAGCCGCGTTCCACCACAGTGACAGAGGGATTATTTCTCATTCATGCCTCCGTGACAGGAATTCTCCCTACCCTTCCGCCCTCCTCCCTCTGCTGCAGCCATAAGGCCTTATCAATTCAGTTCACTATACGGCCTGTCACCTGAAGACCAGCTCCTTGGCACCGCGCCCCAGCAGCATCTGTCGGGGGGGAGGGAGTGGGTGTTAATGTCTCACTCTATATCTCCTCCTCACTCCTTTGTCTATCCCTTTAAAGTCGTTCGCCCTGCTCCTCGTAAGTCACCACCGAACATGTGCAAAGATGCTGTTGTAATGTTCCACAGATATTGGATATCTTGCAGCGGCTCGGAGAAGTGAACTGTCAATTTGAATGGGTCTTTAGTATTTAATGTGTATGTTACAGTTTGAGACATTTGCAAAACAACAGCTGGATGAAAATCAAATATGCACATTTAAGAGCACCTTTATTGGGTGTTTTACTGGCAACACACTTATCCACAGCCAAAGTAAGGTTGAGTTCAATGCCCAAGGTCACAACAACACTACACACTTGGGTGGGATTCCAACTCTTAACCTTACATCTGGTGGTCAAGCATGATTCCGCAACACCAACTACGCCACTGTTGCCTCAATAACTGTTATGTCAATGTATTTTGTTCATTGTAAATCAGAATATTGATCTAAAACAGCATAAAAATATGGGTACGACTTATTGTTAATAACTGCAGAAGTACAGAGCAGTGGGCAAAGCTAGTGGGTAGGTGAAATAGACATTTCTAGTAGGGTTGAAACAAGATCATTTTCAACTAAGTTATTAATCAAATAATAATTATCTGGACTTTAAACAGACGTGTGCAGAGAGGAGGTTCTATGTCTAAGACAGAACAAAAACGACTAAAAATGAAATAGGAAACATGTACAATTAGTGTTTTTGATCAAAAACATTTCTAAACAACTGTTTGATTAACCGAAAGAATAACCGTTAGCTTACTCAATTATCAACTAATTGTATGTTTCTAGCCACTAATATTTGCATACTCATTTACACTCCAGTCAAGTTAGAATCCTTCTGCTAGTCCTCTATAAACAATGGCAAATGGATATTACCAATTGAAGCAAAAGAAGAAAGGTGAAATACACAAATCCAAGCAGGCAAAGCCTAGACATTACATCATTGATATTTAAACATCATCTAAATTAATACTAATCACTTAATAATAATCACACATTCTTGGTCACTATGGCGTGACTGTGAGCGTGCACACTTCTATCTTGACCTTATTCCACTCCTCCCACTTTTCCTCTTTTTGCCACAGATCGGCACTTCCGTTGTAATGGCACGTCCGGTCCAGCGGGAACACTGTTGGTTTGAACGGAGAAATTGGGAGAAGTCTCCAATGTTCATGTGACCAACAAGTCAACAATGCACAGATTCTCTGGATGATCCGAAAATGGCTTTTTAGTCTGTGTAGAACTTATTTTCTCTGGAGGCCGGCAGCCCTGTGTTAACTAACACAACCAGAAGAAGGATTGCATCGTATGGCGGCGCCCAGACGGGCTTCTGGAATAAGGTGAATAGCCCCGCCTCCTGCTGCTTCCCTCCTTGAGCACACAAAATGTCAGGCGGCAGGATACCATAAATCACAGGCCTCTCTTTTTTAGGAAGACTCCCTTAATCTGCTCTGAACCGCCACCTGGCCTGATTTCTAACCTTGACAAAGCACATGTGTGTCTGTGTGTGTGTGTGTGTGTTGTGTGTGTGTGTGTGTGTGTGTGAAGAAGCAAGGCGCTCAGTAGGATGCTGACACTCTCACATGCGCGCTCCTACACATGTGCGTGCTCACACACACAGGCTGGGGAGGTGATGGGGAGTGTAGTGTCCTTGGGCTGTAAACATGCCTGGAGAGGCGCTGAAGGACCTGTATGTCACTGCTGAGCAGAGATTGAAAGTGTTGACGATGTGACGCCGGTGAGGTGGGACGAGCAGGTCGCTCGGCGAATTCACCTGTTCTGGTGTTGTAGAAAGTAATGAGGACTACGTAAACACTGTTTTCTTCAAGGACACGAAGTATGCAAAATGAACCTTTTAACAATGTTATACCATTGTTCCTCATGAAAATACTTGGAGCTGTATTATGGTGTTATGATCAATTTTGTAACTAATTCTATGGCCCTAATATGATCTCTGTGGGCTTTCTTGCATCTGTCCCTGCTAACTGTGGCTCATTATAGCACAAAGTCAAACACTGCATTTGTTTTAGAGTTGCCAGGTCTATAACTAAAGCTTGGAGGAATATAAACTGTCTGTAGTAATTGGAAGTGTTTTGGCACCTGTCTATACACTGTGGATGTGCAATTCATGGCTGAACCTTGTATATACTATAATTCTATAAGGAGAACTAATAAAAACCTTTGAATTGCTAGGTGCCTTTATACTCAGTTTTTAAACAGAACATAAAAGAAATGGCAGGATGTGAGCAAGATACAGATACAACATATTATACATTAAAACATAATTTGCATTGCTGTACGTGCTATATTCCTACATTTTCTGTGCAGTACATAGTCAAGGAAGTACCACTTTTCAAAGCATGTACTTCAATGATGAGTAACCTGGACCTGAGCATGGCACTTTCTGGTGTTTTTTTGCTTGTTTGGTCTGCTTGAAGTGAACTCTGGTAAATATTTATGAAGTTATAGGAAAATTAACCACTATCATTGTAAAGCTGTCATCTACTGTCTAAATTTGTGAAAAGTTTCAGGTATTAGCATATTTATATTTTGTCCAAAAAACACCGCACAAATTCGTAACCTGTTTACCATCAACGTTCATATTCTGCATAATTAGATGTCATTACGCACATGCATCAATTAATTGTAGTACTAATAGACCAATAAAACCATTTAATAACACATGTATTAAATACGATAATTCCACTTTTAATTAAAATGAAAATGGCCCTGGTCGAGCCTTTACTTGTGAATGCATTATCATCCTGGACTAAACCGCTACTCCCAAAGCTGCATGAAATATGGGCCAGCCTGGAGGAGCGCCGCACGGACATTAGAGAAGTAATTAAGCCGCTCCCCTCTTTAGCTAATTGGAGATGGGGAGCGAGATAGCCATTAGCTGCTTCTATTTTCATGTCGCGGTGCAAAATGGCTACGTGAGATTATTCAGGAGGCGTATAAATTCATACTAAAGATATACAGGTGGACATCATTGTGGTCAGAGATGGTGTTGGCTTGCATTGCTTGAATATATATTGATACTGGAGATATTCAAGATTAGTGTGAGATGAATAGAGGATAATGAGTCATTTGTAGCATAGAAGGGGGACCCCAAATCTGACTTGTGCCGTCCTGTTTGAAGGGTCTGAAGCTCCGCAAGTGAGGTCCTGTCCACAAAGCGGGTCTGCCCATGTCCAGAGAGCTGTGTTCTGCAATTAGAGCTTGCGCTGTATGAGAGACCCTTCGTAAAAGTCTCAGAAGAAGGCGTTATTGTCTAACTTGATTAATTCTGCCACTAACTTCGCTGTGGATGACACATGCCCTATTCCCTGCAAAAAGTTATAACGCCCAGTCCCACTGAAGCTAGTCTGAAACGTGCTGTGCTAAATGTCAGATCCTTATGTAACGAATCATTATTAATTAATCATTTTATTTTTTCTCATAATCTTGATTTTATGTTTTTAACTGAAACATGGCTTGACAAATACACAGGAAATTTAGTTCTAATAGAATCTGCTCCACCCAACTTTATGTTTGAATCTGAAACACAAGAAAACCAAAAGGGAGGAGGTGTGTATGCTTTTGTTAGAGATGAAATAGTTACCCACAGGTGGTCCTTGGGGTGTTTTCAACATTTGAGTATGTATCCTTTAAAATGGAGCACAGATGCACAGACCTTGATGGTTTGGTCATTACAGGTGGTTTCAATGTTCATGATAATAATGTTTGTGACAGAAACACTTAAGAGCTTAATGCTGTCTTTGAAACTTTCGGTCTTACTCAGAATGTGAGTGGCCCCACCCACAGCAGAGGGCACACACTAGATCTTCTAATTACAAAGGGGGTTAATATTTCAAACGTCAATGTGGTCGATGTTGCTCTGTCTGATCATTTCTGTGTCTTCTTTGACCTGTCTGTTTTTCCCAAACCACCGGCTGGTCCTGCAATTGTTCGGAGGAGACACGTAAATGAGACAGCACAGGAAAACTGTTTATGGAAATGATTAACTTTTTAACAACTTGCGTGTCCTGTTTGCCACAATAACAGATTTTAAAACCTCCAGCTCAGCTGCCGTTAGAACTCATTTCCACATCCAAGTGTCGTTTGCATTATTGTTTAATTACAAAGGTCAGGGCATTAAAATGCTATGATTCCCACAATGCAAAAAATATCCCTAAAAACCACCTACACACTTGCAGCACTCACTTTGCACCTGTAACTGACAAAACTGTCCAGGAGATCATCACCAGCCTGAGTTCATCTACATGCTGCCTCGATGTGTTACCCACCAGATTTCTAAAGTCTGTGCTGAACAGTTTGTTAGCACCACTCACTCACATAGTTAACATGTCGCTTCAATCTGGAACATTCCCAATGTCTTTTAAAACTGTGGTCAAAGCCTCTCCTGAAGACAGACCGTCTTGATGCCGCAGTACTGAGTCATTACCGGCCCATCTCTGATCTGCCATTTTGGGACAAAGTCCTTGAAAAGGTTGTTTACCAACAGCTCACTGATTTCCTCTGAATAAACAACTCATTTGATGTTTTCCAGTCAGGTTTTAGACCTCATCACAGCACTGAGACTGCTCTTGTCAAGGTGACAAATGACATCCACCCTGAACACTGACGCGGGCAAAGCCTCAGTCTTAATTCTGTTAGATCTGAGTGCTGCTTTTGACACTGTCGATCATGGGACCCTCTTACTGAGACTAGCGGACTGGGTGGGCAATCACTGGCACTGCCTAATTTGGTTAAGGTCCTCTCTGGAAGATAGGAAGTACTTTGTTGAAATTGGTGTCTCCCGACATGCCCATGACCTCTGGGTGCCCCAAGGGTCAATTCTGGGCCCCTTCGGTCAAACCTCTACATGCTGCTGTTAGGTCAGTTGATATGCAGCAAAAATGTGTCCTATCACAATTATGCAAACACTTTGATTCTTTGTTTCACTGACGGCAGGTGAATATGGACCAGTGGATTCACTCTGTCATTGCATCCAACAGATCAGTGTGTGGATGCAAAACTCCAACTGAACTCAGAAAACACCGAAATCATAATCTTTGGCCCACAGAAACAAGAGAAAGTATTAGCAGTCACTCCAGAGTCTCGCTCTAAAACCTACAAATGAAATAAAAAAAAAGAATAAAAATAAATAAATAACAAAATAATGGACTCAGAATTGAATTTTAACAGCCACGTCAAATCAATAACATCAGCAGCCTTTTACCATCTAAAAAACATTGCCAAAATCAAAGGTGTCAGAACCAGACCAGAAACGTATCCATGCGTTTGTCTCTAGTAGATTAGACTACTGTAACGGCCTGCTCACTGGCCTCTCCAAACGAGCTGTAAAACAGCTGCAGTACATCCAGAACGCTGCTGCTCGGGTCCTGACCAGAACCAGGAAGTATGATCACATTAGTCCTGTGCTCAGGTCTCTGCACTGCCCCCTGTGGCTCAGAGAATAGACTTCAAAGCAGCTCTGCTTGTATACAAGTCTCTCCATGGCCTAGCACCAAAGTACATCTCGGACATGTTAGTCCCATATGAACCGTCTCTCTGAGGACCTCTGGGGTCCTGCTGGTGCCAGAGTCAGGACTAAGCAAGAATCTGCGTTTCAGTTTTATGCAGCTAAAATCTGGAACAGTCTTCCTGAAGATGTGTGACAGGCCTCTACTCTGGCAATGTTCAAATTTATGCTAAAAACAGTACTGTTTAGCTGTGTCTACTGTATGAATGAAATTGTTTTCTTTGCACTCTTCTCTTTTATGTCTTAAACTGTTTTGTGATTTCTGTCATGTCTGTCATTTTAATGCATTTTTTATTTATATTTTATTTTTCCTGTTGTGTGAAGCGCTTTGAATTGCCTTGTATACGAATTTTGTTCTACAAATAAACTTGCCTTGCCTTGCCATATTTTACGTAGGCACATGGAAAGGAAGCGACATAAGAACTTAAGTAAAATTAGGCTATATTAGTCAGATAATGCTATTTTATCGACAGGGGAATCATCTCTGGAGTAAGAAACAAGTGCAACGAGTGCAGCAGGGAACTCGTTCCAAAGGGAAAAGGGTGTCAGGTCATAGAGAGGCAAGTTTCTCACATGTGCTTTTTACTTGAATAAACCCACACAGGTTAATTTTGGTCCTTTTTCCTTGGAAAAAACTGATATAAAGTCATAAATATCCCCAATCTTTAACTAATACAAAAAGTTCACCTCAACCTCATGGGAGAGAGAGGGGACAACAGAGCGAGCATGTGTGCATGGATTCTCATCACGCAAGAGTCTTACAGCATTATCAGTTTTGAGAATAAGTAGGTGTTAAATGTGTTTGTGGAGAAGCTGGTCGTTGGCAGCAGGAGTCCTTCTCTGCGCTGCACTGAGGGGCAGCGTCAAAAAGCGCATTCACTTTACAACTTCACGTGACCCATCAAACATCTCCTTAAGTCTGAGAACCAATGCTTTAAACCATTTTACAAATGTACTGCTGAAAGGTGCTACAAATCAAACAATTTCTCCAAAATGTCTTTCTTGTCCTTAATTACTAATGCTATGCTACTGCTACATTTGAACCACCACATGATGCATCTTGGCTAACTCCCCTCTGCCTATACTTCCAGGCTGCCCAAAACGCGCACCTGAGGTTTACGCGGTAAGCAAAAACGTAGAGGTACAGGAGGCGGGACAGGGCCGTCCTATTGACCCGTGCAGTGAGCAGACATCGATCCGAGCGGGAAACCATCAATGATAATCAAGGCAAATCAATGCACGGCCCTGTAGCCAAAACGCAGGTCAATACAGTGCCTTGTTATTATCATGTAACGATTTAATCAAGCTTGAGATGTCCGCACCAGCCAAGGCTAAAGCGGTGCTGAACTCAACCATGCCCTTATTTATTGAACCGGACTCAGCTTTGGTGTGAGGATGGGGGTCCCAAGAGACAGGCTATAATTGTAAAAATACACATAGTATGCTTGTACACACTTTGAACCAAGAGTTAAGAACTTAGTTAAGAACAAGTGTGGCTCACTACTTTATTTCTACAGCTAAAATGTTTGCAACATAATTAAAAGAATAAGTCCATTTGAGCCATTAAAAATAATGTTAAAATCTTTATAACGTCACTTACTTGCCAGGATCAAAGCTCAAAGTTTTGACAAGACCAAAATGTAATTTCTGAACCCATTTCAACGTCTATGAAATTCAATACAGGTAATCTGATATGGAGTTTCAAAAACATCCAATAAAAAGACAGAAAGTCCAGTCCAGTCCAACACGTTTGCTCACTGGAAACTTCACATCAACAAAACTTTCTTGCAGACTTTCTTTATTCACTTTATTCACTATTTTAGCGCATAAAGTTGTCCACGCTGCAATACAGTCTCCTGCTGATAGTCATTTATCCTCATCTTGGTCAAAATGAAATATGAAAAGTGGATTTTAATGCCAACGATAACACAGTCTCCTCCCTCAGGCCTCCTCGTCCATCACTGCTGAGCGAGCGGAAGGAGCGGGAATAAAAACCACTCATTTTCTTAATTAGGAGATTTACAGTCATTAAGGAAGATTTGCTGGTCTCATTTTCTGTCTATTATGCCTCAGTGGCTAAAAGCTAAAAATATATACTTCAGAATGTAATGAAGAACAATATGGGAAACGGCCAAGGGATTCACTGTCCGTATCGACGATCAGTTAAACAAGTCATAGTGCAATATCCTGCCAAATGTTACACAAGTCCTTTTATTCTATCTTTATAATGTCGGTATAAAAGGATTACATTGGCAAAGCACTCGTGAAAAAGGTTGTGACTGAATGAATGTATTACTAAAAAGCTCGGAGACATTGCATTGATCAGAAATAGTTTGTGAGGAGATCTCTATGGAGATGTTATTGCGTTGCCTGGAATGTTCCACAGTATAGCATTAAACGTATCTATAGCATTTATTTCGTGATGGGTGTTTTTATTCCTCATAGCTTTCTTACTGTGAGCGGACCCCCCTCTCCACAGATCTGACCTGTAACTTGACATCATCTGCTTGTCTCCGTGGAGATAGATAGTTTAATATAATACAGTGGAGCATCTTCATCTTCATGGACAAAATAACCTTCTACCAGTTAGAATGTCAAGATTATTAGGTTTATCAATAATGCTGATTATTTAGGCCACAATTTAATCATAAAGACTGAAAAATTATAATCATGACATTTTTAGAAGAATGTTTTGTTGTGTTTTTTATTCAATTTATAGAAAAGTGACAATTTCTTAACTAAATTAGGATTTTTTTTAGTTCGATTAAAAGAAATGTGATGATTTTAGAGCCAAAAAAGTCAACATTAATGTAAAGATCTTTTTAAAATCTTGCCGTTTATGTCAAATGAATCAGTCAGAACGTTTGATTTCATAAAGCAGGTCACACACAGAGGAAAGAAAATGTTATTGTTGTTTTGGTCCTGATTTCAATAATGGCGAATAATTGTTAAATCGCAATGTTTATCCTCACTATAATCGTTGCACTAAAATGTGAAATCGTGATATCCCTATCCACCAGAAAAGTTACATAGTGCGCCTTTAAGCAGACTCTCCTGACCTGATCAAGAGTATTGCAAACGTTGGACTAGTTCCTCTTCATATCGCTGGAGTTTCCCTTTTTCCTGTTTAAGCTTTCTGTTCTGTCAATTTCCCATTTGTACTCTTAACACAGACAAACCTTTGGTGCCATTACAGAGTCAATGGGTCAGACTGAGCAGCTTCGCAGAGTTCAATTCTTGAGTGTTTGCAGTAAGAAAACAAGTGTACTCCGCACATCATCCACTGCAGGCTCAAGAGCACTTCAGCTTCTGTGGTCGCATTTAAGCTCAATCAGACCCTGGCACGATGCACAACACAAAGCCCTAAAGCTAGCTCTCTTTTACTCTTACTTGAGTAATACATTACACAGTGTAACAGTCTCTAACGTGAGTAAAAGTGTTGCTTCCCCTTCCCACTGTGAGTAAATTCACATGTGACAAAAACTTTATGTCCATGAACTCACCTTTGAACAACTTTTTACATTTTTTTCCCCTCACATTTTTGTGTCTATAGTTTGAAAATACCAGATTTTGTTTATTGTTTAATGTTTCTGTCCTTCAATTTGGTTTAAGTTCAAATCATAAATCAGATGTCCTGTTACTGTTTTACTTCTTACTTTCCCCATCTACTTTTACTCTTACTTGAGTCATTTCTCAATCCTCTATACTTCTACTTCTACAATATGCTGAAGTAATGCCGGATTGACAAACCTCTAGACTGATGGGAGGAATGGGATGGTTCTGCCAATTGGTCTATTGATTAGGCAATAGAGAGACATTTGAAGAGAAACAATAATCCCATATATAAAAAAATAATAATAACAACTTTTTTACTGCTTCGAAATGTTGATTATAGAAAAATAAAATCACAAACTTAATGATATTCATGTGTTTATTACAGTGACATGAGCTTCACATTAGTCAGAGCACAAATATTTGATCAAAATCACATACATTTAATGAGTATCGTAAACATTATAGACGGTATGGAACTTTAATGGACAATCTACACAATCTATTCTCTTATAAGCACACTTGTGACAGAAATACATTCATATTTTTGCTGTATTTTTTCTCATACAATATATTCCCTCTCATCAATATCATATCGAAAATGGTCACATGTTTGCATCTGTCATTATCTCTGTAGTACATCACCAGTATTATGCTAGTAGTATGAATTTTACTTTGTACTAGTGCTGTCGCCAGATATTGTTGATCATTAAATATTTGAATTATTTCACAAATACAAGAAAACAGAGTGCGTCACTTCATGATGAGTTAGCACGTTCACTTCGAAGCGCCTACTTTGTACACAGTAAGGTAAATACTGACGAAGGCGATGGCGAAGGGCTTGGACAATTAACGATAATATCATTTATTGCGATAAAAATATAGACAATAACCGCTCGTGGTTCGTTTTGTGGAATGATGATGATCGCCATTACACCACCAGGATGTGCTCAAAAAAGCCACTTATCATCATGTTCTCTTCTAGGTCATCGTTGTTTTCACGTATAATTAAGTACAATGTAATATAATAATCACTATCCACATCTCGGGATAGATGAGGATGGTTATTTACAACTTAACTCCATAAGCAGCTCTTTGCCCGTTCCGTACTCCTATTTCTCCCCTTCCAGTACGGCGTCACCTGGGGGGGTTTGGATTGCACATCATGCTAGAGGATAAGCCCTTTACTTTACAATCAATTTGTGTGAGCAACAGAAAGCCAGACCATATTTACATTTCACAAGCGACATTTTAGATCGATCAGCATATTAATTCCAAACCCGTCTTTCTCATTGTCGCGCCGAAAACAGCTGAGCACACACCACTACAGAAACCCCTTCTGCTGTGTTTGGACGGCAGCGAGGAGTCTGGCTCAGCATCCGCCCATGAGATGACCCCTGCTCATGTGTATCCAAGTGGAGGGGAGCCCATGCGGGGGGAGGCTCTGTTCTGTCCACACACACACACACACACACACACACACACCTGTTTTTCTGCGTGACTCCGAGCCAGATCCTCTTTCACACAGGAAAGGAAGCCGGGAGAGTGAAGAAGAGGAGGAGATGCTCAAGGTGAACAAAGCGCAGGGATTAAGAGTGTGCGGAAATTGGGTGGGAACAGATGTAGCAATTTTATCCTGGTTAGGGCTATAAATAGGAAAGTGGCGACAGTGTATGGTAAAATAGATAAAGAAATACATAATAGACACAATTCTAGGCAATAAACTTTGTCATTCATCAAAATGAGCTTCACCCTCCATGTTGTGTCTTTACCAGCTCGAGGTTCACTAATGCTTCACAACACACTACACGCTCGCAATCGCATCCTACTGAAACCCTACATGTCCCACACATGCCAGTTTGCCTGCTCAACCACTACATTGTATTATGCGCTTATACTATATTTTAAAGCTCATCTGGCTATAATGTAAGATTAGACATTGTTTTTCAGAATGCATCTGTTTGATTACGTTTCAGGTAAATGTCCAGGACCACACAACAGGTTTAGTGCCTCAAGACCTTTCACTGCCACATGCAGGTGTAACTGGCTGTCATGGCGACAGATGCACCTGCTCGAGTTGGCCTGGCATCAAGTATTCTGCTGTAGTTTGGTGAAAGGTTTGGCCCATTTCACTGTAGTTTCACACAGAGTTTTATTTTCCACCGTGCACAGTGTTTAACTCGCCGCGCTGGGAAACATCAGTGATCTGCACTCGTCCATGTGAAAACTGATGGATTTTAGTTTTACATTTAACAGTGTGATGTCAAGCACAGCTCCTGAACCTTCCTCCTTCTTTCAGGTAAAGTCTCCGGTTTAATCATAACCAATAATCTGAATCAATCTAAAAGAGCACATTTGTTCAAAACAGACCGTGTGATTAATCTGAGTCACTTCATGATTAATGTGACAATTTTGTATGATTAATGGCATCGGAAAGTTAACGAGTTAACTTTGAGTGGCTTACTTTGTACACAGTATGTTTAATTAGTTTGTGTAGTTGCCGTGAGATATCTAGTGCTGTCACTTTTAGAAAAGTTAAATGTGAGAGATAGCTAGATCCTCCATTGAGATATGTATATATGTTACCATTACCATCTGCCCAGATCTTAATTATCTTAATCCTCTCGAGAGTTTTGTACAATATAAATGTAATGAAAAATACGTTTAAAAAAGTGCATTCAAAATACACGCCCACACACCACCACCTAGGGGTTTATTTGGATCAAATGCTGTCTTTTAAAAAGCATATAAAAAAAAGTATGCAACTCAATCAACTATAATATCTCATCTTCAAGACACACGAGGAACAGTTTGACAGTTGAGGCCGCTTTCACCTCCTTCAATACTATGATTATCCCACACATGTGTTGTTTATCCTGTTGGTCTCAGGCCAATGAGACCACGCTAAAACCTCTCAGATCGCTCTGTAACCAAATATTAAAGGCAATTGACAAAAAAACACTTCGTTATCACCATTGCTTGGTTTAACCACTCTATTCACAATCCTTAATAATGCTGCTCCATCTCCCTTGAAAAAATAAGTCCAACTTTGCACTGAACAAACTACTCGATCGACCCGCTCCACTGCTAGCGGAAACCACACTATACCGAAAAGAACCTCTGGCTTTGCACAATCGACTTTTTTCTTTTTTTTCTTTTTTACCATCAGACAGTGGAATCAACTTCCAGACAGTCTTAAATTGTCTGTAGATATTCATAACTTAACTTCACTCGAAACCTGAAAAAGCACATCCAGATAATCAATGTTGCCGACAGCAGCCAACTTAGATTTTAGTTGTATTTTTTATCTGTCTGAACTAATGTTGTAAATTTAGAAATTGAGAAGTTTTATAGTGTATTTTACTGAGCTAATGTTGATATTGAAATGTAAGATTATGTTTTTATATTGCAGTTGTATATTCACCTGCACATGGACTGCAGATGGAAAGTGGCAGTACCTAAATCTGGTGCACATCATCTTTTCACTTGAAGGTTAATGATTTTGTACATGGTCCCTGACAAATAAAGACTAAACTAAACTAAAACAAACAAAAAGCCTTACTGGATGAAACAAAAAATATAGCAATGTTGACCTTCAAAGCGATGAACGCCGATCAATTCAGCATTCAAACGACCTTTGTTCAACTTCAATCGATTAAGGACTGTAAACCACACCAAGGACTCCATAACCTTCTATCACTGCTTTTCATATTACGTAGAGTGTTACGATCAATAAACATGAGCAAAAGACTAGTACCATAAAAAACATACCTCAAGGAGGATTTTGTATCGTTCATGCTTTTCGAAATCGTCTTTTTCGAACGCATTCATTCAGTGTTCGTGACATCGTGCCCCTCCGTCTCTTTTAATTATTCTAATTATTCTAATTCATCTCCTAGATAAGGGGCTTGGGAGCCTACAGCCCTCATCTCCAGAAGCCCCAAAACGGCATTCATTTCTGTACATTCGTGTTGTTCATGTTTCTCGTATGTCAATAAACACTTTGCATCGTAGCTGGGGTTGTGGTCCTTGTTAGTGAATCCCAGAAAAGACGGACAAGAGATGAGTAAACAAGGAATCGACAAATCTGGTAAATGCTACAGGACCAAGACAAACAATGCTGGCGACCCACGGCTCCATTGGAAAACTCCCGCCTCATAAGCTAACGAGGCTGATATGACTAGTGGGCCTGATGCGGCGGACCACAGCTCTTCCCCCGTGGCTGGTCGGGGTCCCACCAGCCCAATTAAAGAATTCAACCAATTTGAAAGCAACAGGGAGTTGTAAGCGGGAAGAGGAAATGAAGCACGCATCGATGAAGCTGAACAGCCTATTTCAGACAATACGGATGATCTGCAGACACTGAAGGTAGGTTTATGCTTGACACGTCCACGAGGTCCATGGACCTGATTTTTTGTGTCGGTGTCAGGGATAAACGCCTATGCGAACGGTTCCGTGTGGAAATGAGCAGGATTTCCTAGCTCAGATTTCTACTGTCGACATCGCATGAAACCCGCGCAGACCATAAATACTACCAACGTCTTCTCAAGACCAGCAACTTCTAAACCATGATGCCTGATAATGAGGTTTTATCACGATTGTGTGAAGGAACGTGTTATGAAGGTTGTAAAAGTTAAAGGAGACCTCCAGTACAAAGGCAAGCGTGTCTTTTTTATACCAGATATTTCATAAGATGTTCATCAACAACGAGTAAAGTTCCACCACAGCTGTGAGGATCTCAGGAATAGAAAACTGAGACATGGGTTTTTTTTCCTGGCAACGCTTTTTGGTTCAAAGGTAAAATGCTCATGCTCAGAACACCGGGAGAGGCAGGGGTGCTCCTCAGGAAAATTCAAAACACAGACTGAACAGCGACAAGAGATGGAGCCACAAGTGTGGGGGATGTGAGTTCAGGTTGTGATCACATGGTGATACAATTCCGTTGATTTGAAGAGACTGATTATAGTGAAGTGATTTGTTTGCTTTTGACATCAGACTTTATGCTCTATTTGGCTGTCTGCTTTAGTACATAAACTCTGTGTCTAGTTGCATCCACTCATCGGAGTGCCAAATGTGGCAGAGTGGATTTGATATGACTTTACGATCCTGTATAGGATCGGGTTTTAGATTCAGTGCTTGTTTAGTTTAGTTTTTCAACAAGCACTCCTATTTGATCTTTTCTTCTCTTTCATGTTCTTGTGGATCTTGTGTTTGTATGTTGTGTTTGACCAGAGAGTTTAAAAACATTCAAAAATGACCAATGGCAAGATCAATACAATTAATCCAATGGCATAGGAAGTGTTACAAGTAACATCCTTCAACGTAACCGGCATATTGAACCCAATCATATGATCAAACATTTTCACAAAACTCTAAAAAGAAGGAATAGACATTATATATTAACAAGAGACACATTTGAATGACGTTGAACATAAAAAACTAACCAAATGTGGTTATAAGAACACGTACTATTGATCATACAGAGGCAAACACAGGAGGCGAGTTACAATATTGATTTCAAAACAAATAAGATTTTACTTTAATGTGTATGCTCCACCAGGGAGTTATATCACCTTCTGTACATCTTTTTTTTAAGATGGTCGCTGGAAAGATGGATGCATGATTGCCTTTGTCCTCTCTCAAGCTGTACAAATCTTCAAATAACTTGGTATTTAAGTCATCAGTGGTTCACTTAAGATCCTGTTTTGAACCTTTAAGAAATGTGTTCCGTTTGGAGCTGCACTCTGGCCGATAATACTCGTCAACGCAACAAGAAGGACGTTGATGGGGAACAGCCCTCACTGATGAATGAATTGCGAGCGCTTAATATTAAAATGGACAATATGCAGACCAAAATGGGCAGCAAAGACAAAACTGAAACACAGATGGATGTAAAAATAGAAATTAATTTTCAAAGGACAAGAGGCTTTTAAAAGTGAGCTGGAGAAGGCTGTTAACGAAATACGCAACAACTTGGATTTGGAAGTCAGTATTTTAAGTTCCAGAGTGGAAAATATTGAAACGAAAATGAGCAAACAGTGAGGTGGCAAGCCCTTCGATCCAGATGCTCGCTGGTTATTGTCGGGTTGCTGCAAACAGAAGATGAAGACTTGGAGGCCAAAGTTAAAGAGTTGTTTGTGCGAGGGCCTGTGATCCGGTGCCAAATTTGGTGGTCGTGGAGCGCATAAGGTCGAGAGGACAACGAGCGTGGCTGGTGAAAGCAGAGATCGAGACGGTAAAGGACAAAGTGGCGGTGCTCCGTAGGAAGTCTAAGGAAAACGACAACTACGGAAGTGTGTATGTATTATCTGCGAAATCTCACGCGGAGCGGCTCATGGATTTCAATCTGCGAACTCTCCTCCGAGAGATTCCTACTGCAAAGGACTACTATTTGGCTGGCAACGGGCGGTTGATCAAACTTTCTCAAGTGGAGAAGGGTGCGGAAAGTGGGCCACGGGTGTGACGAGATTACGCCCAGCCTGTAAGTACGGATAACATTGTTTTGGTTCATTGGAACGTAAAAGGATGGACGCTAAATAACTGTAAATTTCGAGCACATCTTCTCCTGTCGCTGGAGCCAGATATAATCTCTTTCAATTCGACTCGCCTATCTGATCTAGCTCGATGGCTTTACCTGGATTGGGCACAACCGTGTTGTCCACAAAAGAGCTGTGAAAGCCTCTTGTCGTGTTGGTGTTTTTGTTAAGAACATTATTTTGAATACATTCTCAATAAAAACTGACTTTGGACTTTGGTTAAGTTTTGAGCATGTTGTGTCACAATATTCCTTCATAATAGTTCCGTGTTACTTGTCCCCCGAAACCTCCACGTGGGGTCGTAATGCGGACATTTTCTTTGCTCATTTGTTTTCGTTAATATTTATGTGGAGACCTAAATAGTCGCACACCTCAGAGATTATGTTGATGAGGATGAACTTCCTTCCAGAGTGGCGTCGGACACAACTTCAAATAAACATGGGGAAATGTTGAATTTCTCAAAGACGCAAAGTGTTGTGTTCTGAATGGAAGGATAAATCCAGAAAATGATTATTTTACCTCTATATCTGTCAGAGGTAAAGCTGTGGTTGATTACATTGTGACGCCACATGTAGGTATAAGTACTTGAGCAGAATTAAAGTTGTCACTGCTTTGGGTTTGTTGGAGGGGAACAGACAACACCTGACACACCTGATAGATGATAGAAGTAGGCTCCCAGATCACAGGAAGTAGACTCTAGAAAAGGGATACATTTTGTTTTGCAAAATAAAATACCAATAAGAAAAGTTAATGATGATTTTTTTGGAGTCTGGGGTTTGTTCTAAAGCTCTGAATGGCATTGCAGACCAATTACAAAATAGAGAAAAAACACAGGATAGTGTGAATCATTACTATGAATGGCTTTGCATGATTCTAAATAGGGAAATGGATAAACATAGACCAAAATTAGATAGAAAAGGCAACTTAAGGTCACACAAAACCAAATGATGAACTGCAGAGTATGCGGCTAAGTCTTTGAGAAGGGACCTATTTAATGTATTTAGAAACTGTCAATGGAATTTTGATTAAAAAAAACTTACAGCATCTGCAAAATGATAATTCACAGCAGTTTTGGAAAGAAATTGATAAGCTTGGACCTAAAAGGAAAAATTCAATTCCATTTGAAATAGTCACAGACACAGGAGAATCTATATCCATAATTGAGCAAGTGATAAACAGATGGGAGACAGACTACAGTAACCTGTTTGCATGTGACAGCACCCATCAGTTTGACGACCAGTTCTTAATCGACACTTGCAGCGATAAAACGGTGCTAGAATAAGAAGGTCTATCTCTACCCTGCACAAATGATTTCTTAAACCGGGACATTACTGTTGACATCGAAAAGACCAAACCATATAAGGCTGCAGGTGTGGATGAACTCTCTAATGAAGTCCTTAAATGTCGTAAATTGTTTAAATATCTGCAATGTTTATTTAAATATTGTTTTCAGACTGGGCTTATACCATCAGTGTGGTACAAGTCTATTATCCATCCAATCCCCAAATCTTCTCAAGCAGATCCAAGGCCCCATTAGCCTGTGTACAGGTGAATGATTCAAGAACAGGCTGGTTTCCATCTCCATTTGGATTGAAACAAGAAGATGTTCTCTCACCAACTGGCAATTTATGTGAATGATTTAGCTCATGATATAAAGAGAGCCAATTTGGGTATTGATATTGATGATTTGAATCTTAGTATATTATTGTACGCTGACCACATTGTTTTGATGGCAGAGGAAGAAAATAAACTTCAGAAAATGTTGAACATTATGTTCAACATGGTGTGGCAAGTGGAGACTTGCAATAAATTGTGATAAAACACAAATAGTTCATTTTAGAAAGTCTTTAGTACATCCGAGCAATTATGAATTTGACTTTGGACAAACACTGCTGTTGTATTCTGCAGCCTATAAGTATGTTGGTTTTTTCAAGACAATAGGATTTTTTATCAGAGTCTGCTGGGAGGGCACCTGGAGCTGTCATCAATAAGATGAAGCTCTGTCCTGAGTTAAGCTTCCACACATTTACTAAACTGTACGACTCAATGGTTGGATCTGTGCTGTTTTATGATGCTGGAGTTTGGGGAGTTTGAAGATGCTCCAGAATGTAATACAGTCCAAAGCAGGGCTATGAGATATTTCCTTGACGTACACAGGTTCACCCCTAGGGCGGCGATAGAGGGGGATATGGGCTAGGAGCCCTTTGTGGTCAAACAAAGAGCAGAAGTTCTAAGACTGTGGAGCCGCCTTGTACGTTTACCAGAGGAACGACTCACAACAAAAGAGTTTAACTGGGACAGAGCTCACAGACCTGTGGTCTTCAGAGGTCCAGGAGATATTTTCAGCAGCAAATATGGGACCATTGTTTGTCAATAATTTACAGTGCAACATTAATAATATTAGAAAGACATTATTTGATACCTATAAGGAGCAGTGGAAATCACATGTGCTGCAAAAGCCTACATTAAGAAGTTATGTACAGTTTAAGGACTGTTTTGTTACTGAGCCTTATGTGAAATATAATTTAAAGAGAAGACAGAGGTCTCTATGTGCTCTGCTCTGAGCAGGAGTGCTGCCCCTCGAGGTGGAAGTGGGGCATTTTAAAGGAGTCCAAGAGGAGGACAGGATGTGTACTTTTCTGTGATTTAGGTTTGCTAAAGAATGAATTTCATTTCATGTTTTACTGTCCACTGTATAATGATTTAAGGCCTCATTTGTATAACATAATCCAACGAAAAAAATCCTGATTTGTTTTGGCTGCCGGAAGGTGAAATTATGTACTGGTTATTTGAAAATGAAAGGTTCTGTGTGTCAACCGACATTAAGGCAAAAGACTGTATCCAGAGAACATGAATAAGCTGTATCTTCTTATGTTCTGAAATTGTTGTTTCCACGGACATCTTTCTTTATCTAATGTTAACAGTGTCATATAAGCCCATGTGAGCACCTGAGAGCAAGACACTTTAATAAAAACTTTCATTCATTCATTCATAGACCTCCCCTGTCTCTCATCCGCCATTTCACACTGTCCTTTCCTGTCTAATAAAGCTTTCGAGCCCGAAAAGTCTTAAAAAGAAAAAAATACTGTGCCCTTTAATGGTGAAGCCGTTTAAATGGAGCTAAGTTGGTGAAGGTGTTGACACTGTTGCAGATGGTTCTGCCAGCAATAAGGGCAGCTAGTTTCCCCATGAGCACAAAATATGCATAATAAGCTATTTGTCCAGCTAAGTTCAAACCAGAAGTACCTGATCTGGAGAAGGCTCCCAGGTGGTGGGTGCCCAACAACATTGAAACATAAGGTCAAATGTAGATTTCCCCATAGCGATCAATATAATATTAACGTTCTTTGTATTATAGAGGGATAACCGTGAGCTGGGAGATCATGCAAATTCAACCCAGAAAGCCCACAATCCAGTCTGGGAATAAAAGACAGGCATGTATGAAATATATTACATTGCATCGATGCAAAAGCCTCCTCTCATTTACTATCTGTGACAAACATATGACCAAGAGTAAACACAAACATGTGTCCACCAGTAAACTCAAACATGTGCCCACCAGTAAACATGTAAGCAGAACTGTAAATACAAGCACAACAAAAGTAGCGCCAGATGCTACAGGAAAACAGAGGTGAATCTTTTATCACATGGTATCCAACATTTTTCTTTGAAGCTCCAGCATGAACCAGGGACCCCCTACATCTAAAATGGCAGCCCCCATAAACATATCACATGATAAAAATGCTTGAAGCATTTATTGAAGACAAATAACCAGGAGCTCTCCATGCCCGTTTCCAATCATTTGTTGTCTGCATGATTAATGATTCATTCGGTGACTTCTCTGGGGGGCCCCTGCAATCTCTGGTGCCCTCCCAAGGGCAGAATATGTTTGGCTTCTATCTCCTACCACAACCTTCACATTATGGTTACTTGCTGCCATTTTCCCATTTCGCATGCACTGATTTTACTTTACTAAAAATAAAATAAAACCATATCAAGCAGCCAAGTGAAGGAGCAGCGACCTGCTAAAACTGTATATCGAAAATTCACCAGAATGCAGGAAATCCAGTGGTGTGGTGTACGTGATACACAGGTATATGCCGTACACCCACCAGAAGTGCATATACTCACAACAAATTGATTACTGATATGTAACCCTCCAGGCCCTTTTGTGGGCTCAGTTTAGAGACCTGCATAAACTTTATATTGCTCGTCTCTCCGCAGTCACTTCTCCGAGCGTTCCTTTAAGGTGTCACCGCTCCTTTACTTTTTTCTCTCTTTGACCGCAGACAGCGAGCTGGTTAAGTTTAGTATGTGGGCCACTGGGGGAAAACTGACTGCACAGCCTTGTTCTTGTGCGCACCGCAAGGTCAAACTCAGTTTTGCCAAAAACAAACTTTATTAATTTAGGCAGCCTACAACATACAGCATGTTTGCTGTCTACGTGTTATCTGGAGGCTGGAGCCTCTCAGTCCACAGCAGAAGATGTGAGTAGTGCAGGGGCAGAGCACTAAAAATAAAATAAAACCACATCATGTAACTAAGTTTATGTACAATGACCTGCTAAAATAGTACATCTAAAGTTCGCCAGAATGAACAAAATCACGTGATTTGAACTTGAATGTAAAGCATATCCTACTGTAAAGTACTACAGTAATTTATACTGTGTGTATGTATGTATATACTGTATGTATATCAGTGGCGTGCTGTCAGGGCAATCAAGGCAATCAGTGATTGGCCAATAAAATCAAAAATGACTGTGTGTCACAACTATATATAAATTGTTCTAAAATATGTCCAAATAAGCCCGTTCCCCCCTTACTTCTGCGGCTGAAGCTTGGCTGAACTCACGGCGTCTTTTACTTGCAGCCACAGGCCGCTGGGCATTACCACGCGGGACGCTTGGAAGCCCTTATTTTACCACAGCTGCTCAGTCTGAGACCGTGGAGGCCGGTTCATTTTATGCTCTCTAACAAGAGCTTTTAGAACCAGAGCGGACAGCAGCTTCTTTTAGAGGCCTGCGCAAACGAGTTACTTTTAAAAGTAACGCTAGCCAACGCTGCATCTAGAGTAGAGACTGTTTGTTAACCGGCAGTTGAGGAACATCTGAATGTACAGGTCAGCATCAGCAGTGTCTGAAACAGAACCAAGAGAAACATGTGAACAGCAATGACCAGACTCAAGTGAGCTAAAATATGAGGGCATAATATAGGGCAGTGTAGCTGGGAAATTGTACGTTTTATTTCTGTTCCTCGCTGGCCTGACCTTAAGCTATTTCAAAGTGCCTTGTTTCTGCCATGTTATTTGGTTTTGTATTCACTGGAACTGAAAAAGGAAAAAAGAGCCTTTAACCCTTCTTCCTTCCCCTGCCCACATGTCTGCTCTGATCTCTCTATCGTCTGTATGAGCAGGAAAACATGACATAGTTGATTTGGGCAGGGCTAATTGAGCAGCCCACAAATGACTGGACTCCATTAGACTTGATTTAAATGTCAATGCTGAACAGCTGCTGGACCACAGAACCACAACGCTCTGATGAAGATGAAGTGTACAAACAGAGACAAGACAAATCTGGTTAGTAGCATCTAACACGATCAATGGACTCACCATACAGGGAGGGATTAAAGAAAGCAGGTTATGTTTTTATCTGGTATTCACTAGCACAAATGGAGATCATTATTTTACATGCTGTCCATTGTAAAGTGCAATCCTGATTTAAACAGACTTCAAAATTACTTCCCTCAAAATTGCTGTTAAAAACTGTTTTCTGAGCTTAAATGGATTTAATGATATATAAAGAGTTAAAGAGTAAAAGAGTTAACGCTCGAACTCCCAAGGCCGCCAATTTGACGGTTTTCAGAATTGTACGTCTAATTACTTTGGTTACGTTGCTCTTTCAGATTCATGGGCTCTTGACTTTTTCTTTACCTTTGTGTATATCATCCCCATATTGCAATTCAACTGAAATAAAAACGTTGAAATGAGTTGTAGGTAATTCTTCCTCTAACTCCCACCCCAGTCAGTTTGACGGCTCTATTGATTACCTTGTAATTTCCCCCCGCGGATGACAGTGCAGCACCTTTACTGTCTCTCACAGCAAAACTAAAGGTAAAATGGATTTGAAGCGATTATCCGTTCTAGGGGTCCTGGCAATGCTTCAAAACATTGATGAGGTTTCATTCGGGAGGTGAAGGCGATCAGACTCGAGGACTCGTGGGTTTTGGGCAGCTCAGCGAGTCGGAGGACGAAGAACAAGCCCCCGCAGAAAGAAGCCGATAAAATCTCACTGGTCTATTGTAAATGTTCAATGTATTTATCACAAACTAGTACATAGTTATGGCCTTTTAGGCTGTCGAGATCAATAAACTAAGCTGGTTCATATGGCACTAACATGTCCGAGATGTACTTTGGTGCTAGGTCATGGAGAGACTTGTATACAAGCAGAGCTGCTTTGAAGTCTATTCTCTGAGCCACAGGGGGCAGTGCAGAGACAGCGAGACCTGAGCACAGGACTAATGTGATCGTACTTCCTGGTTCTGGTCAGGACCCGAGCAGCAGCGTTCTGGATGTACTGCAGCTGTTTTACAGCTCGTTTGGAGAGGCCAGTGAGCAGGCCGTTACAGTAGTCTAATCTACTAGAGACAAACGCATGGACACTACGCACTATACCAGGGTTATTCAACACAATCATGTGATCCGCGCCGCGACCCATCTTCTGAATATTAAAACATATTGTTTTTTTTGTTTTCTGTATTTATTCCTAAAAACCTGATTTGGCACTGGCTTGGTCCTTATTTAATTCTGCTTTAGACCTGATTTGGACCTAGTTTGATTCTGGGTTAGTTTTGGTTCTAACCTGGTTAGTAGCCTATCCAGCGCCCGAGTTTGGCTGTTAAAATTCAAATCTGAGTCCATTATTACCCCCAGATTTCTAACTTGATGTGTAGGTTTTAGAGCGAGACTCTGGGAGGACTGTTAACACTTTCTCTTTGTTTCTGTGGGCCAAAGACGATGATTTCAGTCTTGTCTGAGTTCAGCTGGAGAACGAAAGCCTTGTTTTGCATCCACAACACTGATCTGTTGGATGCAGTGACAGAGTGAATCCACTGGTCCATATTCACCTGCCGTCAGTGAAACATAGATCTGAGTGTCGTCAGCATAAATGTGATGGGACACATCACTGTTTAGAGTGTTTCGTTTTAGAATGTTTTAATTTAGTCAATAATACAAATAATATTAATAATAATAATAATTCTGAAACCCGGTGGGGTACAGTACAGTACAGCTTCATTGCTATGCAACCATCATCTGTGGGCAGACAAAAACAGACCAAATGACAGACAGAACAACACAGAAGACGGACAGAAGCCTCTATGCGTATACATATGGGTCTGGAAATATTCTAACTTATAGAGTATGGTTGCAGACCTCTATCTCCACTGGAGCCTACACACAGCCTCCATCAGGTCAGAGCCTGGCTGATGTGTGTCCAGCACCTGAAGATGTTCACAGGTCAAGGGCACGGTTGCAGTGGACCCGGGCTGCGTCACTTTACGAGCCTATAACATGATGTCACAGCCGTAAAACTGACTTATACATGTGGCAGAAGGACACCACCTCTTCTATGTGTGGGTGAGAGTGCAGACACTCGCTCCATAATGGGGGAGTGCTGTGGGTTCATGGGTGCTTTCAGACAGGCCCACATACTGGTTCACCTCGGAGAGCTTTGGGGTGGTAACGCAGAGTTAAGAACGATTGCGTACGTAAACTATCAACTGCATATTCACTGCTACTCTTAATTGTTGTCCATATGCAGAATTGTACATAAGCACATGTTGTACATACTAGTTTTGTAGTCCATAGTTTTTTTTATTCAACTTCACCTTTTATTCAACCGTATTAAAATGTATGCATATTTTGGATACTTTTATTCTGTGGCTGTTCTTGTTCTTGAGATTTCTCCATTTTGGAACAAATACAAGTTATCTTTGGCATGGCAGAATGGGGTTTTGCCACTAAATTATGTCCAGTAAGTGGCGCCTCTCTCTTTGTCTTCTTTGCCCTTCTTTGTGCTTTCCCTTCTCCGGTTAGGTGTCTTTACTCCCGTGCTCTGCTACTCCAGGTAGCTTTCAGTCTTGTTTCCTTACAATATTCATGTGTTCTAGCCACTAATGCTTGTGTTATTTTAGTGTCACGGTGGGTCTCTTTGGTGGTCTGTGGTTTGGTGTCTGGCAACCCTAGGAGCTGAATGTGTCGTAGGGGTACGTCAAAAAGGATGTCAAAGGTTCTATCATAACAACAGTGCATTTATGGTTTGTTTCACAATGAGCAAATGAAATCTTCTAACATTTAGACAAAGGGGCTGGTCGAGCCACGGCCCACCACTGTCTTTCCTCCGTGTTTTGATTTGATTCGTCTACTACCGTCTTTTTTTCTGTCCACAGAAATTTACCTTCTGCAGTTTTATCTGGGAATATGTGCAATTGTACAATACACTGACTCTGGGATTTTGTGCAGTTGTTTATTATGAACGTGGTTATGTGCAATTGTTTGTGTACAGGATCCTATGGAATTATCCGGACTAATGTAATATAGTGGATTGTGACCACTGATTCTGAAGTAGAATAATTAATCTAAACTCAAGCAAAGAACTATCATAATAAATTGATCCAATCTATTTAATGCCACCCCCTGATTGCAATGAACCTGTGCGTCTTTTGGTCCGAGAGTGAGTTTTATTTATATCAATGTTCAAGACCAAAGCTGCTAATGCTTATGACCCCTTCATGCAACATATACATTTGGCAGTGGCGTGCGCAGGACAATCAAGGAAAACAGTCATGTTCTGCTAACATGAGCTTTTAGAACCAGAGCAGAAAGCATCTTCTTTTAGAGGTCTGCACATGCGCTCTGAGGACCACCCAGCCTCAAACCCATGGATCCATGCTCAAAGGATGTTTGAAGGTTTTGCCCTAACTAAGCATGTGCAGAGGAGAAGTGAAGCAACAGCAGCAAATGTTATTCACTAAATAATGATGAACCCCTCGAGTCTGCTTGCCCATCCATAAAAGTCACCGCACACTACTGGCAATTGGATGTGTCATTAATGTTATATACATTTTAAATAAATAAACTTGGTACAGATGTTGTTCTCCACCACCACCACCACAATGTGACTGAGGAAGGAATTAATGTTGTACCAAATTGTAAGTATCTTTTTTGTGGGCTTACGTACTTTTGACATTTGCTAGTCTACGCTATGATAACCTGTGGATTCATAATTTATTGTTATCGGTGATGAAGATGGATTGTCAGCTTTGATCCCCGAATCAGACGTTATCAAGCAACATCTGGATATGCTAATTCAAGTCTAGACACGAGAAGATTTATGTTATCGTGACGTCTAATCAGGCAAAGGCATTCTGTCATTATCATATCCCCATATGGAATGCCAGCCTGACCTATGGGACATGTTCATACTGTTAGATGTACACAGCAACACAGCTAAGCCTGTTTAATCTCCAGTCACGCAGACATATGATAAGAAAACACAGACAGTGAAGGGTCATGTGATGAAGAACTCTTAGCAGCTGTCAATCAAACTACAGTACATGCTCCATACAACATACACATGGGTTTTATAACACCCAATTAATTACTGTCGTCTACTGTTTTTATGGACTATTTATGAATATGTAATGAAATGCATATGTGCAAGTAAAATGAGCAGCTTATAGTCACAACAACAACAACAACAACAACAACAACAATAATAACATGCTTTATGCAATTTCATCCTTACAATATAAAGGATGGTTAATGCCAATGTATTTGTTTGTAGACGCCACAAAATCAGTGTATATATGTTTTTTGGAAATGTTATCATAAATTGAGACTGTATCTGTCAAATTATTATTATTTAGAAGTGATTTACTATCAAACTTTATTTATAAACGCGCATGCACACACACACACACACACACACACACACACGCATGCACACACACANTCCTCCTGTCCGTCCGAGGGAGTCGGATCTCTCCTTCACTGTGGAACTCCTACAGGTTTCTACTTTTTCCCAAAGAGGTTTGGTAGTTTCTCCTGCAGAAGGAGGGTCTAAGGACAGGGGGGCTTGGGACATCTGTCCAAGGACACAGGACGGTGGGACATTACCAAGTCCTTAAGAACACTGTTTATTTTGTTTTCCACTGTAGCCCCTCGAGACCACTACTGTGATTTTGGGCGTTACAAAAATAAATTGAATTGAATTGAAACCATGGCGACGCCTGGGGCCTTTTGATGTTAATCAGGTACTCAGGGAGGAGGGAGCGAAAGTCAGTGTACAATAGGATGTAGTTGGCCCATCTCAGGGCTGTTAGTAAAACAAAGGGATTAGTTTCAAGTGAAACCAAAAACTCCCCTTTTATCAGGTCCCGCCCTGTGGGCAGGGCTTATTTCCCCATTGTGGGACAAATAAAAGGTTCAGACCGCTCTGAGGTGGTCCCGTTGCTCCTGGTATGTTTTTTTAGTCTTGTCATTGCACTTTAAGTTTCAGTAGTTTTCATTTCAGCTCTTAGTTTTTTCTTTTGCTCTTTGGTCCTGAAACTGCTGATGATTGTACAATTGTGTTTTCGTCCATTTGTTCTGCCTTTGTTTCTTTTTGTCCGCGGCGACAGCAGTGACGCCGCCCCTCCAAACTGCCTTAGCTGCATCCCAGAGAACGGGCGGAGAACCTTCACACGGTCGTTTCCCTCTTCAAACGTCTCAATGGGCTGAACCAGGACTGAACCAGGACTGAACCAGGACTAAACCAGGACTAAACCAGGTCTGAACCAGGTCTGAACCAGGTCTAAACCAGGGCTGAACCAGGTCTGAACCAGGTCTGAACCAGGTCTGAACCAGGTCTGAACCAGGTCTGAACCAGGGCTGAACCAGGACTAAACCAGGTCTGAACCAGGACTAAACCAGGACTAAACCAGGTCTGAACCAGGTCTGAACCAGGTCTAAAACAGGTCTGAACCAGGTCTCAACCAGGTCTCAACCAGGTCTAAACTAGGGCTGAACCAGGACTAAACCAGGTCTAAACTAGGGCTGAACCAGGACTAAACCAGGTCTGAACCAGGTCTGAACCAGGTCTGAACCAGGTCTGAACCAAGGGTCTCTGAACAAGGTCTAAACCAGGTCATATATACAGAACTGAACCGGAATGAAACCAGGACTGAACCAGGGCAGATTCAGTCTAAACCAGGATAAAACCAGGTACTAAACCAGGACTGAACCAGGTCTAAACCAGGCTAAACAGGTCCTACACCAGGTCGTAAACTAGGGCTGAACCAGGCATGAACCAAGGACTGAACAGGTCTAAGGAACCAGGTCTAAAACACAGGGTCTGAAACCAAGGACTGAACCAGGACTGAAAACAAGGTCTGAACCAGGTCTGAACCAGGTCTAAAACAGGAATCTAAAACAGGTCTGAACCAAGGTCTGAACCAGGTCTGAACCAGGTCTGAACCAGTGGTGAACCAGGGCTGAACCAGGACTTGAAGAGTCTGAACCAGGTCTAACCAGGATCTCAAATAAAGAAACCAGCGACCTGAACAGGACATAAAACAGGGTCTAGAACAGGTCTAAGACTAGGGGCTGAAACCAGGGAACTAAACAGGGCTGAACCAGGGCCTGAAACCTAGGACTGATACCAGGTTAAAACACAGGTCTATAACCAGGGTGAACCAGGACTAAACCAGGATTTTCTAGAAACTAGGGTCTAAACAGGTCTGAACCAGGTCTCAAACCAAGTCCCAAACCGAGGTGACTGAACAAAGGTTAAAAACTGGGCTGACCAGGATAAACAAGGTCTAAACTAGGGCTGAACCAGGACTAAAACCAGGTCTGAACAGGTCTGAACAGGGCTAAACAGGTCTGAACGCAGGTTCTGACAGGTCTAAACTAGGACTTGAAAACAGGTCTCAAACAGGTCTATAACCAGGTCTAACTAGGGCTGGAACAAATAATATATAGACTACCAAGGGCTGAACCAGACTGAAACCAGGACTGAAACCAAGGTCTAAACCAGGGCTGAACCAGGACTAAAAACCAGGTCTGAACCAGGTCTGATACCAGGTCATAAACAGTCTAGGAACAGGTCGAACCAGGTCTCAACCAAGTCCAAACGCAGGAGCTGAACAGGTCTAAACCAGGTCTAAACTAGGGCTGAACCAGGATAAACCAGGTCTATAAAAACTAGGGTTAACCAGGACTAAACCAGGGTACTGAACGCAGGTCGGAACCAGGATCTAAAATGGTACTTGAACCAGGTCTGAACGCAGGACTTAAACTAAGGGCTGAACCAGGACTAAACCCAAGGGTCTAAACTAGGGCTGAGCCAGGACTAAACCAGGTCCTGAACCAGGTCCTGACCAGGTCTAAAACTCGGTCTGGAACCAGGTCTGAACCAGGACTAAAAACTAGGTAAGCTTGAACAACTCCAGGGTCTGAATCCAGTCTGAACCAGGTCTGAACCAGGTCTGAACCAGAGTCTGAAACCAGGACCTAAACATCAGGGTAGAACCAAGGACATTCAACACTTTAGGATTGAGGAGCCGACTGCGATGGACCAAGACTGATGGGTTCATGGTCCAAAGGTAGTTAGTCCGGAAGAAATAACACTGGTGGATCTTCTGGACTACTGTCGTCTGGATCTGCTCTAGGGACCCACCAAATAAATACAGAGCTCGCTGGAATGGAGTCAAACTGAAGAGTAACACTGGACAAACAAAAAAAAAGTAGACCAAAGTCACAAGATGATAAACAACGGAAAAAAGAAAAAGCATACGGAACCAGCCCACAAACGTCTGCTCAGTTTATCCAGACGTTCTTCACTGTTGCAATCAATATATCAAGGCCTCACGGCCTCTCCTGATGGCAATACGAACCAGGTCCACAATCACAAGATACAATGCCCCAGAGGTGTTCCGCCTACAAATATCTAAAAGGCACCACAATTAAAACTGGGATGCATAAAAAAAAAACATTGCTATCAAAACGCAGAAACATACCAGGAGAAATCCAGAAACACAGTAGGTCTATAAGGATTTTAGTAACAGAAACTAGAGTTATAAAAAAACCAGAGTCTAATAGAGAAAAATTACGAGACCAGGTCTAAACGCCAGGTCTAACAGAAAGATAACCAGACAAAGGTCTAAACCAGGTCTTAATCAGAAGAAACTAACAGACCAAGGTCTAAAACTCAGTGTTACGAGAAGAATCCAGAAACAAGAGTCTAGTAACCAAGGTCTAACAAGAAGTAAACTAGACAGAGTTAAAACCAAAGGTCTACTAAGAAGTAAGACACCAGACAAGGTCATTACACATGGTCTACTTAGAAAGAAAAACCAGACAGGTCTATAAACCGAGGTCTAGCAATATATTTCACAGGACATGGATTTTAACATTTTAAAAATTGTCAAGGCAATAGATGACATTTTAAAATGTAATTTATCAATGTATAAACAATGCTTTTATATACAACAAAAGCATAAGTACACGAAATTTGGAAGAGCTTGTGGAGGCCCGGGCCTCACCAGTGAAGGGCTTACGAACCAGTTTATTTTAAAACATGTACGGTGAAGCTTATCATGGAGGAACCGCTTTCTGGGCCCACCCCAGTGAGGCCCCTGTTATATTAAAACAATGAACGTACTGTGAGCAATTCTGGATGGCCCGGGCCAACCAGTGGCTGAGATTAATTCGGTCCAACAGACTGGTCTCGAATCAGGTCGCTCCACAGGCCGATATAATCGTAATGCCATTAAGAGCACGAGGAGTAAAATAATATAAATAAGGGAGATTCGTTGCATCAAATGCTGTCCAGGATCCAATGATAAAAAAGAGAAATTGATAATGCATCAGACAAGTAACAATAAACTTTTCAAGGGAAGAGGTAGAGACCGGATAAGGAACTATAGATGATCCACTGGGACTTCAGGTGTGTATAAAGCAGGTTTATATATTGCTTTAGATCTGAGCGAGGAACAGAAACAAGTATGGAGAAAAGACAAACAAACCAGAAAAACCGTCTCTGAGAAGAGACGAAAACACCACAGCAAAAGTAACTTTGGACGCACAAGACGCGACTAGGAATTCAATAAGAGACATGCGAGTCAAACCCCAATAGCTACTAGAGTCAAGGGAATAAGATAGTTAAATATCCATACAATGCTAACAAGATGCTTGGACCTGGAATCTAATCGTGACAGTGTAGAGACAAAAAGGACTTTGAGCCAGATACTCAGAAAATAGGATCTATTAAAAGTAAAACCAGAGAACCGATATATTTATACAAAAGATTCTAGAGAACAGAGTATTTAAGCAAAACTTAAAGAACAGAGATTATTGAAAAATTTAGGTGACACCTCTGTAGTAGCCTTCTCATTATAATATTATACATGAAATCCATATTTCAGGATCAGAAACAAAAAAAAGATGATCTTCCAGAGCGTGATATTTAATTACCAGAATTGAAGACCCATGGTTTTAACAGTTAGTCCAATGGACCATTATACTATTGAGAGCCTAGGTTATTTTAAAAAAAATAAAATCGACCTAATTAAACGATGCTGATGTGCAGATGTAAATTTGTGTAGTAAGAGATGAGTTGTTTATGACAAGATATTTTTAACAATGAAAGCGTGGAGCAGATACAACGTGCTGCAGTTATGGTATTTAAGAAACAGGACAAAAGGATTAGTGACAATCATAGATCAGTACAAATGCAGAGTAAAGATGTAAGATAGAGATAATAAAAAAATAGGCGAAGGTTAGCAAGGTATCGTGATATACTTGAAACTAATTCTACCCGGTCCCCACGCAAACTACCCCCCCGCTACACACTCCAACTGATCCACTGCCCACCCACACCTCTTCCCCTTAAAGAACATGGGGTAATCTCTTCCGTTTGATTTATATTATTTAAAACGTTATCATTATTAACTTCAAATCGACGCAAATACAACGGAGCTGAAAAGAAAAAACATATGCTTTAAGGAATTAAAGCTTGAATAATATCGAAATATGCTGAAAAATGTACAAAAATAATTAAATACTTAAAGTTAGATAGAACAAAGTGTCATTAGACACCGTGTGTTGGAAGTATGCAACGTATATAGATAGAAGTCTAAGTCACAATGCTGAATAAAAATAACAAGGATTAAAATAGTCTAAGAAAAAGACAAACACTAGCCTCAACTCAGGCATAATATTAACAACTAAGAAAAAAATATTTATATAACTGAAGCTAAGAGTCGTTAACAAAAAATAATAAAAGATGAATATAATTGAAATAACTTTAAAAAACGTAAAAGTTAGAAACGGAAGAAGAGTTGAATATGATAACCAGAAAAAATGTAGGAAATACAAGGAAAGACATAAACAATAATTATAGATGATTTTGAATATTATGAAGAGATAAGGAAATAATTATATAAGGAAAGACAAAAAAAAAAAATAAAAAAATTTAAAAAGAGAGACGACGAAGAAAGAATTTGAGTAATTTTTTAATTAGAAGGATCGATAAGTGAAATGAGAAACAAGGAATAATATATTTTACAGTAAAACTGTTGATATTATGAATACAAGCATAAAAATATATCGTGGAGAGTATAACAATGAAAAAGCAAATAAAGATTAAACGATACACGGAAATTATTACCTTGGGGAGAAAAAATAATACGAAAACAACGCGTGTCAGTATGATAAATAATTTGTTATATCTTATAAGGATGGTTAATTGCCAATGTATTTGTTTGTAGACGCCACAAAATCCAGTGTATATATGTTTTTTGGAAATGTTATCATAAATTGAGACTGTATCTGTCAAATTATTATTATTTAGAAGTGATTTACTATCAAACTTTATTTATAAACGCGCATGCACACACACACACACACACACACACACACACGCATGCACACACACACACACACACACACACACACACTCAAACACACACACACACACACACTCACACACATACACATACACGCACACATGCTAAATACATGAGGCAGTACAGATGAGTACAGATGAACCATTTGAAGAAACACCAGCTATACTATTCTAGCTAATGACCTGAAAATAGGCAAAAATTCTGCCACAAAAGATGATTTATTATTTCATTAAGTCGCTTGCATCCACAGATTTATATGTATACGGGACATTGTAACTTCAAAGGCGGTTTTCTCCAAATGCATTCTTCTCTCACAGAGACATAAAGATCAGCCCTTAAAGTAGCACCTACAAACACCAAACTTTAGAACCTTGGACTGAACAACATTTTGATTGTCCGTACTCAAGTTTTTGTTGATAATGCATTCTAAACTTGATTTGTTAAACGTTTAACTCCAAAAGAGAGGAGAAATATGATTTTTTTTACAGACATTTTCACTAAGATTTAGTATACGCAAATACTAAATAAGATAATAAATAAATCCAAAATCTCCTCTTTAAATTTTTTATTTCTAATTCTTAACAAAATGATTTGGCCATTTGTTACATGCCTATTGTTTATATGACACCTCCCATGATTAGATAATCATGGGAGGCGATTATCTTAGATAATCATGGGAGGTGTAAACTACAGCAAATTGATATATCTCGATTTCAGATTTTTCCGGTTCAGCTGCGATGTCTCATCTTAAACATCTAAAAGCACATCTGTTTATGATTTATTCTTCCATTTTGCCAACTGTTTAACTTTTATTGTTTTTACAATACCCCAAAATGGATGCTAATCATGTGTAATACTGTGACATAATGTCAATCATCCCTGGTGAACAGCCACTTACTGTGTGTATTTTTTCTCTTATTTTTATTTAAATGTTTTGCTCTACCAATATTTATACTAGAATAAGTATATTTATACCAGCTTCAAGTATATTTTTAAGGAAGTTATCTGTTTTCATTATTCCACTTTTCCAAATCTTTGGTGCCTGATCTGCATTGCAACCCTGAAATTTCCCCATTGAGGGACAAATAAAGGTTCTCTTATCTTATCTTATCAATAGCTTGTTACTGTATCTCTAAATAAAGGATTGTGCTATATCTCAGCATTACATAGTGCATCGATAAAGCTGTTCATATCAGTTCTTTCCTTGGTGGATACACAAATGTCCTCATTGGTCTAGAATGTTAGGTCACATCCCCTATAACTGTCGAATGGTGAATCTCAATTTATTTTGTTTACGTTTATACTATATTAAGCAGTGTCTTTTCACGGTGAAAGCAGAAAACGTCGGGCTCTTGTGGCTGATCCAAGCTCGTGTTCTCATGCATTGCCCTGGACACACATTGATCTGCTGAAAATCAATAGCTTTTACATGAATGCACAACGAGCAGTTTTAGCTGTGTGCGGAGAATTATAGGCTAAAGGCTAACATGCAGATACTGGGCAGTGGACCTACAAACGAATAGCTATTAAAGTTGACTTTTTGGAGCTTTTAACCATGTTCAAAAACATATTGTATTTAGCTTGTTTCAGTAATCCTGTTTACAAGCTCGTCTCCTCTGCTCCTTCTCTTGCACCAAGTTACAGAACATTTCTAAACTTTTAACCCCCTATGACCCTGCCAGTCTTAGATCCTCAGGCTATTAGCTGTTCTAAAATCGATGCTCCAGACAAAGGGTGATCGAGCCTTTTCGGTCTGGGCTCCTAGTCCTGGTCCGGATGAGTAGAACACACAATGCGCTTGAATGGGTTCTAGGAGTGCTTGTGGTGCTGTTCTGGCCTGCTCTGCCTCCCTCTGTCCTTCTGCACAGGTTATGGTCCTGCCTGTGCTTGTACCTGCTCCTCTATCCCTACAAGCTCCCACTGGGCCTGCCGACACTCACTCCATTGCCGGCTGCCTTCCTTCGCCATCGCCTTTGAGTTTTGTCTTTGTTTTTACGCATCATACTCACACTGCATACACACTATGCCTTCACTCGCAACATCACATGCATCCTTGTAGTTACAACGTCATACCTTATTTTGCGTACATATTAATAGACCTTGTCATGCGTAAACCTGGGTTTAAAAATTTCTCTATACATAAAGATTATTACCAAAGGTCGTCAAATACATAAAAGGTAGAGCGCGGAGATCTTCTGTGTTCATTGCCAGACTCAGAGATTTACTGTCTCAAATCACGATCATTACAACTGTGTGGCTGCATTAGCATGTCTATTCAAGCTTGGTTTGTTTATCTCACCTATGTAGTTTCCTCTTCAGCCAGAAGATGGACTCCAAAATCAATTGTAACATGAAGCGATTTTGTTTTTAGTAAACCTTTTTTTTTGTTCTAAAACATGAGATGCCAAAGTAAAGGTACCAGAACATGTTTAAAGGACAACAATACATATTAATGCTGCAAAATTTCAACTGTTTATGACAAAAAAGAAATCATAACAAGCCTGCCGATAGAGGTAAGCTGCCATTGGCTTTTTTGTTCAGATTGGCAAGAAGGGTGTCAGTGCAAATGTTATTTGTCTACATCACAGTACATTTTTTTACGTAATTGAATTATTCAAGGGGGCCCTTTAGTGCAATCATAAAATATAGCCCTATATATTGTATATCATTGCGTTCAGCTAATAATTTTGCACAAAATTTATATTTGTGCTGTAAAATAGGACATTACATGCCAGGAATAAGCAAGTTCTAACACAACATTGCAATTTTGTTAACGAGCTTGCTAAGCCCACATTAGGAATTTAAATTACCTCTAATTGCACATGGGTGGAGTTCATTTTGACAAATTGTCAAGATTTTTGACTGAAAATCCAAGGTGGAAAACATAATGTATCAGGTATAAAATTTGGAAAAAATTGGGTTCTGCCCACGATCCCGGTGAGATTTAGGGTGACATAATATCATTTTTTGTCTAATTTTTTTTTAGACACAGAATTTGGCCAAATTTGAAGTGTTTCTTTGATGGTGCCAAAAGTGGAGATGCCAGAAGTACGACAAGGTGCCCTTTTGTCAGCGACATGTTTGATCCAACATGGCCGACTTCCTGTTTGATTCAAGGCAGCGTTATGATTTGTCCTCACATTAACTGTTTTTTGGAGTGAGCATCATATTTTTACTGCTCCCGTCGGGCTCCCATTGACCCAATTTTGAGGAGGCGCTACTGAGCCATCTTTCAATATTCTTTCACAGGGTCTTCACTCAAAATTAGAACACAGTGAGTTCTAATTTTCAATACCACACATGGGAATATTCGTCCTTGTTTACTACTCTATTTTTGCGATTTTCGGTCCCCCGGATATAGCGATTCTCATCCTCTGGCTCGGGCCTAATAACACAGAACACGTTTCCTAATGTAATATCACTTTATGCTGAAATGGTTAAAGGTCCGTCTCCTCATGACATCAGCAGTTTGAATAAAGGGTTTGAGTAGTGAAAATGTAAATGGGATGAAATTAATAGGATTTAGTTGTAAAAAGTTTAAATATGTTTTTGAGGTGCAAACTAAAGTCAGTCAGTTACTCATTTTGCAGCTCTCAGAATGTCTTGCTTCAGGCATTTGCTCCTGTTGCTAAATGAACATACAGTCCAGAGTAGACGGAGACAGACGAAACGACTCCATTCAGTCCAAATGATCAGCCAATGAGACGCCAGGAAGGCAGCAGATCCCCACACACCCTCTGCAGGACGAAGCAGCTGCAGAGGACAATTCATTTACAGCATCATGAGGCCAGAGTTTGGAAAGATGGAGGCGTAATAAAGCAGTGTATCAACCAGATTGTCATTTACATGTTTTTATTTATGAAAAGTGTCTACAAGAACTAAACATGTGTCACTCAGAGTCTTCATTTCACAAATAATCCCAACTAAATACAGGGATGTGTGTCTAACCCTGAGCCCAAAAATACTCGTCCACATCATAAGAAAAATTGATTATAGATGTAATGTCCCCCATCTGGGGATGGGTCGCAGGGGCAGCAGTCTAAGCAAGAAATCTCAGACTTCCCTCACCCCAGACACGTCCTCCAGCTGAGAGACATAGTCCCTCCAGTGTGTCCCGGGTCCTCTTCCGCGGTGGAACATGCCGGAAACACCTCAGCTTTCTCCACTCGATGTGGAGGAGCAGCGGCTCTACTTTGAGCTCCTCCCGTGCGACTGAGCTCTTCATCCTATCTCTAAGCGAGCACCCAGCCACCTGCGGAAGAAACTCATTTCGACCTCTTGTGTACGCGATCTCTTCCATTTGGACATTACCTAAAGCTCATGACCATAGGTGAGGGTAGAAGCATAGATTGACCGATAAATAGAGTCAGATACAGATCACTGCAGACGCTGCACTAATTCGTCTGTCAATCTCACGCTCCATTCTTCCCTCACTCGTAAACAAAACCCCAAGATACTTGAAGTTCTCCACTTGGGGCAAGGACTCCCCACCCACCTGGAGGAGGAAAGCCACCATTCTCCGGTTGAGAACCATGACCTCGGATTTGGAGACACTGATTGCACCTGCTTCAAACTCAGCTGCAAACTGTACCATTGCATGTTGCAGGTCCAAGTTTGATGGAGCCATCAGTACAACATAATCTGCAAACAGCAGAGAGGGGTTCTTGTGGTCCCCAAACTGGGCACCCTATGACCCCTGACTGGGCCTGGAAATTCTATCCATAAAAACAATGAAACGGTGACATAGGGCAGCCCTGACGGAGTCCAGGTCTGACTTACTGCCGGCAATATGAACACATACAGGGACTGGACAGCCCTGAGAAAAGGGCAAAGGACACCACGTGGGACACAGTTGAAAGCCTTCTGGAAATCCAGAAAACAAATGTGGGCAGTTTGGGCTAACTCCCTTGAATCTTCAAGCACCTGATGGAGTATAGAGCCGGTGCAGTGTTACACGACCAGGACGAAAACCACCCTGCTCCTCCTGAATCCAAGGTTTGACTATTGGTCGGATTCTCCTCACCAGTACCCAGGAATAGACCTTATCAGGGAGGTTGAGCAATTTGATCCCTCTGTAGTTGGAACACACCCCTTCTTGAACAGAGGGACACCACCCCTGTCTACCAGTCCAGAGGCACTGTCCCTGACCGGCATGCAATGTTGCAGAAACCTCTCAGCCAAGATAGTCCTACAACATCCAGAGACTTATGGTATTCAGGGCAGATCCGATCCACCCCCAGAGCCTTGGCACCAAGGAGTTTGCCAATCATCTCAGTGACTTCAGCTTGGGTGATGGACAAGTCAACCTCCAAGTCCTCAGTCCCTGCTTCCCGGGTTTGCGGATTTCCGCTGTGACAAGCACCTGAGACCTTGTGACCACAACTCCGAGCAGCTGCATTGACAATGGAGGTAGAGAACATGATCCCTCGTCACCTGGGAGAAGCTCTCCCGGAGGTGTGAGTTGAAGACCCTGCTGACAGAGGGCTCTGCAAGATGTTCCCATTAGACCCTCACGATACGCTTCTGCCTGCCAAGTCTGTCCTGCTTCCTCATCCACCAGCGGATCCAACTCACCTCCAGGTGGTAATCGGTTGCGGTGTTTGGAAGTGGGCGAGTCCTTCACACTCGATTTCGTGCGCAGTTTAGGTGCACTTTTGCAGCTTGCGGCGCTCGGGCCCAATAAAATTACATTATGGTCAGACAAAAATAATATTTCTCCATTTTACACACAATTTCAGTGACTGATGGTAATGTAATGAAATATTATTTGGAGAGAACATTTTATAAACAAGGTCATTTAAAGTCCTTGACAGAACAGGGTGCTTTTGATAATGTAGGGAAATGATCAATAAAGTGTTACCACAGTTATATGAAATATCTTTATTGCAGTGATTCTCAATTTGGGGTCCCTAGGACATGCGTCGGGCCCTCAAAAATTTTGATCACACTGATCAATAGAAGAATTTTTTAGGATATATATTACAAAAAATACAATGTTTTGACAGAATCTACTACCAATAAAATATGGACTATGAGAAATACATTTTTCATCCAGATTTTGTTAAAAACCATTTAAGCCATTATGGAAAACAGGGGTCCTGATAAGGGGCCCTTGGTCTTAAAAACAACCTCTGCTTTATTGTATTATACATGGTTTTAATTTATTTTTTTAATTCAAGTATATATATTTGAAAAATAAAAAAATTATATGAAAAAGATTTAAAAGTTACAGAAATATAAAAAAAAATACATGAAAGAGTATCCTCCTACCTATACCGATAAATAAAAAATAAAATAAGTAAATGGTCAGACAACGTATAAAATTGCATTAGTCTTTTATTTGAGTGCCGGCATAGTGCATTTCCTAAAAAATGCATTACGCAGTCACTATTTTCTGTATTATTTCCTTTTTGTTCTGGTTTTTCAGCACTTTTCACAGGTTGATTTCTTTGTCCAATTTTCATCATTAAAAGTTGTTTTTGGAGATATTTTTGTTTGATTCTTTGCCTTGTTGTTTTACTTTTAATGGCGGTTGGCAGCCAACTGAGGTGCATTTACTGCTACCTACAGTAGTTGTACGTCTTCAAAGTATGTGTTTTGCGCTATACCATAGAAAAGAGAGAGAGAGTGAGAGAGAGAAAGAGAGAAATGTCATGTCATTCGTGATTCATCATCAAAGCAATCTTTTCCTATATCTCAGAGTGGCCGAATATTGGTGATTTGTGACATCATCGTCATGGCTAATGAACAGGAAAAGGCCATGTATTACGCAATAAATTTGCAATGGCTTCTTGCAATTGCACGGCATCTAGTTTTTGTATGTAAATTTTTTTTTTAAAACAAAATGACAGAATGACAATGACAAAAGAACAAATAGTAACTGTATAATGCAACGCACGGTCACTCAACTAGATGGCAAGAAGCCATTGAGAGTGAGAGTGCATAATGCATGGCCATATCCTGTACAGTTGCCTGATGATGATGTCACACCATGACGATGATGTAACACCAGGATGATGATGTCACCAATCACCAACATTCCGCAACGCTAAGAGATAGGGGGAAATTGCAAATTTGACGACGGATCCCGAAAAAACTACAAGACCGAGGAACGCATTACGCAGTCACTCAATTAGTCTTGAAGAGCATGTCAAACATCTCTGGCTGCAGGAGTCTACATGCGTCTGAAGAACCACCACCTGTTCCTAGTCTGCTTGAGCCACAGATTATTCAGAACCTCCTTCTCCATTTTCTCCTTTTTTAGCTTCTTTTTAAGAGCTTCCATCTGGTGGGTCTTCTGTGTGATTGCATCTAGGAGAGACTGGAGTTGCCTTTTTGTTCGGTTTACTTCTCTCGTGAGTTGAGATATGGTTGCCTTCAGTTTATCTATTTCCTCCTCCACAGCTTTCCTGGCTCCCTCCTTTAGTGCACTAAAGGCAAAGGCCTTCTCCTCTTTGTGCTGTTTCAGGATTTTTTCCTTCCACTCTTCAAACTGGTTTTGGGGCCGATTTTTTAATCCTCTGATTATTTTGAGCATATCTTTTTGAAAAGCCTGTTTCTCCTCCCTCTGCCTCTTCAACTGCTCTCTCAGCTCCTCGTTTATAGCCAGAGTTTTCTGGAGCTCTTTGTTCTCTTGCTTCAGGGCAGAGTTGGTCTCCTCTGATATGGTCAGAGCCTCAGATAGCTTCTCCTTCTCCTGCTCCGCATTCTTCAGCTGTTCTTTAAGGCTATTTTTGAGGCTCTTATTCTCCTGGCTGCTGTCCTTCACTTGATTTTTCAGAACAGAGACATGAGCAGCGTGGCATTTTTCAACGATATCTTTAAACGTAACCCTCTCTGTTTGAAGATCCAAATTCAGGGTTTGTGTTCTGGCCTGCTGCTCCTTTATCGCTTCCTTCTGCTCTGTCACTCTGCAATGGAGTTCTTTCACTACAGATTCCAGCCTGACCTTCTCGTCCGGCAAGGTTTGGCGTTTGCTCTCAGCCTCGCTGATGATGCTCCTCTGCCTGGTCACGGCTGATGTCAGAAAGGACACTTTCTTCTCCAGCTCCAGTTGGCTCTGAACCTCTCTTGTGGAACACTTCTCTTGGTCTAGGACAGAATTGAGTTTTTCAACTTTTGTGGACAGCGTCTTTCTCTCTACTTTGTTCTGAGCGGCTTTGAAGACCTTTTCCTGCTGGTTAAGAGAACTCTGTAGTTGGACCACTTGACTCTTCAGAACCTCTTTCTCCATTTGCTCCTCTTTCAGGTTATCTTTAAGAGCTTCCACCTGATGGGTGATTGTATCTAGGAGACCCTGGGTTGGCCTTTCTGTTCTGTGTACTCCCTTCAGTTTGGAGACGCATGCATTCACTTCATCTATTTTCTCCTCCAAGGCTTCCCTGCCTTTCTCTTTCAGTGTACTAAAGGCACAGGCCTTCTCTTTCAGAAGACTGGTCTCCTCATCATGCTGTTTCAGGATCATTTTCTTCCACTCTTCAAACTTGGCTTGGGACAGGAGTGTGTTCCTGGGAGTTTTCTCCTGTACCACAAACTGATGAGGGATCATCTCTCCCTCTGGGTCCTCAAACATGTTATATATTTCTGCAGTATTTTGCAGATCTTCTGCTTGCACGGCTGTGTGCTTCTGCCTACAGTTCATTTGAACGTTGGCTGTTTGAGCCTCTGAGTTCTGTTGTTTATTCATCTCACTTGACTTTTTTAACTGATGTGTCCTGTCCATAGACGTCTGGAAGTGAATGATGTTGTTGTTCTTCTTCTTCTTCCTCTTTGTTTTTTTTTTGCGGTTGGTATCCATAGTGTTAAATTACCGCCACCTACTGTAGTCTTTATTCTTTAGACTTTATGTTGTGTTACTTTTTAATGGCGGTTGGCAGCCAAGATTTCTGTACACATAGAAGTAGATCCTCATGTGACATCATCACACACATCGCAAAGGAAGGGAACAACTTTTTCTATAGTTCTCCTTCTTTGGTGGTGTTTTATGGCGGTTGGTATCCATAGTGTTGCATTACCGCCATTCTTTAGACTTTATTCTTTAAAATAAAGACATATTGATACTTTGTGAAATCACATGGGGGAACTCCATTTATGTCTAGGAAGGTGTGGAGGAAAGTTCTACTGTTACCATGGTGACACAAAGCACACATTTGCAAACATTCTAATATGGTTTCAGATGGTGTGGAAACTCAAGAAAAAAAATACAAATTGGATTTAAACACACACACAAAAAGGTGATCGTGACTGAAAGACAGTTGGCTAATACTAATGCTAGCTTACGACTTTGACAGCTCTCCTGCTGTTGTGTCAGTCAGGTCTTTATGGTCAGTTTGTGTTACAACAAAGATCAGATTAAAGTCTAACCAGAGTAAGAGCTTCAGACAGGGCAGTGCCTTCAGTTAGCCTCACATCACCAGCTAATGTTGAGGTCCAGTGTTGGGTTGCGTACTTTTAAGTAAGTTGTTATCTTACCTTGTTACTGCCCTGGGTTAAGTTACTGCGCTACTTTGTTATATAAGTAAAGCTTTAGAGTACTCTTGCCTTACCAATAATTAACATTATTGTAGAATCTAAATAGTTTGCAGACAATCTCTCTGTGTTGCTAAACACATGTAGTGACCTCTGAATGTTGCCATGGTGATAGGATAAGGCGCTACCACATACAACCCACACGTGGAGATTTAAGGTGTCTCGGCCCGAGCAGAAACTTCATGCTTTGAACGTTGGAAAAAACGTTTTACATCAAATGGCGGCTTTTGGATCCAAATGAAGTCAGACAAAAGACAAAAGCTAAAACGTTAAAAAGACTAAGGTTTTAGAAAGCAATCATCTGATTGCAGACTTTGTCCACAAGATCAATGTAGTGTACATGATTTTATTGTGTTCTGCACATTCATTTAACAGTTTTATAACCCGTCTTTTGAATAATATGACCTTTTGTAACTATGTGGCCTAATGTTAATGCTAAACTAACTGGCTGCATTATTCCAGATCTTTTTCTCTGATCAACTGCCTCATCTACATTCTCCCTCTTGGTTCCATCTTCCGTAAACACAACATTCATTTCCATTGCTACGCGGATGACACCCAGCTCTACCTCTCCTCGTGCACAATTCCGGTAAAGACAGCGAGGGCCAAAAGTCACTTAGCGTGGGAGTCATTCTGACTAGCTACGTCTGAGGCTATATGGACTGTGAGACTCTCAGGCTCTACCTCATAACTGTTCTTGCACTCGAATAGACCAGCGATGGCATTCAGTAAAGCCGAGTGTTCGCCACAGTCCATGCTCTTACGCCTCTTCTCTACCGAATTTAATTACACTTCTCCTGGTATCTGCTTTCTTTGAGAAATATCTAACTCTTTCACCAAATGAGAACCATGAGACAATGCACCGAAAGTCACGCGTTCTACTCTCTAACTTATCGCCAAATTCTTTCCTTGGCCAAAGAATCGTAATTTAGCAATGCTCGTAGCCATGAGAATGGCAGGCTCTCCGGACTTCTGCACGTCGCTCGGGTGAAAAGTCAAAATGCTATACTAACGTAAGTTATTCACAATTTCTATAATGACTCCACTGTCTCTCCCCTCCCCTCAAGTCAAGAGTCTGGGTGTCATCCTCGACAGCACCCTTTCTTTTCACTCCCACATCAACAACATCACGTTCCGCCTACTTCCACCTTCGCAACATCTCTCGTCTCCGCTTTCTCTCACTCCTCACACCACAGCCATACTTGGTCCATAGTCTAGTCACCTCCCGGATCGATTATTGTAACTCTCTCCTCTTTGGTCTCCCCAATAAATCCCTCCAGAAACTTGCAGCTTCTCCAAAACTCTGCAGCCCGCATTATCACCAGGACGCCCTCCCGCCATCACATCACCCCCATCCTTCAAACAACTTCACTGGCTCCCCATAAAACAACGGATTCACTTCAAAAATTATCCTAAATACTTTCAAAGCTATCCATAACCTGGCTCCACCGTGACATCTCTGACCTCCTCCACATCTCCACTCCCTCTTCGCTCCCTCAGGTCCTCCTCCTCTCTCCAGCTCTCTGTCCCTCTCTTCCGTCTTATTTCAATGGGGCAGAGCCTTCAGCCGCTCTGCTCCTCAGCTCTGGATCTCTGTCTCTCCCTCCTGACCTCCGCAACATAGACATCCTCTCCACTTTTCAAAATCCAGACTCAAAACTACACCTGTTCAGACAATCCTTACGCATCCATCATAACTCAGTCACTCCAACACCATCATCCAGTTCTGTACTGTGGGTTTTATTCTGTTGTTTTATTCTGTTGTTTTATTCTCTTGTACAATGTCCTTGGGTGTTCTGAAAGGCGCTTTTAAATAAAATGTATTATTATCATAGAATCAGTGCAATGGCCTTTTCATCTGAGGAGCGCCTCAGAGCCAAGGAAGACGCAGATCCCTGAACCTGATCCAGTGCTTCTTCAGCCTGATTGAGTGGCCCGGCCCAGCATGTGGAACTATCTACCGCAAGTCTCTCCCAGTGTGACCCCTGAGCGAACCCTGGAGGCGACGCGAACACACAGGCTCTCAGACAGACAGGGGCCCAGCTCCTCAGGATCACAGCTTCTTCTGGTTCTGGTTTTATGAATGCATTTCACAATCTGGCTTATAAAATAATTTTAGAATTAAGTCACATACAACTAGTTAGATCAAGTACAATCATGTTTTGCGTCAGAGCACATCAATGCGGTCGACCCGCATATCAGGTTTACAAGAGAAGATGCTAAGGAGAACTGCTTGGCCTTTCTTGATTGTTCCACTATCAGAGGAGAGGACGGGAAAATCCAGACAGAAGTATACAGGAAACCCACACACACAGATCAGTACTTGCTCTTTGGCTCTAACCACCCACTACAGCATAAGCTGGGAGTGATTAGAACACTACCTCACAGAGCACAAGAGGTGGCCACCAGCTCAAAGGGCAAGAGGAAAGAGGAAAAACATGTCCGGAATGCTCTCTCAGCCTGTAGACACCTGACTTGGGCTCTTGACAAGGTGAAGAGAACCAAAAAGTAGGACAAAAGGGACAAAAGGGAAACAGAACCAAGAAGAGAGGGTGTCTATCCCTTATGTCTCGGGACTGTCGGAAAAACTGCAAAGAATTTTTAGATAACACGAAGTCCCTGTTTATTTCAAACCAGGCAATACTTTAAGACAAAAACTGGTTCCCCCTAAGGACAAGATGCCTACACAAAAGCAGAGCAATGTAGTGTATTCTATCCAATGCAGTGAAGAAAGTTGTAAAGAGCCTTACATAGATGAGACTAAACAGCCACAAGAGGCTTTATCAGCATCGTAGACACGCAAATTCATTATCCCAGAGTGCCGTGCATCTTCATCTTAGAGCCACAAACCACTCCATTGAAGACAGTGAGGTGGAGATTCTGAGCAGGGAGAAAAGATGGTTTAAAAGAGGAGTTAAGGAGGCAATCTTTGTTAAAAAAGAGAATCCTTCCTCAAATCATTATGGAGGTTTAAGATTCAACCTTCCCGTTGTTTGTAATGGTTTGTTGAAACCCTGGAGATGCCCGAGGCATTCTGATGATAATCAGGTACTCAGTGAGGAGGGAGCGAAAGTCAATGTACAATAGGATCTTAATGTCCCATCTCAGGTAGTTTCAATGGCCCATTATCAGGAGGTCCCGCTCTGTGGGCAGGGCTTACACAGAGTAGGCTATAAAACCTGAGTTCTCAGAATCAGAATCAGAATCAGAATCAGAAAGGGTTTATTGCCATTGTCAATGAACAAACTTCACAGGCATAGGAACTTGTCTCGGCATTACGGTGCAACACAAAACACTGAGCAATAATAAAACAACATATATTCAATCAAACAAAATGGCATGCATTAAGGAACAATTTAAAATTACTATAGTATAAAATAAAAATAAAAATAAAAATAGACTTGTTTCACAGATTGAGAATGACTTGAGTCGAAATGTTTTGTCAACTGATTAATTTTAAATTCTTTACAGTTCCACATGAAATGCTCCCTAACCTAATGCATTCTGAGCATCCTAAATAATACCAGCAATAACAGCGATGAGTCTGATTCATACCGGGTAAAACTAACAAACATTAGCATGCTAATGGCGCACGTCCTGTTTGTCGGAGAATAACACGGACAAAGCGCTGTGGTCTCATTTTCATCCGAATGAAAATGTTTTTACAATATCTCTGTGCTGGAGCAAAACTTTATTACTTTATCACTTGCAAAAAAAAACATAAAACAGGCACATTAACTAGTTCAAAAAAGTAAAACAAGAAAAGCATTTTCAAACTTGAAATTAGAAAAAGAAAATGCTACTGCACATTAAATAATAATCAAACTTACAAATCTTATTTTAATACTCAAATCAAGATAAATACTATTTAATTAAATCACTTTATAACTTATTATTTTATTTAAGATTATAATTTTTCCAAATCAAAATCATCAATCATTTTTCTATCAAAGATATGGTATATATAAACAATACATAACATTACAACACCTTAAATCTAACTACTTGTAGTTGATGCAGGATATTATAGTTAAAATGGCCGGTACTTTCACAGTGCGAGTCACATTTTTGTACTTGTCAAAACAACATTAGTATTCTGAAAGCTTATACAGGCTTTGAGAAAAATGCATCATTGTGTAAAATGTCACTCCACAAATCAAACCTGTCTGTAGAGAAGTGAAGTGCAGCTGACGAGCAGAACATTCAGACAAACTATAGTTTGAGAAGTTTACTAGAAAGAAAGAGCGACTCGTTTGATATTACAGCTTAATTAATCACACGTTTTACTCCTCGTGTTGCTTTAATTCTCTCTCTTTCTGACTTTTTCACCCTGGTCATGCTCAGGAAATTTGACCTTGCAAAAGAACCGCAGTTGTAGCAAGTATGTGTGCCACAAAATATAAGTCTGGTAACTATATTTAACTGAGAAACCTGTAATACATTTGAAAAGACTAACCTATTAAAGCTACAAATGAATATTGTGTCATTTTGAAAAGCAAAGAGCAGTTGGTTGTGGGTTCCGTCTAATGCATGCTGCTGTTGTATTGTTGAGCAGCACACTTGACACTGGATTTGCATTTGTGAGTGTTCACTTTATTCTTACTGAAAACCAAAAAGTACATTTTCCGGTGTTTGTTTCATAGAATTGTATGCAAAACAAAACAGTACATTTTCAACTTAAAGGTGTACTATTTTACCTTTCTGGTGGGGGTTTCACCATCTGCTTGTAATATTAGAACATGTGGTTGAAATGACATATTGTAAGTAATAGAACTTTGGGGTTGTGAAAAAAATAAAATAAAAGGATCATATTGTATGTTTTGATGGTGAAAGATAAGTACATTTAGATTAGTAATGGTAATAATAATAATAATAATAATAATAATAATAATAATAATAATAATAATAATAATAATAATGCATAACACTAGTATAGTTCTTTTTATGACACTCAAAGACTCTCCGCAGTTCAGGACAGACAAAAACACAAATGGTACAAGAAGCAGAATCTGAGAGAAGATGCAGTTATTTTGAAGGCAGTTTTAATCCGTGCCATTTAACACAAATAATATTCAAATGTATTCCTCCAAAGTCGGGAGGCGACCATTTTCTGCAGACTGTGGGGAAAGGTACAGGCAGAGGGGGTGTTCGTAGGAGAGGGTCTGGTCGAAGATGATGCCATTCGGGGTGACTGTCAATGGTTGACAGGTTTTGGTGAGTGATTTTGGACTGATAAGGCTTATCTTAATTTTATTGCAGTTGAGGTGAAAAAATTGGTCTGTATAGCCAAAATTGTATTTCATAGTGAGGGGCAGGAGTTATTGATTTGGTGGATAGGTAAAGCTGAATATCATAAGCAAAGCAGTGGAACTGAACATGATGGCAGATTCCATGACCAAGTGGGAGGATGTACAGAATGAAGAGGAGGGGTCTAGAACAGGTTCAATTTGTGGTTAAAAATTACAGGCTCAACACAAACTTGAGTAGAACTTGCAAATTAATGTGATTAATGTGTGGTGACTTATTTGCTGACTAAAGAAGACTAAAACAGTAAAAGTTTAATTTCCGTTATTTTTCATCTATTATGTTTAATGTTCGAAAAATAAAGTGGCATATCAAAATGAGGCTGTAGCACTTTTCATGTGGACATCAATCCCAGCACATTCACATCACAATAAACACTTGTCAGACAAGCTCATACTCTGCTGCCTCGAAAATCTTCCTGGTATTGACCACATCATTGTAACAAACCGTTTGCTTTCTTTTTGCTAACATTTCTCGTAGATGCATCCATAAATTAGTATTTTATTGTGGGCAGGACTCAGCAGGACTCTTCTTCCTCCTCTTCCTCCTCATCACTTATTCACCAGCACAGCACTGCGGCCCCACGCGTCAAACTATTTCCTCAGCATTCTGCGCTTTCACATGCAAAGCTCTTTTGTCAGTGCAGGATATGGTGTGGGGTGGGCACCTGACCTGTTCTGCTTGGAATAAAATGCAAATTCCATATGGTTTATTTGGAGTTTAGAATGGTAATGTTAGCTTTTGCATGGCGGGAATTGTATGAAGAACCACAGTAAGTACAGAGCTGTGGGTGGGGATAGGAGAAAAAACACATCTGAGCAGGACAGCAGAATTACTCAAACCTGCACGAGTCCATCCAAATACATGAAGCAAATCCCCAATTTACACTGAAGCATTAACAATACAGACTACGCCATCCAGTTCCTTTGAATAGAAACTGGATAGAACTGTAGTTCTAACTTTATGCACAGCCAGACACAGCTCATGCGCATGGCCTGCTGTGCACAGCCAGATCTAGGATCTGTGCTGAAGCAGCCTTCTGGTTCTGCAGCTCCACGAGCTGCTGGAAAGAGATAGGGCTAAAACTCAACCAGGTCCAGATCAGCAAGGCCTAAGAACAGAGGTTAAGATCTCAGGAGTCTGTCTCAGGACTAGATACACACTCCGAGCAGAAACATAAATATATCCTGAGAATTCTATTATTTGCAGCTCGCTTGACTATCTTACAAAGATGGTTAGACAAATAGCCTCCAGATCTTCATATGTGGAAGGTTAGATCATGTCCTTAATGCCACTTGAGAGGCTCTCATTTGTCCTGAGAGTTTCTGTAGTGTCACCTACTGGTCACCACTTACCTCCCTTTTTGGAGAGGAATGGAATACGGTGATTACTATGGGCTTTTAAGATTAAGAAAACTACCAGTAAATTTACTGTATGGATTTACTAACAATTAAAGTAGATATGATATAACATGATTAATTGAATGGATTGTGGTGAGCTGATGATATTATTGTAACTTAGATAACCAGAACTTAAGGCAAAGATTATAATTGATGCTGCACTAAAACTTCTTTTAGATACAAAAGTACTGTATTTATTATAATTTAATTATAGAATTATTATTATTATTTATGTATTTATTTTTAACTTATTTTTATTTATTTTTATTAAATTTTTGCTTCTTAGGTGTTGTGTATGCATATGTGTGTGTGTGTGTGTGTGTGTGTGTGTGCGTGTGCACGTGCGTGTGCGTGTGTGTGTGTGTGCATGTGTGTGTAGGTATATGTATAGCACTGTGCGGTGCTGGAGTCCCAGCCCCTGCTTTGATGCTGGGGAAGAAGCCAATCTCGGTGCTTTCTTTGTACGATCGTGTGGAATGCTTGACGCAGAATGAAGGTGGTCTCGCGAGTATTGCGGTGTGGTGATCTACTGGCTCCGGCAGGGATTGGGGCCGTCCTGAAGTGGCTGAACTGTGGCTGCCAGGAGGCAAACCACTTTCATGTGTTCTGGGACTCTCCTGATGCTCAAATATACTGGAGATAAGCAAGGCAGACTGTTCTTGACATCATCAGCCCCCTCAATTTCAGAACTATGTTCCTGGGTCTCAAGACTCCCACAATGGACACAGTAAATAGGTACCCCTAGAACATTCTTCTGGCTCCAGGGGGAAAAAGCCATCACTAAGAAATAGATCAAAACCACACCAACAATTATAATGGACATTCAAAAAAATGGAGATTACATTCGGACTAAATTGAAAAATTGACCAATTTTTGGATCAAATGGGACAATTATACCGGACTGCAAATTTAGGACTACTTTTTCTTTTAAGTGCCAACTCTCTTTGTCTCAAGGTTTTATGTCCAATTTTGTTGTTTTGTAAACATAGGACCAAAAAAAAGAACAAATAGAAATGGCATGCTCACTAGTGGTGTGGTGTGTAGTGGCTGTGGCGTTTCATGTGTTTGGCACTGTATCGGTTGTGTTGGGTGAGGGCTTTGGGCTAGAAGGTCTTTCGGAGTAAAAAAAAAAAAAGGAAAATGGCACACAGCTAAACCAGTTTACATAACTTACAAATTAATCTTCTTCGCCCTTTCAAAATCTTTTTAAAAACTGGTTGAAAGTTGGGACTAAAATGAGCAGACGTTACCATTTTCAAATTATTACAAAGATTGATCACTGAATCTGAAAAAGAACGGAGAAAATACCCCTGTTCCTGATTTAAATTCTTGTAAAAATAACTGCTCTTTACATCATGCACCGTATAGATACAATTGGCATCTGAGGGAATGCCCTCTGACCAACCTCTGTGGGAGAAGCAAAGAGCAAACACTGACTTGCTGAACATGATGGGTCATAAGTTTCCATACATGGATTGGTGGGCGTGGCCTCCCAGATCCCCAGATCCCCTCTCTTGATTTCTATCTTTGGGGGCACTTGAAGGTCATCGTGTATCAGGTGAAGATACGAGGCATAAATCATCTCAAGGAACTTCTCATTAACGCCATTACAAGCACAACTCCAACTGTGCCGATGGAAGTTCTTTAACAGTGGAAGACACATGTTAATTTGAAACAATGGTAATCATGCAGAGCACATTAAATATATAAAAACGGTTGTCCAACATAAAATGTCAATTTTCCTATGTATGGAAACTTATGACCCATGCTGTATAAATATCTAAATGGTACCACGGCTAAATGGTACCACGATACTAGCGCCACCAGCTGAATATTTACATCTGAATATTTACATTGAATTAGCCAGAAAACATATTCAAAGTTGGAAAATGTTGTGTGTCCTATTGAATCAGTTTCCATTTGTGTACAGCCGACAACAACAAGAACGCAACTGTCCCCTTTCTGCAGCAGACACTGGCCAAACTGAGATCAGAACATAAACATGACAGCGCTTGTGCTCTTGCAGAACCTGAGGTCAACAGCCAAATATTTGTGAAAATAGCTGCACTTACAAGAAAGCAGACAGAGAGAGAAAGAGTCACAAAATAACGATTATATATCCATAAAATCCTCTTGTATGCTGCATATTTCCTGTTTTGCAAAGAGAAAAGCACTGGATGAAAGTTTTAACACAAGCCTTTCTTTGCTTCTGAATGGTCACATTTACAGTCTATTTTTAGCCAATCATCTGAGTATAATGAAACACTGCTGCTTCAACTCACAGTCAAATTATGAGTTGTGTCATATTGACGCTAACTATAACAGCGTTTCCACAGAGAAGCAAAAAAATGAATTTGATTACTGGTGAAAATAACGTTAATGAGACCATTATACTTGAACTGCGTTTTCCCCAACCGTGTTCACCAAGAGTCATGGATAAACAACGTACACTGTCCCTGACATTTGATTCTCTGTCATGGCGTTTCCTCATGAGTGACAAAAAAGTACACAGTTGGAAGAGATTGGAGAACGACCACAATCTCATGGTTCAAAACCCTTTAAAGATGGTTTTGTCCAAGTAAAGTTGTCCATGTAAAGTTGTCCATGTATTCTTCAGGAATCACTCACGCTAACACACAGCTAAATGTGCCATCCAGCAGAGTTTCCCTTTACTCAGCCACTTGTTTAATTGCCTTTAGTTTTGTCTAATGATACTGCTGTTATATTGATTTTGGCCTCAAACTAATTCCCCACACATTATCTATCATGGCACCACACAGGGTTGCACAAACGGCACTGACGGGGTTGAACAATTTCACATCATGACGCTAATGGACGGCACTCCGGAGAATCGCTACACTTCTCATTGCAAAACTCATCTCGGGCAATAATACAAGTCGTTTTCATTGATTCACGCTAACTGTCGGCTGCGCTAACGTCATTTTGGTGCATGCAAAAGTGTTTTCCCAAATGTAAACATCATTGGGGAGGCCATTTGTATGCTTCAGAGAGTTCACCGACCATTCTCTGGTGTCTAAAAAGCGAAAGTTCTATCAGCGTTGATGGGTTTCGGGTCAAGTTTTTGTGCGAAATCACGAGCAAATGGAATAACTACATAATTGAAACGGAACTAAACAAATTTGATGAGGTTTGTAGAGATGATGAAAATACAATTTGAGTCAACTTTTGAAACGGTGTTTGCCAGCGTCAAAATTTAGTTCACATACAGCAGGGGTCAATAATAAACTTGAGAATATTTCCTCAAGCCAAGGTCTTCACGGTGTGTCTCTTCTTTTATTCCACTTATATATTATAATATATATTTATTTTGTGTCAAGAAATTCAAAATGTGATAGTTTGGTGCAATTTTATGAGCAACAGTTTTAATTTCTAAGATTCACTTAGTGTCATAAGGTTCAACGTTTTTTGACACATCATAAATGAATGAACATAATATCAAAAGTTTTTATCTCAATTCAATTCAATTTATTTTTGTAACACCCAAAATCACAACAGTGGTTGCCTCGAGAGGCGAATCTCACTTTAATACATTTTGCACAAGTAAAACACTGTTAGCTGTTAGCTTGCTAGCTAACTAAAGAGGGGGTCAGCCCTGTATTAAAGGACTAAAGAGTATTAAGGACTATTTCAGGTCTAGGAATCAAATGGCTGATTCTGAGAGTTTTTATAGATTTCCAGTTGTCCCCGACTTGGAAATCCACCTGGAACCTCCTCACATCTCTTTAGAAACTCAGGCAACATTTCAGAACCCCAAGTTTATGCGAGTTAGTCGATCAAACATAGATGCGTTTGAATAAAGTCTAACATACGACAGGTAAAGATTGTTCATGTACTATTTTACCTTTAGTTCTTCCTACTGTTTCTCCCTCTGTGAACCCTCTTTGTAGCCCCTCGAGGCAACTGCTGTTGTGATTCTGGGCGTTACAAAAATACATTGAATTGAATTGAACCTTTTGTAGTTAGAACCTTATAATTGCTTGTACACCAAACACCCATTCCGGACTGCTAATAATATTTTAGTATTATTGTCATCTAAAGTAACATTTTCATTTTCAGTGACGAGTTGTACACTTTATCACAGTCGACAGCTTTATTGCCTGTAGAAACACTTTTCCAGAACCTTTTCTCCACTCTAAACTGTGTCTCTATCTGCTCCTGGAGTGAAGTCTCATAAATCAAAGTGGACCTGTAGAAATGAGAAAAAAATGCACATTGTCCTGACAATGTTCTATTGCTGCAGCTGAATTTAAGCCCGTCCTTTATCCTCTCAACACTGCATTTTCTATTGGCATAAAGGACAAACAAGCTGAAACCATATATTTGTTGGTGGATTTTTTACAATATACTCTGGTCATGCTTTACTATGGAAATATAGTTTCAATTAATCAACATAATCAATATGTCAGTTTTTTTAAATGAACGAATACTTTTATTTGGGTTGTTTATATTCAGAAAAAAACATGTAATTGGTTTTAATCAATATACATATATATTTCGAAGGCGTCACACAGGTGAACAAGTAAATTTAAAGATAACAATTTGAAACATCCTGTACTTTACTCATATAAATGTAAGAAGAAATTTACAAAATGTTCTTGTGATCAAGTCCAAGATTTTAAAGTTTGATGTGTGTAGGGCCTACGGGAAAAAAATGTATTTGCTGTAAACAGCCTTTGTTGGTACTGTCCCCGCCTCCTTCTACTACCTGAAATAAATGAAAAGTCCAGTGCACACCATTCCACCTGTAGGACGCCGGTAGTGGCATATCGGCAGAGTGTGTTTGATCTGGAGTGTCGTCAGCCCTAGAAAGACGCAGTTCTCTCTCGCAAGAGTTACAGAATGTGTAATCTGCGGTTGATGCCTATGTCTAAGAAGCTCTCTGATTGGTCATGGGTTTCAATACAAACAACCGACTGCTGCACTCCATGATGGAGGAAAAAACATTTCAATGGGAAAAGCAACTTTTCGCTTTTCTGAGACGTTTCCTGTCAGATTATGTGTATTCAAAGCACAACTAATTCAAGTTTAGTCAGAACCGAGTCTCAATGGAGGTTGCTGATGGCAGTAACTCCACAAAATTGGGTTGTTGAACAACATGTCTTATCTGTATTATAACTTCTAAAAACCGCATCTGCTCTTGTAGTTGATGAACAGTGGGTTATAGAATATCTGTTTTTTTAAGGTTAGTACAGTTATGTTAGTTTGTTTTTATCACAGTGGTTTACTCAGATGCAGTGTGCAGAAGTTACTCTTGGCAGTTGGTTTGGATTTTGGTTCCAGCAGGAGCGGGCCTCCTTGATAGGTGGTGGAGGAGGTTTGCTTGCTGTTGGGAACCTCTATAATAGATAATACAACCCAAATATTTACTTGATCATGTTTTCTCTATAAATCTCACTTTTTAAAATCAGTTCATTCATTTTATTTATTTAAATCAGTTCAAGTTGGCTTTGGTCGTCTACCCGAAGAGAGCACATTACGGAGGTGCTCAAGTCTCTCCACTGGCACCCTGTTGAGTTTAGAATCAAATTCAAAATCCTCCTCCTGACTTATAAAACCATAAATAACCTGGCCCCATCATTATCATCCAAACAGAGCACTTCGCTCTCAAAATGCTGGACTTCTGATGGTCCCAAGAGTCTCTAAAAGCACAGTAGGAGGCAGAGAGTTTAGCTACCAAGCCCCTGTGTTATGGAATCACCTGTCCATTCCTGCCCATGTTAAAGAGGCCGACACAGTCTCTTCATTTAAAACCAGGCTTACAACGTTCCTCTTTGAAATCTCTTATGGTCAGGCCAGTTAGGAACAGAAATAAAAACCTACAGTTCCCAGCTACGCTGCCCTGGGAGCGACTATGCTGGGGGAAGTATGGCAGCATGAGCACTATCCTCTGCTTCTTACTACTTTTCTATCAAACAATATATAACATTTAATTTCACCTGCAATCTGTTCATCACTTTTCATTCTTCTTTTCCCACTTCCCCGCCGGGAGTGGAGCAGGCACATCAATGACCTGTGGATCCAGATGCTCCTCAACTGCCTAGAGAAACAGTTTGCCTGGAGAAACGGTCTGCCTGGAGAAACAGTCTCTACTCCATGTGAACGGTTCTTCTCCAGCCTCGAAGAATTGGTTCTCCTCCTGAGTGGGTCCAGCTCCACCGTCTATCTGCAAATTGAAGTGCGTCCGCCTGTCCGTCTGAGGGAGTCGGATCTCTCCTTCACTGTGGAACTTGTCCAGGTTTCTACTTTTTCCCAAAGAGGTTTGGTAGTTTTTCCTGGCCGAGAAGGAGGGTCTCAGGACAGGGGAGCTTGGGACATCTGTCTAAAGACACAGGATGCTGGTACATCACCAAGTCCCTATAAACATTGTTTATTCTGTTTTATTCTGTTTTTCACTGTCCCCCCTTGAGGCAACTACTGTTGGGATTTTGGGAGTTACAAAAATAAATTTAATTGAATTGAACCTGGAGCTCAACGCCCAGAAGACAGTGGAGATGATCGTGGACTTCAGGAAAGTCACAGCTCTCCTTGCCTTGACAGACTCCCCCATCACCACCTTGGACCCCACCATCTGTCCTCAGAGTCCGAGATGGTTCATATGGCATTAACATGTCCGAGATGTACTTTGGTGCTAGGCCATGGAGAGAATTGTATACATGCAAAGCTGCTTTAAAGTCTATTCTCTGAGCCTGAAGCCAGTGCAGAGACCTGAGCAAAGGACTAATGTGATCGTACTTCCTGGACTAATGTGATCGTACTTCCTGGTTCTAGTCAGGACCTGAGCAGCAGCGTTCTGGATGTACTGCAGCTGTTTTACAGCTCGTTTGGAGAGGCCAGTGAGCAGGCCGTTACAGTAGTCTAATCTACTGGAGACAAAAACATGGATAAGTCTCTCCAAGTCTGGTTTAGACACTATACTTTTGATTTTGATTGATTCAGAAGGTGATCGGCTGCAGAATTCCATCTCTGCAAGACCAGTACGTCTCCGGCCTCGGGGACGAGCAGGTCAGATGCCAGCTGACCCTTCTCACCCTGGCTACGGTCCTTCCGGACCAGAACCTCCACAAGAACAGTTTCTTTCCCTCTGCCGTTGGACTCATGAACACGTGACATCTATCACTATTTAAACCAATAACTATTCATTCCACTGTTCACTTTTTGCACTATATCTGACCATTTGTACATTTGGTGTACATAGTAGAAAAAGATTCAGTTGTAGTCATCTGGACTCTGTTTTAGAAAAAACAAAACGTTTCAACTCTCATCCAAGAGTCATTCTCAATCAGAGAAAACAAGTCTGAGAACTCTTGTTTATATCCTACTCTGTGAAAGCCCTGCCCACAGGGCGGGACCTCCTGCTAATGGCCCATTGAAACTGGGATGGGCCTATTGTTCTATTGTTCCCTGCCTCACCTTGAGTGCCTATTTAGCATCCGAATGTCCCGGGCGTCTCCAGGGTTTCAGCAGACCATTATAAACAACGGGAAGGTTGAATCTTAAACCTCCATTACGATTTAATGAAGGATTCTCTTTTTTAACAAAGATTGCCTCCTTAACTCCTCTTTCAAACCATCTTTTTTCCCTGCTCAGAATCTCCACCTCCACTGTCTTCAATAGAGTGGTTTGTGGCTTTAAGATGAAGATGCACAGCGCTCTGGGGTCCTGAACTTGCGTGTCTTCTGTGCTGATAAAGCCTCTTGTGAAGTGGCTGTTTAGTCTCCCCTATGTACCGCTCTTTACAACTTTCTTCTCTGCATTGGATAGAATACACTACATTGCTCTGTTTTTGTGTCGGCATCTTGTTTCAATGGGCCATTAGCAGGAGGTCCCGCCCTGTGGGCAGGGCTCTCACAGAGTAGGATATAAACAAGAGTTCTCAGACTTGTTTCTCTGATTGAGAATAACTCTTGGATGAGAGTTGAAACGTTTTGTTTTTTCTAAAACAGAGTCCAGATGACTACAACTGAATCTTTTTCTACAATGGAACACTCCTGGACGAATGAGGGATTACACCGACATGTTTCTAAGAATTTTGGGCAAAAAACCTTGGAACTAGTTCGGGAACTCGAATCCACAGCCAGAAGATTAGCAGATAACAGGAACCATTTGAGGTTCAATCTTAGATGCAGACAAAACAATACAATCCCGAAGAGCCTACAGATCAAAACCACCAGTTAAAGGACACAGAGCAGAGAAGATCTGGAGGAAGAACTTAATGCAGATGCTCAGTGAAAGGATCCAAGAAAACAACTTTAGAATTGTTAGCCTGAAAGACAGAAGAGAAACTTTGCAGAAGAAATTAACCAGCGTCCTCCCTGAAGAAGCCTTCAAGAGGGTGATGGATTTTACACAGACAGCACAGGAAGCGCAGCACAGAAAGAGCAAGGAACGCCAAATCAAGAAGTTTAACATCCTCTTGAATAAAAAGGAAGCAGGTAAGGACCAGCATGACAGAAGTATAGGGACAGACCGAAGTAAGACCAGCAAAAACAATTGGATCAAGAACCTATCAGACCGCGTCCTGTCTCAGGCAGAGAAAAAACGTGCTCTCCAAAGGGCTCAACTTTTCTATTACTTCTAAACACATCCCTACAGAAGACTACATCACAGCCACAGAAACAGCCATCAGGAACAACAACAAGAAACTGAGGCTGCAGACCTGAGGTTACGGGTCACAGCTACTCTGAAGAGCGCCAAACCTCCTCCTTCAAATATCACATCTGAGGAGAGGAAGGCACTCTCAGCACTACAAAAAGATGACAGGATAAACATTCTTCCAGCAGACAAGGGGCGCTGCACTGTTATTCTGAACACAGCTGATTATGAAGCCAAAGTCCACAGCCTCCTCGAGGACCCAGCCCCATACGAACGTCTGAAAAGAGACCCGACCAGTGGCTACAAGAAGAAGGTGATAGACTGTTTACAGAAGCTTGAAAAAGAGGAGGTGATAGACAGGCTTCTGTATTACAGACTGTATCCTGGGGAAGCCATTCCATGCATTTATGGCCTTCCCAAAATTCACAAAGAGAATGTTCCACTCAGACCCATTGTGTGCAGCACAGATTCCATCACATACAATGTGGCCAAGCATTTAACAACCATCTTGGCACCATTGGTGGGGAACTCGGAACACCATGTGGAAAAACACACACACTTTTGTGGACAAAGTGAAACATCTCCAATTGGACCCAGATGACCTGATGGTTTCTTATGATGTTGTGTCCCTCTTCACTTGCATCCCGACCTCTGAGGCAGTAGCAGCGGTTAGGACGAGACTGCAGGAAGACACCACCTTACAGGAAAGGACCAAACTGACACCTGAACACATCTGCAAACTACTAGACATCTGTCTGAACACCACATACTTTCAATTTCGGGGACATTTTTACAGACAGATCTACGGCTGTGCCATGGGCTCGCCCGTCTCTCCCACAGTGGCCAACTTGTACATGGAGCATTTTGAGAAGAAGGCACTGACGTCCTTTTCAGGCATTGCTCCAAGTCTTTGGTACCGTTACGTGGATGACACTTTTGTGACAATTAAGAAACAAGAGCTGGAAGCCTTCTCAGAGCACATCAATGCAGTGGACCCACATGTCAGGTTTACAAGAGAAGATGCAAAGGAGAAACCGCTTGGCTTTTCTTGATTGTTCCACTATCAGAGGAGAAGACGGGAAGCTCCAGATAGAAGTATATAGGAAACCCACACACACAGATCAGTACCTGCTCTTTGGCTCTAACCACCCACTACAGCATAAGCTGGGAGTGATCAGAGAACACTACAACACAGAGCACAAGCGGTGCCCACCAGCTCAGAGGGCAAGAGGAAAGAGGAAACACACGTCCGGAATGCTCTCTCAGCCTGTGGATACCCGACTTGGGCTCTGAACAAAGTGAAGAGAACCAATAAGCAGGACAAAAGGGAAACAGAACCAAGAAGAAAGGGGTGTCTCTATCCCTTATGTCTCAGGACTGTCAGAAAAACTGCAACGAAATTTTTAGACAACACGAAGTCCCTGTTTATTTCAAACCAGGAAACACGTTAAGACAAAAACTGGTTCACCCTAAGGACAAGATGCCAACACAAAAACAGAGCAACTGTAGTGTATTTCTATCCAATGCAGAGAAGAAAGTTGTAAAGAGCGGTACATAGGGGAGACTAAACAGCCACTTCACAAGAGGCTTTATCAGCACAGAAGACACGCAAGTTCAGGACCCCAGAGCGCTGTGCATCTTCATCTTAAAGCCACAAACCACTCTATTGAAGACAGTGAGGTGGAGAGTCTGAGCAGGGAAAAAAGATGGTTTGAAAGAGGGGTTAAGGAGGCAATCTTTGTTAAAAAAGAGAATCCTTCATTAAATCGGAATGGAGGTTTAAGATTCAACCTTCCCGTTGTTTATAATGGTCTGCTGAAACCCTGGAGACGCCCTGGGCATTCGGATGCTAAATAGGCACTCAAGGTGAGGCAGGGAACAATAGAACAATAGGCCCATCCCAGTTTCAATGGGCCATTAGCAGGAGGTCCCGCCCTGTGGGCAGGGCTCTCACAGAGTAGGATATAAACAAGAGTTCTCAGACTTGTTTCTCTGATTGAGAATGACTCTTGGATGAGAGTTGAAACGTTTTGTTTTTTCTAAAACAGAGTCCAGATGACTACAACTGAATCTTTTTCTACAATGGAACACTCCTGGACGAATGAGGGATTACACCGACTTTGGTGTACATACTCAGACCAAGTCTATTTTTATTTTATCATTACATTCTTAATTTATGCATGCCTTATTCAATGTATTTTTATATTATTATTATATGTATGTGTATGTATATATGTGTGTGTGTGTGTATATATATATATATATATATATATATATATATATATATATATATATATATAGTATGTTGCACCTTACAGCCAAAGCAAGTTCCTAGTTTGTGAATTTTGTTCACTAAAAATGGAAATAAACCTTTTTCTGATTCTGATTCTAAATCTAGTCAGTGGGAGGTATAATGCAGATTCTGTCCTTTCCTGTTTCTCTGTTTCTTCTTGTTTGTTTCTAATCAAACTGGATTGGATAAGCAGTGCACATAAGCCCCCAAAGCCCAAACTCAATTTAAAAGAAGGTGTCATTTTAAGGTGGCGTTATCCTGAGCCTATAGCAGTCAACAATGAATAATTTATGTGTGCTGAAAGACAGGCTGAAGGTTACCCTGTTTAATACTTTCTAAAACCAGCTGCAGGAGTGAGATGTGCAAAGAGGGAGAAAAAATTCGGGGGGAAATAAAAAAATATTTTCTTAGTGTTCATTTTAGTGTTAATTTTAGGGAAACAGTTGTTGCCAATAATTTTTAAGTCATATTTTAAGTTCCCTTCTTAAGGTGTAGGGTATAGGGATGGAAATAAGAAAATATATTGTGTTTAATTCACAGACAATATTGTCTTAAATTAGGCATATTACGTACAATTGTAGTCGTTGTTTCTCCGTCTCATTTACAAGTATTTGTATTTAGAGTGATTCCTGCGTTTTGGTGTCATCTTTATTCTCCTGCACTCAAGATGTAACTGCTTCGACTATCCCCGTTTTCACCAAAACACACATTGCAACGTGCAGTTTTATTTTCTTGATTAGTGATACACACAGGATTCAAGTGCGTCACATAGACATTTTGGCACAGATGTTAAAAAAGATGTTCTCTTTTGTGATAATGGTTCAGCAGATTGGTGCTTCGGTTTCTAAAGGATTTTCATCAGGTTGACTTCATTGGACAGGAAATGGAGATGACACAGGGGAAGACATTCTGTAAATAGTTGGATTTAAGCTCACAGCGCTGTGGTCTGCACATGTCTGCGATGCATGGAGGCTAGCCCAATGGCAGAGGGGCTAGCACGATGGCAGAGTGACTAGCACTTGTTCTTTTCTGTTCCCTGGTGTTGATTTTTATTTCAAGGAATAGAAGATGTTGTCCCGCTTTAGAATACAGCGCACTTTCACGTGTAATTACACTCTTGTTACTGTGTAGCTATGTTCTTGGTATGTTCTTATAATACTGGGTTTTGATTGGTTTCAGTGTCTTACAGTCTCAAGACATTGTTCTGTAACATGAATTGTTTTGGGTAATTTTTCAATGAAAATGACTGGTTTGAAATAAAGCTGTTCAAATATTATTCTGTCTCCTTTTGTTTTTTAACACATTTTACATTATAAATAGACACAAATAGTTGTAGCTTATAGTCACATTTGCAACACATCACGACCTGATGATCCTGACATGCCTTTTAGCACAGGAACTCCCCCTTTATTATCCATTAAAACAATTTTCTTTGCTGGGTTACATTTAATCACATTTGACAAATCGTTGGTACTTACACATTCTTACCCATAAATACTGCGTTGTGATAACCAGTTCTTACACCTCTTATAACCCGTACTCACACCTTATCACGTGCTGTAATCTAAAAACAAAATAACACAAATAAGATTCCTGTTTGAACTCATGTTGGTGTGTCTTTTGCAGTGCACTAAACTGTCCGTCACACACAGACTGCAGGTGGCACAGCGCCCTCTCTCTCTCTGCAGATTAATTACACCATTATGACACGAGACCACCCCCAGGGGAACCTTGGCCTGTTCACCTCGCACACACACTCATTTGCTGGCCCCCCTCACCATGGGCTCCACAGGTCAGTCTCCTTCTGATGCCTTCATGCAGATCGCACCTGCAGGGCTGAACAAAGACTGCTGGAATCGAAACATAATTTTAGTATTATGTACTATGAGTTCCTTATGTACTTTGTGTTCCATCGGAGGGAAAATAACCGCTGTAGATGGCCCTATAAATATGCCGCTTTAGATGGCCCAATAACTCAATACAATACAAAACTATGGTATAATTACCATTTCTTTTTCAGTCAGTGTGCGTTCAAAGTAGAGGATAAGATGCAAACTATACTTTTGTATTTGTTTTCAAGACACAATTATTGTATTTTCAGTTTTATACGAGACTGTGTCAAAACAAAACCCAGACAAGAGAAAGATTTCACACAGACTATGGATAATATACTGTCGAATTTTTTCTTAATGTTTTTTTTTTTTCTTAATTAGTTGTAAAGATCTCAAGTTGTCAATTTATGAAATTGCTGCCAAGACCAATTATTTTTGTCAGCATTTGTTTACCTGCTTTAGACATAACAATAATAAATATTGATGATACGTTTATTTGGTGGGGACAGTGCATATTAATGAACATACATAATACAGATGCTGTAAACTTGGGCTCCTTTCCGTCTGTCGTCCCACCTTCACTCACACACTTTTATTCATACACTGGAGGTAAGGCGGGCGAAGCGTTTTGCCCAAGGACACAATGACAGTTTGCTCTACTGCCTGGTGTATTCTAAGTGGTCCCCCATCCAATGTTAACCAGACCCAACCCTGCTTAGCTTTTGAGATCTGACAAATAAACCGAGAAGAAGGAGCCTACACCTTGTCACACACGTGGGAGGTGGTGCTGGAGATCTAATGTCTGTCTAAAACACAAAACGTAAAATCAGCCTAAAATAAACAGACCTCACAGCACCATCATGTGACGCTTCCGAGGAAGAAAACAGGAAGTAGCTAAAAACAATTAAAGCAGGTAAACAAATGCTTCAGTCTGATGAAAAGAATGAATGAAATTGCTGTTGTAGCCTTAACAAGGTACTCTCCTCTACATCCTTTATACAATCCCTTCTCACCCCAATAACAATGAAATAAAACATTTGATTTATGTATATTTTTTCCAATGAAATGGTTGATTTTATTAATGAAAGGTTTTGGTTTTGAGGCATGTATCATTTCTTATCCCTGCAGTCTATTGCACTCTACAGCTGTGTTTACACTCGCACACAAACCACATTCAAATTTAGACTAAACCCAGGACCAGGCCAGGACTTCAGCAAGTCTAGAAAACCAAATCAAGTCCACACCAGGATTAAAATATGTTCAAACTAGTTCCAAATCAGCTCACCAATCAGAAGATATTCAGCTACGTTACAGATTTTTTAAATGTTCACAATTCCTTAAAACATTCCACCGATCGGTCCCACACACTTTTCTGTAACCCCTCCCCCTTTACAGCTCCCCCACCCTCTCTCCTGACAGCGTGCTCCTCATCACTCACAGTATTGCCCTCCGAGCTCACTCTGCCATGGGGATATTGATAGGCCGGTTGAAAAATGGCCGGTGTAGGACGCATTCTGCCAACAGCGGCCGTAAACCCGACCGTAGATCCATACAGGGGGTTAATGGTGCTTAAAGGCTGCCACTCGCTACACCTGGAATAAATCACAGTCCAATTATGTACCCGCGCTCTACTACCCGCCCACCCGACCCGGTTTTAGGAGTGTGTGTTTGTTTACGGGCGATAAAATGTAGCATTAACGGCTATAATTGCTGGGAAATGGATGTAACTTGTCAGAACGTGTCATTGAGTGGTTATGTGGCTTTAAAGTCAGTTCTGCTGATGACATGCCATGGTGAACGTGTGTGATCTCCTGGAGGTGTATAAAACACTCGAGCCTATAAATGGAGTGGAATGTACTTTGTTTTAACTCATTGGGTAAGAACGGGTTTGAGCATTTAAAGGGGACATATTATTCTTTTTTACGGCATTTTAATATAAGTAGATCATTTTACATTGTGTTAATTGTAAACCGCAATATTGATCTAAAACGGCTTGATAATAGGTCCATTGTTCAAAATTGAGAGCTGAACTTTGCATGTGTCACTCGGACAATTAATTTTTCAACCAATCACAACTAAGTACAGGGATGTGGGCGGGGATAGGGGGTAAGTGTAAACAGGGATTTTCTGAGCACTGGAGCCTCAGTTGCAGGACAAAACAGGATAAGCTCAAAACATGCAACTCTCGCGGTCCGATATTACTGCAGTATAAACCTCACAGTATCATATATATATTGCGATATGAAGGTTCACAGTTTCATAAAAGGGCCCAGAATATTGAGGTTATAGCCATTTTAGCTGGTCAATTGTATTCATTGTTTAGTGCAACATTTAATTTACGTCAAGAACTACAAACGTGAACCCCCTTAGTGGAATTATATAAAAGAATACCAAGACAAAACTAACTGACTAACTAAAGACTAAACTTAGTAAAGTTTGTTTTATTTTATTTTTTGTCACCAACCCCAAATTCATATTGAGCCAGCTGGATAAAGTGTCTTGTCTTAGGAATCGACCCTTCGACCTTCTGGTTGGTAAACAAAATATTGCTAAAACTGCATCATAACTCAGTGAGGCAAACACAGCTTTCTGGTTATATCCCCAGAGAGCAGAGAACTCTTGATATAAAATAGAAAACACCTTAGGTCGAACAATGGATTTATAAAACTCTTTATATGCTCCTGGAGGGATACTTTTCTCATTAGCAACAACATATTAAAGTTGGCTGTTCTCACCAGAGATAGAATAGTGTTTTTATAACTACACAAGATCAATATTAATAAAGAAGTAGAGTGGAGTAACCCAAAGTTTGTGGCACAGTGGCGCCGCGGTTAGCACCAGCCTTGCTAATTGCCTAACTTCTATCTGTGCTCGGTTGTGCTTGTTTTGGTGCAATACAGATCATTATTTCACATTTTTTCCATTTTAAAGCGCATGGACGGGGGAAAGTACACTTTGCTCCACACAAGTCACGCTCAGACAGTAGAGGGCATGAGCATCTCAATATTTTGTTGCATTATCTCTCTTAATTATAATGATGTTTGGACAATATTTTACCAATGCATCAGGAATGTACTAAAACGTGTCTGTAAACGCTTTGAGGTCTCGCACAAAATGTGAATGGATCATAAAGTCTACCAAAAAACGGTCAGAAATATCACTTTATTCTCTTGTTTGGAGATTACACTGGACGTTTCTGTCTCTCTTTAAGGTGATTTTTAATAGTTTTAATTATAAACAGTATACTCAGTATTCTAAGTTAGTTTCTCCAATTATTTTTGATTCCCACCAGCACATCGTGGGTCAGTAGACTTGCATCGTCATCTGCAAAGTGACATTTCTCATTGTTGAACTGCTTGTTGTGGAGGGCCCTGAGCCTGAAGGAGCTGTGGGTGGACATATGAGATAAGTGCAAACAAAACATTTCTGAACACACGTATCTCAAAAATCATCATTATTTAAAAAAATCAAAATAAATTGATACCATCTTCTTCACATGTAAATAATAATATAGTAGTTGAGGGATTTGCAGGGATGGAATTATGTTTTTATTTTTTTCAATCTTAAATGAGATAAGTGAATAAATGCTTGGATTAAGTAGTATTTATCTGGATTTTAGTATATTTTTTTCCTGTTTTAAAATATGATTTGCCGATGGAACATGCATAATAAATCTTGTATCTTCTCACTTGAAAAAACCTGTTCCATCTGCAATTATTATGATTATTTTAAGATAGTAAAAAATATAATATAAATAAAATAAAATAAAATATATATACTTAAAATGAAGATAAATACAACTTAATCCAAGAATTTTTTCACACATTATTTTATGCTATCCAGTGTAGATTTGGCTTTTGAAAACACAGCTGAGACAAAGACTAAATTGTACGCCTTCGATACTGTTTTGTAGCTGTCAAATGATCTCATCAAATGCAGGATTACTCAAACCCAAATACAAGTCTCGTTTAAACCATAATGATGTGAAGTTTAGCAGCCGTTTCGTTTGCCTGTCCCCCAACTACACGACGGTGTGTTCCAGAGGCAGATCTTGTGAACAGGAGGTCCTCTGCACTGCACCAGGAGCCCGTGCTGAGGGCGCATATTGATCTAGTCCTGTACACATCCACAAATAGCACCGGCAGGAACAGCAGAGGAGCAGAGGACACCGGGACGCACCTTAATGCACTGTGTATACGGCTATTTCAGGTTTCAGCCATGACTAATGTGTTTAGAGCTGGATTTGGAACTGCAAAAAAGATCTGTTGGTGAAGAGTTATTTGTGGAGGTATGAATGCTTCCTACTGTTCTGGGTATGCGTCTGTCTAAAAGTTCAAATCAAAGAATAACAATCAAATTATATCCAAAACTTGATCGTCCGGGCTTTAAGATTTACCAGATTATTAGGTAGTGCTTTTCTGATAATACCACGAAACACACAAGTTTGTGAATCATTTTGTTAGCTTCTTAAATGCATTGTGGTCCATAACCTTATAATTATCCTGTTTTAGCGGGTCAAAATTGAAAAATGTTGTTCATTTAACCCTGGCCTGCTGCATAATCTGGGATTTTTGGCCCAATTTAAAAAATGATAGTGTCTCCACAAATTCAGAGAGGCGTGGCCCGAGTATTTGTTTGTGGTGTCTCTCATGTGGGGTCATTCTGTTACCACTATTTGTGATACCTGCAAGAAGTATTTGTAACTATAAGTGCTTTGTTGGTGATGGCAGCTGTTTGAGGGGAAGTTGAAAGGGAACTATGTGAGTCGATGGTTACAAGCAGGTAACACCATCAAACCAAGGCTGGACACAATAATCCTAAACAAGCTGTACATTTGTCCGTACTGGGGTTGGCAAAAGAATCAAAAATCAGATGCTAATCATTACTAAAACCCATTTGGAAATTAGATACTCACTTTAGTGTATACAAAGAAAAACTATACCTTTTCTTTTCTTTTTTAGAATGCTCTTGAGCTTTATCAGAACTAGTGTCAGCTCACATAGACAGAAAGTAATGTGATTTTTTTGTTGAAAATGGTTTGTCTCCACTGTCTTTATGAATAGGTTGCGTTAACGTAGAACTTGTTGATGCCATGAACTCGGATAATGACTCAGGTAATTCTATGAAAGATTTACAGTTTTTGAAAGAAATATCTAACATAGAAATGCACAAATGTTGAACCGTGTCATTTTTTTGTTTGAGATTGACTCCACACACTTTTCATATTAATCTTGAGGTTTAAAGTCCTTTCAACAGATGGCAATCATGCTTTTGTAGTTGAATAATGGCACCACTTTCTGATGCTGTTGTGAACACATCATTTCATTTTTGTTTGTTTATAAATGACAGAGAAGACATTGTACTGTGTGCAAGTTTTTGTTTCGTGTGGCTAGACCTGACAGTTAAAATCACCTCCAGTTTGAACTATAGGAGTTGTAAAATGCCTATAATGTCACGGATAGCTTCGTTATGTCATGTTTCTACATTTTCGGCTGGTACTGTAATATCTATCGGTGCAGAGATCCCAAACTGTGATTATGACGTCCCAGGCTGCTCCATGACCCGGCAAAAACAAACCTTGATCCCCCAGTCAACCCCCCCTTGCTCCGCCCCTCTGCTGTGGCCGCTCTTAAACACAGCGCCATAAATCAAGCACACCCACCCCTGCTCTCCTCCTGCGGGTTATTGATGACAGGAGCTGAGCTGGATGAAGTCGTATTGCTGCTGTGGCCGTGCTCTCACATATAGATCCCCCTGTGGACTTGCTGTGAGGCGCTAATGCTGTCCTATGACCTTTACCACACATTTGTACAAGAGGAAGTGTTAAAGAAAGTAGCTGCTTTTGCTATGGCTGGAATGATAGGACAAGGTAGAGACGTAAGTAAGGCGAGGTTGTAGACACGAGGTAGACTGCGATTGTATGTGCACAAAAACATCATCAAAATTGGGAGGCAACCTTGACGTTTGACTTTTGCTCCATCACAAGGATTGTTTAATTATAACATTATATCTTTTGAATGAAAAAAAAAAAGTCTTCAAAAAGCTGAAATCCATGAATATCTAATGGCAGTGGAAGGAAGGTTAAGGGGTACCAGAGGGTCATTGGTAGAGAATCCGGTTTCATCCCAGATTTTAAGACAGTCGCCTCTCCACGAGTTCAGGAGGTATCGCTTCTCATAAGAGATTACGCATTTGTGTTGGCACTGCTCATGTTTGTTGGGTCTGTGCGATTCAGTTGTCGGGTTGCAGCTCTAAAACCTCATTGTAAGGTTCCAGCATGTTGGAATTTTCTGACTCACTTGTGATCAACTTTACCACAGCCAATCAGAACAGCCAGACTGCGCCGGGCTCCGTTGCCTAGAAACGGCTCTTAAACTGTACAAATAACTCTAGCGCTATAGCGCTACCCTGACTTTAACAGTCAGCTCCAGCTCCATCTCCTTTGGACTTTAAAAGCAGAATTCATCCTCGTAGTTCTTTAAGCGTGTGATGTCTCCTCCCCTGAAGAAGAGCCGTCTTGATGCCGCAGTACTGAGTAATTACTGGCCCATTTCTAATCTGCCATTTTGGGGCAAAGTCCTTGAAAAGGTTGTTTACCAACAGCTCACTGATTTCCTCTTAATAAACAACTCATTTGATGTTTTCCAGTCAGGTTTTAGACCTCATCACAGCACTGAGACTGCTCTTGTCAAGGTGACAAATGACATCCACCTGAACACTGACGCGGGCAAAGCCTCAGTCTTAATTCTGTTAGATCTGAGTGCTGCTTTTGACACTGTCGATCATGGGACCCTCTTACAGAGACTAGAGGACTGGGTGGGCATCACTGGCACTGCCCTAAACTGGTTAAAGTCCTATCTGGAAGACAAGAAGTACTTTGTTGAAATTGGTAACTGTGTCTCAGACCAGATGCCCCTGACCTGTGGGGTGCCCCAAGGGTCAAACCTGGGACCCCTTCTGTTCAACCTCTACATGCTGCCGTTAGGTCAGTTGATACGCAGCAAGAATGTGTCCTATCACAATTATGCAGACCAGTGGATTCACTCCGTCACTGCATCCAGAAAAGTTTTTAAAAATCTGTATAAATTTACAGGAAGTGACATCACACTAGATACACTTATTCCAGACATAGTTTATGAATAAATTGCATACACAAAAAACTCTTTAAACATGAATTAAACAAAATAGAGGTGCTGTCATTTACTTTCATTTGTCACAAAAAAAATTGGTATGTTTTTCCTCAGTGTTTGCTGGGTAATTTCCTAGTCTCAATTACAAACAGGAAGTGAAATTCTAAACCTAAAAAAATTGCTATTCTGGGAAAACATTTTTTTTATTTTTTAGTATTTTATTTTTATTTTTTTACTTCACGGCATTTTAGTTAAATGAGTTGTCCCTCCTGTCAGAGGCACTGATACAATCTATACAAAGTGTAAAGTACTTTTTAAGATGTGAATCTATATCCCAACCATAGCTTGCCTTTAAAATGAGACAATCATTTCGTTATTTGTTGTTGTTTCATATGTCAGAAGAATGCTTCTCTGATAATCCATGACCTGACTCAAAAAGTGCTGCCATTTGCAAACCCCGAATGGTTTAATAACTTTCCCCGAGAGGAAAGCAAACTGTATTTATGTCCTGGGAGAGAAAGAGAGAGAGAGAGGCTCGGAGCTGATGGATTCCCTTTCAAACACTGGGATTTACTGCAGAATAAATTTGAATGTGATTAAATATTTTGATTTGTTCTGCGTGTTCTGGACCAGGGCCAGCGCTGGATGCAGAGAAATCTATCCTTAAAGTGGACATAATTCTGCATTCTTGTGGCTTTAACTGTCTTACAAACCTGCTTTTTTCCCACATTTTGTAATTTAAAATCATGTCTACATTTGTAAAACACACATTGCTAACTCCACCTATAAATAAATGAGGCAACGTGACTGCTATGCTAATGGTGAGGCAGGAGAGGACCTCATAAACAGGATGAATGAAACAAGCGTGAATGAAGCTAAACACAACTCCAGGTACGTTTCTGATGAGGGAATAGCATTATAAAAGATCAAAAATGTCAATTTAGCATAAAATGTGTCCTAGAAATTATACTAGTCTGATTAGTTTTCATGCACAATACTTTTACTCCTACTTGAGTCATGGTTTTATTGAAGTACTTGAGTAAAAGTGTTGGTTTCTCTTCCCACCGCGAGTAAATCAACAAGACAAAACAGCTTTATGTCGACAATATGAAATGATTCGAACACTTTTCTTGCATTGCATTCAGATATGATTTAGTTTGTCTCGTTCTTTTAAAATACAACATTGTGTTTCAGTTACTCTTATTGTAGTCTTGGACTGAACAAGATTTTAACAGATCCAACGCATATCTAATTCCAAGCCTGTTTCAAAATTGTTTTAACTCTAAACAAAATGGGTGAAATTTCAATTTTTATGCAGATTTTCATTTAGATCTAACTTAGTCAAATAATAAGATATCCAAAATCCACTTTATATGTTCCAGATATATCGAGATTGATTAATTTACATGTTACAAATACAAAGCTCTAAATTTAAGATCTTTTCCTTTTCACCTGCAGTGTCTCGCTTTTAATCACTATTTCGTCAAATCAAAATTTTTTAAACAACAGTAATCTTACTTGAGTAGAACCTTTGGTTACTATAGCCACCTCTGATGATGCAGGAAGTAGCCACACCCAAACAGCAGTATCAGCGTTTACCTTGCTCCCCGCCCCCTCATATTAAACTGAGATAATGTTACATGCTCTAGTTACATAATCTGAGCTGACTGTGTGATAGACAGTACAGTTCCATTCAATAAAGATGGAACCTAATATTTCCTATACAATTAGCTGCATTGACTTTGCAAAAATGTCCAAATCAGCATTTTAAACACACTCTATGGAATATAATATTGGCGCTATTAAACGTGCATTAGATTTTCATACATGATTTATGATAGTATAAGATATGCTGTTGATGGGAAGACTCCAATGAAAACTTAAGTGCATACTACCATAAGACAATAGATGATACTCCATAATGCATTCTTAATTATCAGGGCCTACTAACTAAATGAAATAGGGACTGGGGGATTATAGGGATTTCGTTCTTGCTACTAGGGATGGGAAAGCTTTTGCACGTGTGAAATAGGATCACAAAAGGGGTTAAGACGGGTGATGAACGTCTCTTGAGAAGCTGTGGTTCCAAAAAGCAATACTATAATTAAAGCAAAGTTATTCAATAAAATACAAAATGCAAATACAGAACTGCACAATTTATGTCTATATCATATTAAGTCCTCCAGCCTCTGGCTTCCCTCATCATCCCAAATGTAATCACAACATGTAATCATGGTATGTGCAAGGGTAAAAAATACATCCACCGTCGACCAGAAGCTGGTCTGCACGTCCAGCCCCCAGTGGCTCACGCCCTTGGCCTTTAGTTGAAGGTGGCTGTAGGTTCATTTATTTACATTCACTCAACACTGTGTCACTCTGTAACATTGTTCATCTTAATGTTTAATGTTTCTGTGAATTTGAATTTGTAATTTACCAGGAATCATCATATAAATAATTGTTGATTGTAGTGTTGTTGAGATGAAATAAACTTTTATTTATGTTTTCATCAAAATGTCTTGAGTAAGAGCATGAAGTGTCTGTATCTAACTTCTTCAGCTGACTGTGAAAAAACCAAACAAGAAAAGCAGTATCCTCATGCACCGTCATGTCTGGAAGGGAAAATCTGTTAGTATCAGCTGTTTCCTGTTTATCAGCGCACGACACATGCAAGGCCCTAACCATGGAGACACACTCCACCATGAAGAAGTGTTCTAAAGTGCTCTAAAACATTCTAAAGTGCTCTAAAATGCACCTCTCTGGGGATCAAGGGTCAGTCGAAATGTGGCTATCGGTATCCAATACTTGCCATGTATGACTTGGTATCGATCACAAATCACGGGTATTGGCCATCACTCAAAACAACATTGGGGGTTTCTCTAATCTCTCATTACAGTGTTTGTGGCATGGGTCAGCTGGTCAAAGAAACCACTGCTGACCTTGAGATGATCACCACTTCCTCTGACCGCCGCCATGCTGTCCTGAAGCTGACATTACGTTGATCGCTCACCTGAATCTATAGGTCAAACTACATGGGTCCGGTGGTCATACCCTTTTTCAGAGGTCAAATATCTCTTCTGGGAAAGACAACACCGAACAGTAAGCGCCAGAAGATCCAGCTCCAGTAAAGGTGTGGAAGACATGTTTCTTACAGTTTCAATTTGATCACAACTGTGATTGGTTACATCCACTTGTCACTCACTCAGCGCTTAACCAACGCTGACCAACAGGGGGAGTGGGTTTGTGTGTTACAGAGAAGCACTGACTCAGCTCTGGCGTGTTCATGTTGTGTCATGTGTGTCCATTAACATGCTCTGCCCCAGTCTCATATAATGTTAAGTAAATACAACATCAACAAGAGGAAATGCACCACTAACACACACAAGAGTGAGGAATGAACTACTACTACTACTGCTACTACTACTACTACCTACTCCTACGACTATTAATATTATTACTGGTGCTGCTACTACTACTATTTACATCTACGTAATATAGCCAAAATCAGAAAAATCTTGCCTAAAAGTGATACTGTAAAACTTGTCCATGCGTTTGTAACATCTAGATTAGACTACTGCAACTCCCTGCTCGCAGCGAGTCCTAAAAGTTGCATGGAAAGCTTTCAACTGGTTCAAAATGCAGCAGCAGGATTTAACTAACAGGAACTAAAAGAAGAGAACACATTACACCGGTGCTCGAGTCTCTGCACTGGCTCCAGTCGAGTTTAAAATCAAATTCAAAATCCTCCTCCTGACTTACAAAGCCATAAATGACCTGGCCCCATCCTACCTCAAAGATGCTATAGTACCTTATCATCCAAACAGAGCACTTCGCTCTCAAAATGCTGGACTTCTGGTGGTCACACAACAGGTGGTTGTGAAGCACTTTGAATTGCCCTGTGTACGAATTGTGCTCTACAAATAAACTTGCCTTGCCTTGCCTAGAGCGTTTAGCAACCAAGTTCCTGGGTTACGAAATCAGCTTCCTGTCCATGTTAAAGAGGCCGACACAGTCTCTTCATTTAAGACCAGGCTTAAAACGTTCCTCTTTGAAATTGCTTATGGTCTGGCCAGTTAGGAACAGAAATAAAAACCTACAGTTCCCAGCTGCGCTGCCCTAGGAGCAACTATACTCTGGCAGCTTGAGCTCTATCCTCTGCTTCTTACTACTTTTCTATCAAACAATATTTAATATTTATTTTCACTATCCCGGCGGGAGTGGAGTAGGTACATCGATGACCTGTGGATCCAGATGCTCCTGAACTGCCTGGAGAAACGGTTACTACTATGCTAATACTACTGCTACTACTACTGCTACTATTAATACTGTTACTACTGTTAATACTATTACTACTATTATTACTACTACTGCTACAGGTGGAAACTAATGATGATATTTTCAGAAGCAGTTATATATCTTTTTTCTCTTATTTGTATCACGTTATTTTGCAGGAGTATTGTGAATTTACATGATAGTTTCATGTTCGATCGTGATAATGCTGCTTGTTATTTAAGCACACGTGTGGCAGTTCTGCGTCGGTGTAGCTTTAACATTAGCCTAACTGACAATTCTGAGGATGTAAGATGACAAAATCCCAAGCTCTATTGTAAAAATGTCATTTGAAATCTATTTTGAATGCTCACAGTTTTATATAGGATACACCCACATGATAGTACATACATATGATTTAATTTTTGATGTTTCTATGTTGTTGTGACCGGTTGTTGTGACCGGTCCCAATGGCTTTTCATGCTTCAGTCTAGCAGCCGTCATCATTACTTTATTTTTCTTCCTTGCTCTTTAGGCCTGCTCCCCGTAAGTCCTTGTAAAGCCATTTGGAGCTCGGGATCATTCTGGCGGACAGCAGCAGCGCAGAGGACAAGGTCACCGCTGACATGTGAAGAGTGATGGGATCAGCTCGTCATTTCAACCTGCTCGTACTGGAACCATATTGAACTAGTCTATTTCTGCTGGTCCAGCAGGAAAAAAAGAAATAAAGAGGTTTCATCTCAGGCATCATATGTGAGAAGGATGTCAGGGTGGCTCCGGTCTATATTACACCTACAATCAACACAGAAATATACTCTTATAATAAATATATCTGACTGAGAAAAATGAATAGCTTATTATTATGTATATCTTTGGTTAAATACATTAATGTCATTGATGTAGAATTGCCCGTTGTTATACTCCAGTTTGATACTTCTGACCAAGATCCAAATTTAAGATTTACCTGAAACTTAGACTCAAGCATTGATGTAGCATGTGTGCTATCCACTCCACCACGATTTTCATACATAAAATGTAACACAAAGTAGTTTACAGTGCAAACATTCCCACATACCACCAACCCTCCCCACAGCTGCCTGACTCATAAAACCAGACAACCCACACACAGTCACATGCACACATACACACACACACTCACACACAAGCACACACTCTAAAGTACATGAGGCTGAGTACAGATGAGCCAGTTGGAGAAGCACCATCAAAGCACCAGGAGCAGAGAGTCGCTGCAGCCACTGGACACAGACAAAGGGCCCAGAGGAGAGATGAGACACCAAACCTCCAGCAGGGGCCCACGAGTCAGGCCCCAGCAGCCACAGCTAACCACCGCTCCTGGAGATCCTAAAAGTAGTGAGAAAGTAAGACTGAGCCACTGGAGTCATTCAAACAACAACACAAAAGAAATCGTGTACAGGGTTAAGTCATAATTCAGCCATTACCCAAGTCAACCATTACATTTTTGTCTTCATTCACACAATATAAATTAATCAAGTATCTACAAGAAACCTTTGATTCAAGACACTATAGGAACAAAGCATTCACCAAGCACCTATCTACAGAAACAGAGTGGCTTGTATGTTTCTTCCCTTGTCTGGCATGTTTGTTACATTTGCCAACCAGTAATAAGAATCAGTTAAATCAGCACTTTCTAAAGCTCACTTGTTACTGTAGGATTTATGCGCTTGGTGAAACAAAAACAAAAAGCTATGTTTTTGGTGCATTATTGTCCTGAACGTTAGATTTAAGATATCTTTACGTGGTCCATAACATACAGGCTCACCTGCAGTTTCACTGACGGCAGGTGAATTCACTCTGTCACTGCATCCAACAGATCAGTGTGTGGATGCAAAACAACTTTCTACAGCTGAACTCAGACAAGACTGAAATCACTGTCTTTGGTCCACAGGTACAAAGAGAAACTGTTAGCAGTCACCTCCAGTCTCACTTGAAAGCCTGCAAATCAAGTTAGAAATCTGGGGGTAATAATGAACACACTTTGACTTTATACAATTCAATTCAATTCAATTTATTTTTGTAACGCCCAAAATCACAACAGTAGTTTCCTCGAGGGGATACAGTGGAAAAAACAGAATAAACAATGTTCATAGGGACTTGTCCCAGCGTCCTGTGTCCTTAGACAGATGTCCCAAGCTCCCCTGTCCTGAGACCCTCCTTCTCGGCCAGGAAAAACTACCAAACCTCTTTGGGAAAAAGTAGAAACCTGGAGGAGTTCCACAGTGAAGGAGAGATCCGACTCCCTCGGACGGACAGGCGGACGCGCCTCAATTTGCAGATAGACGGTGGAGCTGGACCCACTCAGGAGGAGAACCAATTCTTTGAGGCTGATGAAGAACCGTTTATGGAGTAGAGACCGTTTCTCCAGGCAGTTGAGGAGCATCTGGATCCACAGGTCATCAATGTGCCTGCTCCACTTCCGTCAGGGAAGGGGAGAAGAAGAAGGAAAAGCGATGAACAAAGCTGCTCAAGCTGCCATACTTCCCCCAGTATAGTTGCTCCTAGGGCAGCAGAGCTGGGAACTGTAGGTTTTTATTTCTGTTCCTAACTGGCCTGACCATAAGCGATTTCAAAGCCTAACGTTTTAAGCCTGGTCTTAAATGAAAGAGACTGTGTCGGCCTCTTTAACATGGACAGGAAGCTGATTCCACAACACAGGAGTTTGGTAGCTAAACGCTTTACCTCCTACTGTGCTTTTAGAGACTCTTGGGACCACCAGAAGTCCAGCATTTCGAGAGCGAAGTGCTCTGTTTGGATGATAGGGTACTATAGCATCTTTGAGGTAGGATGGGGCCATGTCATTTATGGCTTTGTAAGTCAGGAGGAGGATTTTGAATTTGATTCTAAACTCAACAGGGAGCCAGTGAAGAGACTCGAGCACCGGTGTAATGTGCTCTCTTCTTTTCGTTCCTGTTAGTAATCTTGCGGCTGCATTTTAAACCAGTTGAAAGCTTTTTATAGAGCTTTTAGGACACGCTATGAGCAGGGAGTTACAGTAGTCTAATCTAAATGTTACAAATGCATGGACAGATTTTTCACTTTTAGGACAGATTTTTTCTGACTTTGGCTATATTACGCAGATGGAAATAGGCTGTTTTACAGACTTGATTTAATGTGCACTTTGAATGAGAGCTCTTGGTCAAATAAGACTCCAAGGTTTCTTACAGTGGAGCTGGAGGCTACACTGACGTTGTCCAGTGTGACTATCTGCTCAGATAAAGCGTCTCGTAGATGATTAGGGCCCAGTACGATGACCTCGGTTTTTTCAGGGTTAAGAAGCAGATAATTAAGTTTCATCCAGGTTTTTATATCCTTCACACAAGCACTAAGTCTGTCTGCTTCATCGGTCTGATCGTGTTTCATTGATAAATACAGCTGTGTGTCATCTGCATAGCAGTGGAAGTTAATGCCATGCTTTCTGATAATGTTACCTAACAGCAGCAGCAAAGACTAAATAGAATTGAACCGAGTACTGAACCCTATGGCAAACCGTAGGTTACTTTAGAACAGGGTTATAGGACCTATATCATGCAATATCGACTTTTCAGAGCTTTTAACCTTCTTACAGAGCAATTGGTATTTCTTATATGTGCCCAAAGGGGTTTTTTGATTGATTTCTGCAGTCTTTAGCCAGATAATAGTCTCTATACTTCCCCTCAGATGAGCAGACAAACAGGGGTTTAGTTCTGACTCTGGCACCAGCAGGAGGCCGGTTCCTGAGGTCCTCAGAGTCCGAGATGGTTCATATGGAACTAACATGTCGGAGATGTACTTTGGTGCGAGGCCATGGAGAGACTTGTACACAAGCAGAGTTGCTTAAAAGTCTATTCTCTGAGCCTGAAGCCGGTGCAGAGACCTGAGCACAGGACTAATGTGATCATACTTCCTGGTTCTAGTCAGGACCCGAGCAGCAGCGTTCTGGATGTACTGCAGCTGTTTTACAGCTCGTTTGGAAAGGCCAGTGAGCAGGCCGTTACAGTAGTCTAATCTACTGGAGACAAACGCATGGATAAGTCTCTCCAGGTCTGGTTTAGACACTATACTTGATTTTGGCAATGTTTTTAGATGGTGAAAAGCTGCTGATGTTATTGATTTGACGCGGCTGTTAAAGTTCAAGTCTGAGTCCATTATTACCCCAAGATTTGTACACATACATACTTGTGTATGTGTATGTGTATGTGTATGTGTATGTGTATGTGTATGCATGTATAGACATATTACATACTAATGTATCTAACAACCCCAGCCTTTAAAATTCAGCCGTTCCCATAATTACAAACATTGGAAAGGTCTGTACACTTTTTTTCCACCCTTTCTCCACCACAGCAGCAGAACAATCTACTTCCTCAGCCTCTCCATCTCCTCCTCTTCACCACCATATTTACGAGGCTACTGAATAAGCCTTCATATCTTGAGTGATTTTGTTGTTGAAATTGAAGTGTGTGGCCATTGTTTCCATCAATAAAAGTCTGTCCAAATGCCAAGTGTCACAATACTGTACTATTGATATGAGCTGGTGATCCGTGACCATGGAATGTCAGCCAATAGATTTCGAGCAAGAGGTGTATCCCACTAACCAGAAGACAGGGCATCGAAACTGTCTCAGACCTGCCCTGGGTTTAGTATTTGTCCTGTGAGAGAAGTGATACACGGAAAATGTATTAAATATTGCAAATAAGGAAGTGGTAAAACGTAACAAAATAACAAAGTCAAATGACCATACTTAGACCTCTGCCTACGGGGGTACTTTTTACTTTTACTTCAGTACTTTTGAGTGCAGGTATCTGTACTTTCTACAGAATACATTTTTGAACTGAACTGAAAAGTAAAAGGATTTTTTCCTTGCTGCTGAGTTAAAAAAATATATATTATTATTCCAGCACATTTAAAGAGACATTTTGCCTAAACGTTTTGCATTCCCTTTGAGCAAATAGGCTATGTAAAGACAAAAATATGGAATATTTTGTGTGCAAACATGTATTAAATGCACATTCAATCCATGAATGATAAATGTCATGCATTAATTAAAAACACACATTAATTACATGCGCAATTAATTAGTGACAATAAATAGAGACTTTTAAACATTTAAAGGAACATTTAAAGCTTAACATTAAAAAGATATATCAATGAATTCATGATTTCATGGTGATTTAAACAAATCTGTCAGATTCACTCGTCAATCTCAGAGGGTGGGATTTAGGCTGCTATACACATCAAACTTTATAATCTTAAAATTAACAAGATTTTGACGATTCATACTGAAAATTTAGTTAATATCTAATCCCAAACCAGATTGACTAAAAAAAAAATTGGTGAAATTGTAAAAAAAAAATAATAATCAGAAAGAAGCAGAAGTAAAAACTGATATCTCCATTTGGAAAAATGGCCACAAAGTAATTTTCTTTCAGTTACCATCTTATCCATATCCTGATATTATCAATGAAAATAATGTCTAGTTTGTTTTTGTTTTTTTTTAGGAAGGAGTGTTGGAATGATATTTTTGTTGCAGTAAAATACATTTGGGATTGAAAAAAAATGCTATACAAAGAGTTTCTAATGACTATTTGAAATGGCACTTAATAAATCCAAAATCCTGTCATTATTCTTTTTTTTATCTTATATGCAAGAAGTGTGTATTCTGGATCCCAGACAAGATGTGTCTCCCCTTAAGCAGATGCATCTCTCAAACAGTTTTGCCACTCACATGTACAATTCAGAATGCTGTGATGTCATCTGCATAACCTCTATTGATGGATCGATGGATGCCTTTTTAGAAATGACACATGTTTACCACAGGTTCTATCCCTCGAAAACAAAGTAATAATGAGACAAACCTGAAACCTGTCACATGCACTGTAAATGTAAATAAGAGCACTATGTTGTGAATGCCAGTGCAGCCTGAGCCGGAGCAGTAAAATGCTGATGTATATGTGGTAATATGAGCTGACATTCAGGCGATTCAGCAGCTTTGGATGGAAAGACGCGCTCCTTTGGGTGTCAGGGCAGATATTTCATGTCATTCCATCGATGCGCAGACGTCAGGGGCACTCCTCTGAAAGCGCCCCATCAGCAGGTCACCTGTCAGGCACGCACTGACCACAGGGACAGGCTCTGGGGACGGAAATGCAGTTTTTGGACAAAGTGACGGAACAGGGGAAGGCTTTATGCAGCATGGGCAAGTGACATGAGACAAAATTTGACACACACAGCAGTTTATATTTAAAGCTTAGAGAGCATATGTGGGACAGTAACTGAGGTGAAATTTTGATCATAGAGTTTTACATCAGTCAAAAGTTAATGAACACGGGAAGCAGTGCTGATTTCTAAGAAGGAATCCCTCGTTTGTTTCAATGTTTCAACTGGTTTACTGGAGCGGTGATCCAAAAGTGCCTCCTCCATCTTAAGTGAACTGTATTGGTCTAGTTAGTTAATCCAAAGTTGACTCTGCTTGGTCTAGCTTCCAAAGCGGTTACTTTTGGCTTTAGAGTGAGCTGATTGGATAAGAGAGAATGCAGACTTTGTCACAGCAAAACGCAGATATAAACAGGAAATAATCAATGTTCACCAAATGCTGACTTGACCTTGTGAGAAACTGTTTCCAGTGATACTAAATTGTATGTTGTGCCCACATGCTTATCAAAACAAAGATAGCAAAGCATGTTACCAGCAGCTGGACAATATTTTCTAATATTATATATTGTTGATAGGGAGCGTGGGAGGAAGCAGAGGATAGTGCTCAAGCATGCCTATGCCCCAGCATAGTTGCTCCTTGGGCAGCGTAGCTGGGAAACTGTAGATTTTGATTTCTGTTCCTAACTGGCCTGACCAGGAGCTATTTCAAAGAGGAACGTTTTAAGCCTGGTCTTAAATGTATAGACTTTGGGAACATAATCTCATAGTCTTGTACGTTACGGAGATACATTACATTAGATACATTTTCCAATCCCTCTTTGATGTACCCCCAAAACACGCAGTAATGGAGGTGTGCAGCCCCAAAGCGTTCTGGGGCTCTAAGTGAGCTGGACCACTTCTGAAGCTAGCACTTCTCAGGGACCACATAGACGGGACAGTACAGTTCACTTAAAGCTGTGGAGACACTTTCGGCCCGCCCCAATCCGCTCCAAAGTGAACTAGAGCACATATGGCTGTTGTGGACTTCCCTTGTACCCTCTCCGTCCTCTCCGCCCTTGTTCCCCTCACTCAGGGTCAGTGTGTTGCCTGAGTTCCCTGAAAACACACACTTTGAACCAGACGACCGCAAATCCTCCATTGATTCTGCCCAGGTGTTTGAAGGTACGCACTAATGACCTGCTCCTGTGTACTGTGTGTACTGTGTGTACTGTGTGTACTTGTACTCACATACTGGTCTGTGTGTGTGTGTGTGTTTGAGGGAGGGGGGCTTTGATCTACACCTCTGGGTGGCGAGCGTGTGGAAGGGTGGGCCGGGTTTGCTCATTAGGCCCTTCCCTTTGCTTGTCTACAGACCACAACATGAAGAGATCTCACTAATGAAGGCAGGTAGGAAGAACATGTTGTCCGCCTGTTGAACTGCGCATGCTCTAGAAATGGTAAATAGAATTATGGATTTGATTTGTCACCACAATACTCTAAATATGAACACACACATAAAAGGAATACCACACCTTATGTTTTAGTGGGATATTATGCTTGATCAGTGAGTAATTGTAACAAGTGACTGTAGACTTGGATAAGTTTTAGTTGGAACACAAACACTGATAGTGACAGACATGCTAGAACAGGGGTGGAACCAAGTTTTATGATAACCTACCAAACCATACGAACTACAGTTCATGATAACTAAAGATCACATTCGATTTTCAAGGATTTATTGGAGAAAAAGTCCTACTTGGAGTGCACCGCACAGCAAAATCACTGCAACTACTTTTGCTTTTGATTTATGAATCTGCAGAGTGCACCAGTGTAGTGTGACTTTGCTCTTTCCCCGGCGCTGCTTCTTCAATTTATTTGTCTGCATATCGAGCTGGATAAACAAACTACACAAAAAGAAGAGCTGTCCGTGGTGCTGAAATAACTCAGCTGCCTTTTGCTTGCATTTTTAAAGATTTCTGCTCTTAAACTTGGCTTTGCAATCACTTGTTAAGTATTTCCTGGTCTTCTCCGGCCCCTGGCAGTATGTAATGCTAATGGAGACAAAAAGAATGAAATGAAAGCTAGTCCGACAGGGTTCTTTGCATGTGTTTAAGTGGATATTTCACTCTCAGTATGGGGCCTTCCAGTCAACCGTTATCTAACTCTTTGATGTTAAGTGTGCATTGATAGGCTTGTTCTGCTCATTTAAAAGAATGTTACGCTTTTTGTGCCTTTTTTAACTGTACGTTTTGCACACTTTGTAAAAAAAAAAGTTCTTTGCAATAATTTCTCAATGCAAGATTGTGCTGTTTTTGTCGTCAAGCATTTAACTTAAAAAGACTCTTTTGTGTTTGGACTGATTGGGAAGAAGCACATTCAAATATTTATTTCCTCAATGACTTCACTTCACAATAGACCACCAATCTGTGGGACACTATATTATGCCATGTTTACAAATAACCAGATGATGGAGCCAAAGTGTCTCTTTTGCTTTTAAACATGATTATGAATAACCTTACTTTGAAATCTCGTGATTTATCATTTCAAAACTTGGTCTACAAAAAGCACACCAGACCTCATGCTGTTTCCCAAGTCAAGAATTAAGTTGGAGCTCTATCTACTGGTTGTAGAGGGAATTACAGAGAACAGATAAACAACCTAGCTTGCCCCAACCTGCTAATGTAAGCACACAGTTGTGATGATCATGATTTGAGGCAGTAATGCTAAGAACGAGTCTGGTGATGATTTATGGACTTAAAAACAGAACCAAAGATCTCGGCGCTCGATTAATGACATCATAAAATTGAGAAAGTTGAAACCAAGTGTTTTTGAGAGTCTCAGAGGGGAGAGGATTTACAAAACAGGAATAATGAAACAAGTGTGAATGAAGCTCAATACAACTCCAGCTATGTTATTTGTATAGGAACACTGTTATAACATGGTTAAAAACTCAACATTTAAACAAACACTTTAACTGTTAAACTTCTATAATGTTTTTAAACTTGCAACAGCCTATTATTCACACTGTTGTATGAGCTAATTGTATGAGCAAATATGTTAAGGAACCAGCAGGTTTCAGACGAACTGCAAGTCACTAATTGATTATGTTTATGTCAAAGGTAAGTCTTGTTGCACGTTGTTCTTTACAGCTGACACACGTTTAACAGACTGACTGAGCAGAGAAACCAACTTTGAAATTGCCACTAAGTGCTGTCAATCTCAGTGCTAGTTCAAGTTCCTATTAGTTTTTCCTTTATAAATTAAAGCTCCAAACAATAAAAGCTTTATATATTTAAATGTACTGGCTGAAATGTTGCATGATGGGACTTTAAATGCTTTGAGTGAACAAAACAGTCAAGAGACATTTTTCACCATCAAACACCAGAACATGGTTGGGTGCTTTTACACCACTTTTTGTCATTTTTTCCCCCTCCCTTGAATAGGCATCATTAGTTAAGATATTTGGATGACTTTTGGTTATAAAACTTTAGTTCAGTATATGTTTTCTAAAAATCCTGTCTTGCCCATTATTGTAGGATATACTGATTTGCTACACATATGTACCTTTTGATGGCTGTAAAAAAAATCTGTTCTGTTCTGACCAATTTTAAACAGTCGTATCAAAAAGCATAGTCTGTAAACTGAATTTGTTTTTGACTTTTTGCAGTCTTGGAATTGTGAAAGATTACTTAGATTTATACCAGCAAATGCAAAATAACATTCAATGAAAATAACTTGCCTTTTCTACTCCATATAAATTACTTGCAGAAGAGACACTTCTTTTTTACTGTGTTGTGATGGGATTTGTTGACTTCACAAATTTGGAAAACAATGCATATGATGATTAGTTAATCCCATATGACACTCTCAAGATACACCCACTCTCCAAAATGCTCTTTAATGTACCATCTTCCCACATGAACCATATGATATCTGTAGATAATGGATTAAAGTGTCATCTGCCTATTAAATATACAGGCAGATCTCACCTTAATCCACTATGGGTTTCAGCTTCTTGTCATATGCAACATTTTGAGGATTTTTTCCATTCAAAAGATATATTTTGTTTTAAATTGTTAATCACTAAATAACTAATATGTACATTGATTTGAAAAGGCTTAGTAGAAGAAACAGACTTGACTTCCTGTTCTAAACTGCAGAACTAAATTTCCCTTGTGCTGGAAAAAAAGCAGTGATTGTGCCAATATTCAAATCAGGAAGTCCAGATTTGATGTGCAACTATCGGCCGGTATCAATTTTACCCATACTATCTAAAATGAATGAGAAAGTCATAACAACGCAACTGAATGATCACTTGGAGGCCAAACAGCTCCTCCACCCACAGGAGTTTGGTTTTAGATCAGGGTATTCAACCAAAAAAGCAAACTGCTGCTTCAGTGAGAACATAAAAAAGGCCCTGGACTGGAGTGAGGTGGTAGGAGCGGTATTTCTTGACCTTAAAAAAGACTTTGAAATGGTCAATCACCACCTACTTTTATGTCAGTAAGCATGAGTATGGGCCTACCTCAGGGTTCCATATTGGGACCACTACTGTTTAGTCTCTTTATAAACAACCTGCCTTTGATCGGTCTAAGTGTCCGCTGCCAACAATATGCGGATGATGCTGTTTTTTATGCACCCGCCAAGACACCGGAGCAGGCAGCAGAGATTGTGTCTGCATGCGTGGCTGAGGTTAGTCGGTGGCTCACTCAAAATAAGTTAGTTCTAAATCGTACAAAGACAGTCGGTTTATGTCTTTTTCCATAAAAAAATAAATATTTGGATCATACATTTCAAATCAGTCATCAAACTGAAAAAATACAGTTGGTTGATGAATTTAAATATCTTGGGTTGGTACTAGAGCAACAACTAAAATTTGATAAACACATTAAGAAAATATCCAAAATGATACGTAGCAGGATGGTCGACTGTCCACCTGCACTGACTGAGGTGAGGGTCATTTATGCAATAAGGCGTAGTGGGAGCTAACCCGTCCCTGTTCTAGGCCCGGGGTGTCGGCTGGTTGCATCGCTCTGGTCCTTAACTCGGGAGTCAAACATGCCTCTCATCAGCAGTAAGCAATCTCAATGCAGCGATCAGTCCTGTATTTTAAACTCAAACTTATATCAAGTTGTTTGTGCAGTTTGGGGTCCTTTCGGGAAGCCGGCCTCGGAGGCGTCTCCACTCGCTCTTCGGGCATTAGGGTAACAGTATACGGGCCTCTCCTTCTTCCACCTACTGATTTTATCCGATGAAACTGATCTGGGACTACTAATTGTCACTTCACTGTGAAATGGTGTCAACGTTGGACGTAAGCGCATTGTTAAAACTGTATACCATCTGAAACAATGTAGCATGTGAAGAAAATGTGTTTTTAATTTATCAAACTAACTTATATCAATCACGAAGCTTAAATAAATGTAAACTTTTGTATTTTGGTCTCGGTCCAGTGTTTTAAAGTCCTAACGAACCTGTGTGACCTGTATGGAGCGGGGTCAAATAAGGAATTTGAGGGTTCCCTTTCCCTTGTTTTAACATGGGGTTGCGTTTTTCTAAATGTGAAAGTAAATATTGACGGAAAAAAGGCGGCTTTACCACTCGTAATGCAACAGGTACAAAGAAATCTAAATGGCTTTAAACTAATCAGATACTATATCCCAAACCAAGCGGCCCTGCTGTACATGCACGCTATGATATGATTGCCCCCCTCAGCCACAAAGAAAATCGGTTCACTTTGCAACCACGCAATCCAAATTATCGATTGTCCAATGATGAACCTGTCCAAGTTCATCATTGCCACATTCTTAAGAATAATACTTGTGTTTTCTTGAATCAATTTTCAAATGTATTGATAACGTGGTCCCTGAACCACTCATTTATATAGAGACTACACAGCAGCAGAGTGACAAGAGGCTCCTCAAACCAAAACTGTAAAATCCCACAGTGCAGGACAGCTTTTGGACAATCAGCCTTCTCCTTCTCCAGAGCTGTAAACTCTGGAATTCATCACCCACTGAAATAAAGTGTTTCTCTGAAGTAAAAATGTTCACTTTCAGACTTAAGATCTGGCTGAAAGAACATCAAAACTGTATCCACCTGTAAGTGTTATCAAAGTGCATGAGTGAATGTGCATGAGTGAAAGTGAGTGAGTGAACGTGCATGAGTGAATGTGCATGAGTGAACATGCATGAGTGAATGTGCATGTGTGAAAATGTATGAAAGAATGAGCTGTGTAAAGGTGTAAATTTACCACAGATTTTTATTTATAAAATGGAAATGTATTTTAATGCCTTTTATATCTGTAAAAGTGTAGAAAAGCCCAACCAGGGATGGGAGTTGAAAATTAGCACTGGCTATAAACTTTGTATGCATCGCATCGGCCACAAGCTTTGTTTTGGAACGATGTATGATTGCATTGTCTCTGTCAAATAAATAAATACATAAAAAAACTGATAAGCCCTGCCTCTTCATAGTGACATTGATTGATGTCCTTTAAGTTCAGCAGCGGGACCTAACCTCATCTACGCCTCTTCCGGCGGCTATATTATTGACCACCAAAAACACCTGTCACTTTAACTGCAATATTCACCACTCACTGCACTGTCACTTTCTGCACTATAACTTTAAACATAAACTGTAAACTTGTGTACATAGGAATGCCTATTTTTATTTTTATTGTATAGTAATTTTAATTTGTTTCCTAATGCATGCCCTTTTTTTGAATTGAATATATGTTGTTTTATTATTACTCAGTGTTTTATGTTGCACCTTAAGGCCGAGACAAGTTCCTACGTTTTTTGAATTTTGTTCATTGACAATGGCAATAAACTCTTTCTGATTCTGATTCTGATTCTGATTCTGATCTGATTCTGACCACCTCCTGACCACACAGCTCTCTGTCTCCATGCTCCTCCCTCTGTCTCTTATAGCAACACTGTATAGTCTACAGTGTATACGATTCGTGCTCGCGAGCATGTCACCTGTGTGATGCTATGGAGATGAAAACTGGCAAAACTCCAGGCAAAGTTAGAACATATGTATCCATGGAGACAATCTGGTGGCCTACCCTTTACAAATCAGAGCGCCAGCACCCTCAAAGCAAGAGTGCATGTTTTTCCAATTATGTTAAATGCAATAAAAAAATCTGTAAATTATTTTAATTCAATAACCTTTTTTGGCTGACATGAATCTCTGCTTTATCTTTCAGGTATGGGGGATACTAGGGCCCATCAAAGCCCCTATTCAGCAATTCAGCAATTCACATTGACAGTATGCACTGCGTGAGGTGAATACTTACATTTTGTTCTTTGCATTTCATCACCAAATAAAGCAGATATGGTATATGGAGGTTCAAACTAAAAGTTATACTTTTAGTTTTCCTCATTGATTACTGACACAAAGAATATGTTTTTAATGATTGAATGTTTTTTGGGATGGAAATATGGTTATGTTGGTGGAAAATAGCATATTAAAAAAAAAGAGATAGTCAGGTTAAAAGTTGTAGGTTCATTTTGATTCTAAACTTTGTACGGATATTTTCTATCAAATTTGACTTTAAGTAGCTGTAAAAAAAAAAAAAAAAAAAAAGGTTTTCCATGTTGTTGAGCAAAACATTTTGCCCTATCTCAGAAAAAACAGCAGACAAGTAGCTGTTAGTGTTACCGTGACGGCAAGACCATCGTTTTGGCCTCTGAAAGTTGTGAAAACACTTATAGACTCTTCTAAGTGAATAATTAGGATGCTTGGAACACGTGAGAAAAGAGTGCAAAGAGTTTAAAATGAACTAGTTTTGTTTTTCACCTTTTTAAGACAGTAAAAAATAAGTACAGAGTCTTAATAAGAACAGATTGGCCCGTAGTGCCTCGCCCTCACATTCTTCCCAGTCGTCCTAAAATGTATCGCTCTCTTTCTCTTTCACAGAGCATTTTTCAAGCTGCGAAAGGGGAAGTGCAGGGAAGTTTGTGTCGCAGTAGCGCTTTGCTAGGTCAGACGAGGACTGCAAAAACCTGAGTGAGACCGAGCTTACCCTTGAGAAAAGTGCAGGAATCTTACTGCTAGCGTCTGTTAGCATGGCCGAGCACTAAGCTAATTAATAACAGGGTAAAGAGGATGAGGAGAGGCAGTGTATGTCCCCTGTAGCCGCTGGTCATGTGGATGGGGACTTGATCTTGTCACCGTTAGCGTTAGCGGTAAATCATGATGCTAACTGTGCCAATGGGAGCTGCCACTGTTCCACTTGAATGTAGGCTAATGACATGAAGAACACCACTGAGAACTAAACGGAATGTTAACAAGTCATTTACTCACTAAAATGTTACAACAGTGTGGCTTTAAGTTCAATAAGAGTGAAACAAAACTCAAGATACATTTTGGCAGAATGGAACATGAACTTTTTACACCACTTTTTGATACTGTATTTTTATACTTAAATTGGTCATAATTTCTGCTTTATTAGATATATTTGGATTATTTTTGGTTATAAACTTTTGTTTGATTTATACTTTCTATATAAAAAATCTGTATCGGCCATTATTCCAGAATTTACAAATTTAGGGCTGGGCAAATAGGCCTTTGCCAGTAATCTGTATCTGCATTACCATTTTATCACCATATTGCACAGCCCTATTTGCTTCCCATATTTGCTTAATTTACCGGTAATCCCTTTCCCGTTCTGGCCAAAAATACTCAAAGTATCCAAATTTTAGCATTTTAATAGTCATATGAAAAAAATAGTCATAGGGGCTTTTGAAATATGTATATATTTGTGTGTATATATATATATACTATATGTGTATGATATATGTGTTGTGTGTGTGTATATATTATATTTATTATATATTATATAATATATATATATATATATGTTGTGTGTGTGTGTGTGTGTGTGTGTGTGTGTGTGTATATATATTATACTATATGTTTTTTTTTTTTAAAAGCCATCCAAACGTAATCTGACAACTTCCAAATATCCAAAATATATTTTTCTCATGTTTACTGTTTTTAGTTCTGGTATGGCCCCTGGTTTTAGGCAATTCATTTAATTCTGGGTAAATTTCTGGGTTTAGTCCTGTGTTTTAGACCTGGTTTTAATTTAGATTTTAGTCTTGGTTTAATTCTGGGTTATGTTCTGGTTTAAGTCCTGGTTTAATTCTGGGTTTAGTTCTGTTTAAAGTCCCTGGTTTTAATATATGTACAACTAGCATTAACACTACGCTGAAACAAACAGCTCAGTCTCAGTCTGGAGTGATTATCTTAAGTCCACGTGCGCTCCATCCTGACCATCGGTAGTGATCGAATAAACGATAGTACAACTCGATCTATTTGTGTATGTACATGTCATGACGTGTCGAGTGAAGAGACTAATGATTTTTTTCTGAAATAATTGAAGTCCTCGCAGCTACGAACTCTAGTCGTCGTGTCTGTTGTAATGTCACGAACTAGCTTTAACAAGTATTAGCAAAACCCTCCAGTTCAGGCTGCGATAGTGAGGAACGTCATTTCAATTCCTCATGCCAGTGCGTGACATGGCTAGTTGTGCATTATTGTCTTTACAGTTGACTAAAAGCTTATGATGAGTGCATTTTAAAAATGACTAAGTCGGGCGATGTACTATCTAATTGAAACACCCTCAAACACAGTACCAGCACGGACCTGAATATCGCACTCCTGGACCTATAACATCGACTGAGCGTAATTGCATGTACGACAGTCCTTATCTTGGTAAATCTCAGTGCCAATGTGACTTTGACTGATGTTCCAACTTAAAGAATCCTGTGTTCAGCAATAGAAATCGCAGCTTCTTCCAATTCTCTCTGAGAAGTTCCTCTAGGACTAGTATTTCTAGTGAGAGATCCTTGACTCTGATGTACTTGCCTTCGATTGTGATACCCATACAGACATTCGCTCTCAGAGAAGAATTAAGACGGGGTCTAGCCTGCGTACAAGGTAACGAGCTACTTGTTAAGGCCGCATTGCATTGGAGCATACATGAGTAAGCAAATGTGTCTTCATTATTGGGAATGCATTCCCATTTTTGAATACTGTGTCACTAATGCCTCCTTGTCGTAAGACGAAAGTGTCTTGAGGTGCACAACTAGTTTACTACTGCGTCCATACCGGTTCTATGCATGCACGATTGAGGAAGCAAGTACCTTCATTTTGAACATGGTCTGTTTCCACAGTCGTCGACTCTGATCTTAGTCCATCTCTACTAGCACTCATGTTGACCTTCTTACATAGCTCAGGCACGGTTTTGAAGCTACGGAGGTGCTTTTAGCTCATACAAGTGAGAGGCTGCTCTTAGCAGAGTGACATACAGAGGCGTGTTCTCACGCTGGCAAAGCGTGACAGTGTTGGTGCGAGATAGTGAGTGTTACTTCTGTAGATGCTGAGACATTGCGCCGCTTCTCATATAAACCTATGACAGAGGTCGAGACAATTGTGAGAAAGCGGCTCGGTCTCATAGAGACTACTTGGAGACAACTACTGTGTTTGGGCATTATGTCACATGCTTGCTTTAGCCTAAAAACTGTGAATCTTAATAGTCATAACGTAGAGAAGACATAAACTGTATATTAACATTAATGTGACGTACAAGTCGTATATTGGGAGGTTTTTACGTACTGAGTGGTACTGTCTCAAGAATCAGCAGAATGGACTCATTGCGATATACTCTGACCTGTGGGGTTGCCCACATAGGGTCAATGACTGACCTCGGACCCTAATCCAGTCAATCAGAACCTCAGCATGCTAGACCTTGTCGTGACGAGGGCGCGAGGATATGTAAGGAGTACCTTTATGGAGAATTCATATAGGACGTACGTAGACAGAGAGCGTTGCCTGAGATTACTGATACGTAGTTTCGACTAGAACGGCAAACACGTGTGAATATTTGGATCTAGCCGATGTAGATGCATCGTTAATTTCATCTGTACTAACAATGTCAAAACCAACAGGTGATTCATATGGTGTGCGCGATGACAGTGACAATGTCGAACTTTGGGCCTTTGCTGACTGACAACGAGACTTGAATCTTCGCTCCTTGCTCCACAGACAAGCAATGTAGGAGAGAGCGTTACGTGGTGGTGTTTGCAGGTTTAACTAACAATAAGTTGATCAAAGATCAGCGATTCTTCGGATAGACTGAATAGTAGAAAAAAGCACTTTTCCTCTGAGACAAAGAATCTTGCCAGAAATCAAGTACTCGGTCGTCTAGCACCAAGACCTAGGGTAAGACTCTCCATCCCAGCTGCTGACCTATTCCTCTACGTAGAACTTCGACTGAGACTTAACGCCTGCTACAGCTCAACTCCATACCACCTAACGCGCTGGTACAGAAGTTCAGCTTAAGCGCAGCTCGACATCGTAAAGCAGTAACGGAACACGCCGGCTCGGTCATGGACTAGAAAGACAGCTTAGTGAAACCACAGCAATGTTCTGAGAGCTGGAAGACATTGACTCGGAATCTCCAATGCACCAAGGTGGTCGAAATCCGGGCAGAGCAGATGACTCAGGACAGCCATGCTAGCTGCTATCGGTTAAGACTACAGCCAAACGGACCTCATGCGCTACACAAAAGCATCTGGAATTAGTTAAGTGCTATACTGTTACATCTTCGACTCTGACTTAGAACGAGTCTTGTAATCATTATCCCAAAGGAGATTAGTCCACAGTGCCACTCTGTTTGGGACTTGCGTGATGTGTCATCTAGAGGCCAGTACCAAGAAGTAGTTCTTTAGAAAATTGCTGAGGTTGCGACTAGGTGCTCTCCTAGATGTCTGCAGCTATTCAAGAGTTTGCTTGTATAAGTCTTCCGCTAACAAGTCATCGGAAGTTCATGCCATCTCCTCTGAGGACCACGCTTGTGGTGCCAGATCGGACAGGGGATTGCTCGTTTATCGCTAAATCTGAATCCCGGGGATGGCAGGCCCTGTGTTCAAATTCTAAACCTAAAACTGTTTGTTTGGCTGTGCATATGACTGAAAATGCTTTTCTTTGGCACTCTTCTCTGTTGTCTTGAACTAAGATTGTGATTTTCTTCCATATCTTTGTGATTTTAATAGCATTTTTTCCTTTGTGTTGAAGCACTTTGAATTGCCTTGTGTACGAATTGTGCTTCTACAAATAAACTTGCCTTGCCTAATACATTTTCTGGACAAACGGGTCTTTGGGGATTTACAGAGGAGAATCCTTTGTTTAGACTTTTTGTTGAAACAGCCCACACTGAGCATCGCAGCTTTCGTCCCCAAGTTGGCAGTAACGAGTGTGTTTGGCGAGTGTGTCACGAGACTTTTGGACGCCATGAATAAACAGCAAACAGCTGATGCATGTGCTATAGCTTAGTTTTACTAAGCATGGGTGGGCCTCAACATTTAGGTTAGCATCAGTGGAAATACAGTGGTTTATAACAAATCAACTCCGCGTTTGGAGAGAAATTTATTATTTTTCATGGCTATATATATGAACAACTAAAGTGTCCTGTCGATACCCTGACAGAAGCTAACCAGAGTTGTGTCAAATTGAACATTCTTTCATATACAATGATAATGATAGAACTTAACAATCCCACCAGTAAGTAAAATAACATGCTTGGTGTAACTATCTATTTATCAGATGCTTTTATGGACTGGTGTGACACAACCCCTGAATTCTACAAACAATTGACCACGAGGCAGGAGACAGACCCCGACCCAGTGCTTTTATTAAGAACAAAGCAATAACTCATCGTTGGCCCTATATACAAGTAACGTACATACAGAGTGAGGGAGAGCCCTGCTCATCTGGAGAACACAGCAATTTAGAGCCCCTGTAGTAGAACGGTTGTTCTTTTTAAGCATGGTTAAAATTGTTTACGGTGTTTGCCGAAACGGCTTATGGTGAATGCTGAGAGAGTTACCGGGTTTTGGCATGACGGTCATGGTATGGCTCTCTGACTGTCAAGTTAAGAAAAAAACTGACAAAGATTTCATACAATGCACAAATGAACAAACAAGGGCCAATGAACTAATCGCATATATGAGAATCATGAGAGCCTCAGCATACAACATGTTAGCCGTCAGGAAGAAGGCTCCAAATCCCATCGGCAAATCTAATCCCTCAGGCACTGTCAATTAAAACTACTTAACTCCAAATTACTTAAAAAAAGACAGTTTAATGTCTTTAAAGCAATAATGCAACTTTTCCATCAAATGCACTTTGTTTCTCAAATCCCTTTATTAAGAATGAATATTACTTGTTACTTATTGCTGGTGTTGAATGTTTTATTGTTCTTTATTCTTATGTTCTTTTTGTGGCAAATATTGCACTGTCAAAGAAAAAATTTCCTTAAGGACAATAATGTTTATTCTCATTCTTGACTAGATTCTTTCGAGAAGCACAACAATTGGGGATCTCAACTTAAGTCAGTTAGCCTGCCAGCTCACTAGGCTAGTTTTCCAATTGCTAATTCATCGTGTAAAATCAAAACACCAAAAGTTTCCGAAGTTTGAGTTCCATGTGTGATTTTTTTCCGGTTGTCCGTATGTCCAGGTCTGGTGTCAGTCCAGATCGTTAATTCGTCGTACAGTTTGTGTCATCCATTTTTGGTGATAGCCTTTTTCCCGGTCTGCCAGATGTATGTTCCCAAAGGTTATCCATTTATGTTGTCCATGGCAGGGGTTTTGAGGCCTAAATATATAGTTTCTGGAAATTGGAGTGTCAGTAGAACACATTCGCAGGCAAAGCAAAAATAACTCCACAAGAGACAAATAAAAAGTTACATTTTAGCTACTGCTTCCTCTTTCTAGCTTTGGTCTCTCATGCCGTTTCCCTCCGACCTCCTCCCTCTCCACAGCATCCTTAATAGCTATAGAGTTTGTGAATCTTCTTCATATGGTGATGAATGGGCCCATGACCACAGCTCTGCTCCGACAGCTTATATTTACAGCAAGCATCCATCTCAGAGCAACACTTCTGATTGGAGCGTTTGGTATGCATTGCCCCTCCTGATGTACACCCACAGCTACGGCTAATATAGACCCACACTGGTGATTACAGAGGATTTAACCTGTCCAATACCATTTTATTTCCTGTCTGTACAAGTACGTACTAAATATTGGCGATTAAGGGGATTTGAAGCAGAAGAAATTTGGGGTTTAGGACATATGGATTGTGAACTTTTGGATTTTCTACATTTCTATATCTGTGTCACAACTTGAACACACACCACATCAAAAAGTTGACTTAACTGGGACTAAATCTGAATTTATCTTGAAATTGACCAGGACTAAACGAGGATTAGAGCTGGGTCAATCAGGGACACGTGTGGAGCAAGCTTATATTGTAAGTGGACAACATGTTTGGGGTATAGCATGATGTACAAAAAAAAAAAGAAAAAAAAAAAAGATTTGAACAACTTCTTTGACACATGCTTTACACATGCTGAGTTTGAGCTAAACATTTCACAGAATGCAGCATGGCTCTCACTTCTGTGTCAAAGCATGTTGCATGGACTGTGACTAGACAGAAGGAATTCTCAAAGCGATGACCGTTTGGTGATGATTTATGGAACAAAAAACAGCCGAGAAGATTCTCAGAGCCACGTCACAGCTACGTCAGTTAATGTCGGTTAATGAGGAAACGTCAAATATCGCAGAGATAAGTGTTTTTGATGGTCAGAGGGGAGAGGATTTTCTACCCAGGATTCATCAAATTGGTGTGAATGAAGCTAAATGCTACTCCATGCATACTATGTGTCCTTTAGGTGCACCATCATCTATATCACCATCAAAACAATCATTTGGTGAAGTGAAGATTTTTTTCCAAACACTTTCCGATGCCTTGGTATCTTCCCCCATGGGTGCAGTGTTGTACCTCCCTGTTATGAGGCAAGAGCTACATTTACACAGCAATGGGCAATGGAGACTAAAGATTACTCAAGCGTGCATGATTGATGCAAGATTAAAGACTATTTTGCATCGTTTGTATTGTTATTGACTTTTAAACTTCCCATGTCAGGAATCGAATTAGACCTCCATCTACTGACTGCAGAGCCAATTACATGAAAATAACAGCTGTAGCAGTATTTCCATAAAGAGGGTTACACAGTACTACACCTGACTCACCAGCAACAGAGTCCATAGCGTCATTTAGGCGGCTGATGAAGTTATACATCAGAGTTTTCATAAGAGTTTGAAAAGTGTTGACTGGAGTGTGACAGAACAGGAGACTGGCACTGCTGGACCTGGGCACTTTCAGGAGGGCATCATTATAAGCTACATTCATTTAAGTTTCAGTGGTGTCAGCTTCTGATATTTACACCACAATGGGGCTGTATACAAGTATGATGTGAACAGGTTAGTTTTGACACTAATGTTGTTTACACATGATTAAAAGCTCATGAAAATCTACTTTGCGTTATATTTGTCTTTTAAGGTTGAAGTACTCGTTATTGTCCTCTTAGGGAAATTTGAGAATCAATCTAAATACAACTTTGAGTGTGTAAATGAGAATATGAAACAATTATAACATGGTTTGAAGCTCTTAAACAGTAGATTGTGCATAATATGTCTCCGATAGAGATCTTCCATGGTCTTGCTTTCTTGGGGCAGAGCACTTAAAGACCCCACATGCTCCTGGAACCAATCTTGTTACCTTCCTGTTATGAGGCGAGAGTAGCGCTTCCTGGAGTGACGTGTTGAGAATAGTTGCACATATAGCCTTTCATAACATGAAAATGAAAATGCATTAGATCTAATGTATGGAACAGTACCGGCCTTTAGAAGGTAGTCGTTCTGCTAACAAACACTGGATTTAGATGAGTTGCTATGATTTGTTTTTTAAGACCTTCCTTGGCCTTGATGTCTTTGGCGGCAGTGACACGTGGGCCAGTGTCCAGTGTGCAGATTGATGTCCACCTCCATCTTCTCACACTCCTCCCATTTGCTTATCGATCCTTGGTTTTCATCAGTCTTTAGCATTGACGGATCGCAGTGCAGACGACCATGAATTTTGTGCCAAACGGACGCAGCGGGCCATAAGTTAGCTCAAAATGGTACATGTGGTCCAGTTAAACCCTGGGCTTAACCTGTCCGGAGCCTGTAAATCCTGATTGTGGGGGCAGAATGATGCCCGTTTGCTGACACACTGACCTGCACCTGCTAATGTGCAGTGTTGGCAAAGTATTAGCCTCAAGATCGCACCTTTTGTGGGAGAATATCTTTAAATTGCATGATAGGTTGCAAATACAGTAAATTCAAGCTCAGGATGTGCGAAAAGAGTGTTGACAGCATGCAAACTTCGTGTAGCCGTGTGCCCGTCTTGCCGGCAGATGGCGCACATCTCTACTATAAAACCTCGCCTTCCTTGTCTGCCACTTCTGCCCTCTGGTTAGTTGATGCTGTTGACAGGTAGCATTGGTCATCTCGTGAGGGCCAGGTAAATATATTTCACAATGTCTCGCAAATCGAATGATTATAAGTACCTGAAATTCGCAATGATATGTTTTTTTACTGCCACTGTGAGGCAGACCTTTTATAACGCCTCATTTCGGTGTGGTCCGGCCAACGGTCCTCCGTGTAGCCAGCTGCAAGGTTGTCATGTCCCCAATTGGATTCCTCGGTGTAGTTGGTAGCGGGTGGGTTGGGCAGGAGCTTGACGGCTCGTCGTGGGGGGCATGATGACGTCTCTCAGCCTTAAGCAAGGTTTAACCAACTTAAAACTCATTTCCAGTAGCGTAAAGTGACTTTTATGGATGGGCAAGCTGACCTGGGGTGTTCATCAATATTTAGTGGATAACATAAAAGTGAAAATGAAGGGCAAACACCTATCCTGCTGAGCTAAACTCCCATACATTATCAAAGTGCTAAATGGATTACATTTTACCGACCAATTCTGATTCATTATATTACATAGCGTTCTATGTTATATACTGCCTGTATTTCTAACTAACATCTAGTCATTGGAAACATGAACAGAGCCTGGACTACAAATAAAAACTTGTCTAAAAAGATAGTTTTTAAGTCTGTTTGTTGAAACTGTTATTTTGTTGCTGTTGCTTCACTCTCTAAAAGAAGCTGCTGTCCGCTCTGGTTCTAAAAGCTCATGTTAGAGAGCGGAGCATGAACGGGCCTCTGAACACGGCCACAGACTGAGCCGCTTGGGCAAAATAATAATCATGCTTCCCGCGCAGTAATGCCCAGCGGCCTGTAGATGCCAGTAAAAGACATTGAGAGTTCAGCCACGCTTCAGCAGCAGAAGTGACTGGAAAACAGGCTTATTTGGATATATTTTAGAACAATTTAAATATAGTTGTGACACACAGTAATTTTAGATTTGCCAATCACTGCTTGACTTTATTGCCTGCTGCTTACTGCTTAGTTTTATTTCTGATTTACTGTATGTGAACCGATGGACATAACGTTATGCTAATGTGAATGGAGATGATAAAAGAAACCATGACAAGTTAAACCTCTGTGAACCTAAAATAAATGAAACTTATACATTCAATATTGTCTCTGTGTCAATGAACGAACCTGTGTCCTTCATTTCCATTATTTTTCTGGATACATTCCCCGTGGCGTTGCTGATTTTGTTGATTCAATATGATTTGCTCTTATTTCATCAAAACAATACTCGAGCCTCGGGATGCCACATTTAGTACATCTGATGTTAAAGCTCTGGAATCTTTTAAAGGGCCAAGAAACACCAAATCAATGTTGTTTTTTGTTGCTAAACTGGTCTTAAATGGTGTTATTCGCATATGCTCAGCCTTATTTGACACATTTGTGGAAAGTAGACACTCAGTTCGAATTTTAAGCTAGTTCTCCATGTTTGAAAAAGACAGCTGTCGGAGCTTGGATAGGACTGGTCAGGAAAGCTGATTATTAGGGACTTGTGCCACGAGATCTTGTGAGATAAAAGTACAATTAAGATTTTGTGGAAAAAAAAAGGTTGACTTTGATGAGTTATACCAAAATTGTAAACTGAGCTTCACAATGTTTTTGTTATAAATTATGTTTCATCAATCTCATGTTGTGTCTCATCGCATGGAAATTGTGTCTCATCTAGGGCTGCAGCTATCGATTATTTTAGTAATCGAGGAATCTATCGATTCTTTTCTTCGATTAATCGAGTAATCGGTTAATTTTTTTGTACATTCAGTAAACCATTTAAACATATATTGAATCATTTTTTAGATAAACGTTATAGCTCATAGTAATAAACAAATACAAAATAAGGAATTTCTGCTAAAAATAACACATTTTATTCTTAATTTCATATACATTTCTCCCCAAAACAGCAACATTTCACTTCAGTCCAAACTGTTCTGTTTGTATATAAAGAATATATAAAGGACTTAATTAACTTGTCATAGACTGTAAACAGTTACACTTAAAATAAGACATTTGTTAAACGTTATGTTGGGTGGGACCGGTGGTCCTGGCGTTTTGCGCATTTTGCGTTTTGGCTCGTGTGCCGGTCACTTTGGGCTCCGCGTCTCGGACTTTCTGTTTCACAACAGATTATTCTAACATAGCCTCGGTCCTCCGTGCTGTTTCCATGTGCATTGGCTGTTTAAAAGTACGACTGTGACTGGGAAGCAGAGTTGTTGAGTGGGGAGGCGCGGGGGGTCCGCGGTGGCGTGGCGAAGTGCGGGGGCTGGGGTGGGCGGAGCTAGATGCGGTGTTGAGAGTTGCAGCTCGGGATTATTATAATAGATCCACGGCTCTTTCACTCATCCAAACTCTTCCCAGTCGCACTTATGAGTTTAAAACGCGCCGCTCTCTTCCTTGTCGCGCCTTCGTCAGAGCGGAACAAAGCTCCGTTTGAAACAAAAGCGCCAAAGTCGTTCCGTGCGCTCCGGCGCCCACAGATTCACGTGTTTTTGATTAAATATGTAAATTAAACGAATCATCGAAGCAATATATAATAATAATCGAAGCTTTTTTGTAATCGAATTATTCGATTTATTCGAGTAATCGTTGCAGCTCTAGTCTCATCTCATCCCTATTGATTTATTTCCATTTAAAATAACTCTTTTTACATGCATCCCTGCGCCGCACACAGGTTCTGCATGCGAGCGTTCTGATGTGTTGCATTAGGGATGTCGAGATATTAAAGAAATTGATAATCATGATTATTTCGCCCACAATATGATCATAAGTACTAAATCATTATAACCGTAAGAAGTAATTTCAGTTTAATGTCAAATACATACAAATATGTGTAAAGTATGTTTTACTCTAGCTGTTTATTAGACTAATTAAGGATTTCACAGTTGTTTGGTCAAAAAGCCAAGCATCGTGAATAATCGCAAAATGAGAAAGAAAAGTTTGTTCTCACAATAATCGTAACTGTCTTTCATATTGTGACCTCCCTGGTGTGTATTATGCATGAGGAGCTGGAACATGTGGTGCAGTGTTGTAACCCACTACTCCCCCCTTTGGGAACCCCCTCTGTGTAACCCTCAGGTACCCCCTCCTCAGTACCCCCCGTGTTTTCAAACCCTGTCTGGCATGTGGAGAGGAACGTCACAGCAGCATGCACCAGCAGAGAGACGAGGAGACTGAGAAGAAAGCTGTTCACCGCTCTACAATCTGTGCCCAATCTATGGAACCACCCCATGAATTATGCAACATCATCTAACATTTTGCAAATGATAATATCAGAAATCCAATTAAAATAAGATCATTTTTGCTTCCCTGTCATGTATTGCTTCCAATGCATCTTAAGTAGTATGTGAAGCTTGTTCCGGAGTAAGCCCAACGTCTTATCACTGGGCGAGACTGTTGCTGAAGATCTGGAGATGGGCTCCTCAAGAGATCAACCACTGCTCCTGAATGACAAAGTGTTTGGACAAAAGGAATGAAAGAAAAACCGTCATTTTACTATTGCATTGTCACAACATTGTGAATAATCTTTAAATCACGTTGGTAGAAGAGGTTCAAAGGTAGTCATCTGGACACTGTTTTACAAATGAAGACGTCTGATCCAAAAGTGAACAGCCATTGGTTATACTCTCCTGAGCTCCAATTGGTCCTGCTGCAAAGGGAGGAGCTAAAACTGAACCTCGCCCTGCCTTATCGTACCATCATAAGGTTGAGTACGAACATACACAAGAGCTGGGGCACCACATTTACCAGTTCTCAAATCAAATTTAAAAAAAATAAATGATTCGTATTGATTTATACATGGTTTTGCTGAAGGTTTGTGAGATCGAACCACGGCATGGACGGCATAAATTCAACATATGCTCGTCTCATCACACACGCATATCAACGTGAGGTGTTTCATCAGCAACGTTGTGAAATCTGTGTGTGGACCAGAAAGCAGGAGCTGGAGGAGCTGGAGAGGAACTACACACTGGTCCATCAGTCACCAGGGGTGGTGTCTGCTCCTGTCAGTGGATCGCTCCTGTCTGTGCCTGCATCTGTGCTCCTGTCTACTGTCAGTGGATACTGCTCCTGTCTGTGGATCTTGCTCCTGTCTGTGATCTGCTCCTGTCTGTGGATCTGCTCCTGTCTGTGGATCTGCTCCTGTCTGTGGATCTGCTCCTGTCTGTGGATCTGCTCCTGTCAGTGGATCTGCTCCTGTCAGTGGATCTGCTCCTCTCTGTGGATCTGCTCCTGTCAGTGGATCTGCTCTGGAACCTGGCTCTAATCACACCACCTGTCTCTTTCTCTCTACCCATTTCTCCTCTCTCTTCTTTGTTTCTCTCCTTCCTCCTCCTTCCTCTCTCTGTCCCCCCCCTCTTTTTCTGTACCTCGCTTACAGTTTCCCATATGTTTCTCTTTCCTCTCTGTCTCTCCCATTTTACGTCTCTCTTAACCCGTTTCCGTCTCCCGCCTTTCTCATTCTCTCCCCTATTTACACTCTCTTTATCTCTCTTTCCTTCCTTTCTCTTTCTCTCTCCTCATTTCACCTCTCTCCCTCATTACTCTTTCTCTCTCCCTGTTTGCCTACTTTCTCTCTCCCTGTTTCTCCTCGCTATCATTCTCTCTCTAACTCTTTTCTTTTTCTCTCCATTTTTCTTTTCTCTTTATATCTCTTTACTTTCTCTTTATCCGTCTCTCACTCCCTTCATTATCCATCTCTCTCTTTCTCTATTTCTGCCTTTCTCTAACTCCTTGCTCTTTCTCTCTCTCCCCATTTCTCCTCCCCCATTATCTGTCTCTCGCTCCTCTCTTTCTGACTCTCCATTTTTCTTCTCTCTTTCGCTGTCGCTCTCTCTCTCTCCCTTGCCCGTAGGCTTTATTGACAGGAAAGTGTTGCGAAATGGGGGATGAGAGAGAGGGAGGACATGCAGTAAATGTCGGAGTCGGGATTCGAACTCACGACACTGCGGCCACTCGACCACCGGTCAGCACCATCTCTCCTTTCTATTTCTCTCTTCCTCTTTCTCCTCTCTATATTTCTCTCTCCCCCACTTTTCTATTTCGCTCCCTGTTTCTCTTTTCTCTTTTTATCTCTTTACTTTCTCTTTCTCCCATTCTCTTTATTTGTCGTTCCCTCCCTCCTTAATCTTTCTCTCTCTCTTTCTGTCTTTCTCTGCCTCCTTTCTCTTTCTCTCTGTCCCCATTTCTCCCCTCTCATTATCTGTCTCTCTCTTCTCTCTTTCTCACTCCCCATTTCTCCTCTCTCCCTCTCTCCTCCCTCCCTCCCCTGACAGCCGACGACTCTGCCGGTGCCCATGAGGAGCCAGAGCACATCCTCCTGACTGATGGCTCTGAGTCGACAGGAGCGGTGTAAAGCAGCTGATAAGAATCCTTATCTCTGCGCTTTAAAAGGTTCCACACAATGACTTCTACAGTGAGAGTGAAAGACACACTGCCACTGGATCTAGTGTGAGGAAATACACCCATGAAAGAGCAACATAGAGCCTTCCAGGAGTGAGGCGTTTAGAATGTGAGCGCGCACAGACTGGTACTGATGTAAACACTCTATCCCATCCATCTTAATGAGGCAGCATCATAAAAACACGTAGACGGAGTAACTTGTTGTTGTTTATATGTTTATCAGTACGAGTCAGTGTTTAATTTACAGCTAAGTTTAGTATTTAGCATCTTAACATCCATTGGCTAACTGAAATTCTAGGAGGTGTGACCACTGAGTTATAATATGAGCTAGAGAGAACATCACCATGGTAACCTAGAGCAATTTCCAGTTCTACCAGCCATGTCATGGTGGAAAAAGTTACAAACCAATAGGGAGCTGGACTTTTTAGAGGTACTTTGATGATTGCACTTTATCTAATGCTCAGGTTCTACTAAACTAATGTGAAAAAATATTGAAAAAAACAACAACAAGAGTTTAATATTAGGTAATACGTTCTTCATTTATTGTGAAACAAACAGAATAATACAACGGAGTATCAGGGCCAACCCAAATTTTAAAAAAATGTGGAGCACTACGAGAATAAACTCGTAAATTAAAGAGAATAAAGTCGTAGTCAAAATGGCTTGGATGAGTTAAAAGGTAACACAAAAGCCCACAGGGAGGGAGTCTTGGACCATTTTCACCAATAATCTGCTTCCTCGACTTTGGCCGCTTCACCCTTCTAAATTCTGTCCAAAGTCACCGTTCATATGGGGTCAGTGCTCCAGGCCCTGTACCGCGGGTCTGGGGTCAGTGCTCCAGGCCCTGTACCGCGGGTCTGGGTCCAGAGCAGTTTGTGAATGATGCGTAACAGGAAAGGTGCTGCTAAACTGCAGTGGCGATCTGTCTCGCTTCTCTTCCAAGCCCATTCGTTTGCTTCCTGGACGTGGGGTTTGCCCCCGTCACTTTAAATGTCAACTTTATTTTGACTACGACTTTATTCTCATAAATGTATGACTTTATTCTCGTTAATTCACGAGTTTATTCCCGTGATTTAACAAATTTATTCTCGTTATTTAACAAATTTATTCTGGTTAATTTACGAGTTTATTCTCATAGTGCTCTGCATTTATTTTGTTTTTTGGGTTATACGCCGTCGTAGAATAACGATAAATGGTCTAAAAAGTCTATAAAAAGTAGTGCTAAATAAACACAGTTTAATTCTGCATAAATGTAGACGAGTGCAGGGTTTTATTGTGAATATTCATAATTCAGACAAACATTGTCCTGACACACACAGGTAGAGTTCATTAGGACCACAAATATACCTTTCCTCCATTCATTCATTTTGTACCCCTTGTTCTTGTTAGGGGTCGCGGGTGACACTTCTACACGATGCAAGTTTTGTAACTCTGCTCGTTTTTCATCATTTCTGATGTTTGGAGGCTAACACTAACTCTGCCATGGAAAATGCATCAGAGATAATGTACCAGCCTTTAGAATGTAGTAGTTCTGTTAACAAACACTGGAAGAGTCTTCTGTTGCAGAAGCAAGGATTGAACTGGCAACTTTGGGCAAATGTATATGCCAACTGTGCTACTACACCTGGTCAGAATGAATGGATAAATGGACAGTACCAATAAATAAATAAATAAATAAATAAATGAATGAATGAATGAATGAATAAATAAATAAATAAATAAATAAATAAATAAATAAATAAATAAATAAATAAATAAATAAATAAATAAATAAATAAATACACAAAATAGTAGTACATAATTTATGGGGAAATAGACACAACACAAAAGTAAGACATTTATATAGTGCAAAGAGTGCAGATAAAACTTTAAAGATCCTATATTATGCTATTTTTCCTGTTTCATAGTCAACCCTAAGGGCATAGTTGATAATAAGTGTTGTGCAACACCCATAACTTAATAGTTATAAAATATCACCCATATCTTGGACTACGCTCACAAACCCGGAAATGCAAACGGCTTCGCTCCCACCCTCACGAAGAGCGATCTGCCTCCCCCACGCCCACCCCGTGACGTCGTCTCAGCGTGAGTGTGCATTCCCTGCCCAACCCGTGACGTAGCCTAGAGTGGAGATGGTGAGGGTGTAAACTGAGGCAGAAGCGTGCGCCGGTACACGGGGGCACATGTCAGCGGCAGCAGCGTTGGAAAAAAAGAAATAGCGTTTGAAGGTAACTGCCGAAATAGCCACGGTTCCTTTCGAGCGCAGGGGGCGTGTTACAGGTATCGAGTGCTTCCTGGAGGATGGGCTGAGACAGGGAAGCATGCCACGGCACTCACCAGGATGAGTGGCACAGCACCAGGATGAGTCATAGCCCCATTCATCTGCTCATCATCAGGGGAAGGATCAAGACTATTCTCTGGCTGATCAGAAAACCCCTTTGGGCACATATACGCGTGACACCAAACAGGAACAAGCGGTAGAAAATGATTATTATTTTTTTTAAGACTTCTGCATTCAAATGATATAACACTTTTAATTGACTATTTCTATGGCAACTATGCAAGACTTCCATCCCCCTGGATAGACTCGCGCCTGCATCAAACAGATCTTACATCAGCGTCCTGTAATCCACGTTAGGAGATCCTCCCATTGTAAACGGCTTAATCCTATTCCCACTCTGCATGTCTTACCCTGCGTTAGCCTGTACCTATGTCCCAGTGGTGGAGAGGTTGAAAAGGTTTGGTGGTTCTGCTGCTGCGGTGGCATTTGGCTGTAGCTGTATCAATAAATGAATAAAAATAAAACATTGCTCAAACTCCCCACTGACAATAGCCTCTGAATGGAGTAATCTTCTCCCGGCGACGGGCTAATCCTATTGACTGTCCCCGCGTCGAGGTCAAGGCTGATTTGCGCTTGTCGCGTTGTCATGTTGGAAGCCTTTCTCTGAGCTTTGACCCCTGACACAGCGGGCAGTCAATTAAAGAGCTATAGTTAGACACAGGAGCAGGGCTGTGGGATTAGGATACAGCTGAGCAAACCTGCGCTTAGAGTGATTAGTACTGGACGTCTTCTTTTGAAAATGTGGACGAAACCAAGCACTCCTACACTGAGCACGTGGAGGCAACAGTTTGGACAGTGCAGACAGTGTGGGAGAAAAAAAAATATGTTGGGGAGGATGAATGTAAAGAATGTTTGTAGTGAAAGGTTTTATTGCCATTGTCAGAGAACAAAATTCACAAACTAGGATAATAATAATAATAGTTTTTTTTATTATTTTTTTATTGATAATGCTAAAATAAGGGCTTGAAAAATAAAATATGTGTAAGAATAAAACACAATATAAACATAATACAGCAAGACCAGAACAAAAGTGCTGTTGACATGGATTGTATGTCAGTCACGAACTTTGCTTTGTTATATTTTGTTCTGTTCTGTTTTAATTTTTTATTATTGTTACAAAAGTGCTTCAAACTAGGGATATGGAGGCACTGAACTGGGGTAATTTGATTTAATAATAATAGTAATTTACTGCAATAGTTAGATATACTTCATTTTGAGGTGCATTATTCATGCCACAGCTGCCTTGGGGTAGACCACATTATTAAACCAGGAAGTCCCATTGAGAGTCAGAATCTCTTTTACAAGACAGACCAGGCCAAGTTAGAAGCCAACACAAAGTCACAAAAATACTGTCTCCTCACTTCCAACTTTCATGAATGTATCGAGTGAAACTACAGCTTCCAATTTAAAGTATTTTTGTCAATTATTCCAAGACCTTGGTGCGGAGTACGAAAGCTGTGAGGCAAAGTGTGAGGCAAAGGAGATGGGAAGAGGAGCGTCTGACAGATGCGAGGCTGCCAATCTGTGCCATCGGCTTCTCCCACAACCACACCTCACACACACCACATTTACACCAGCCTAGTATGAGTGTGGAAAGTGTCTTGCCCAAGGACACAAAGACAGCATGCACTAGTATGCACAGCCCCAATATGATAATCTTTGTATTGAGTTCAAATGTGTTTCCCATAATATTCTGGTATTGCAACCTATAATTTTGTTGAGAATAATATATCAATTATAACATAGAAGCAGTCGCACAACAGTATTCATTTGTAGGTTCATCAAATATACGTTTATGATAAAAGTTCAGTCGAATTTCGTGCACGATATACAATTGAGAAAAAAGCATAAATGTAAAGTTATTAGAAGTTCTTATTTGAAGTCAAGGTGATTATCAATGATTTCTAAATGACATTTCAAATCCAATCATCACTGCCCAACATGCTGTTTGTAAATGTAGATGTAAAAACTGCACAACTGAAGAGGCTGATGGTTCTGCTGCTGCGGTGGACACGGGACGGAGGAGTGTTGAAGCTGAAATGTCCGATGAAGGAGTGGAAGGAGAGTGTTTTCATGTGAATGGCTTGGTAGCTGATTGGTTGTGATCGTCTGACAGTGACAGACTATTTACATTTTCAACATTTTCATATCTCCTCTTTTGCGGTTGATATTTCCCCAGATTTTTCCTCTGTACATAGTCAGAAGTTAGACAGCATTAGTTAAAAAGCAGTGACACACTTTGATTTGGTGTCCCCTTTCCCCACACAGACCATTGAATATTTCATGAACATGGGGCAAACCGTCTGAATCATTTAAGACATTAGATGTGTTTCAGTGCTGTTGTATCTGTAGTCGTTCTCTTTCCTTTGTAACAGCTCCTGCAGTAATCCCAGTATTCATGTCGTGTGTGTGTGTGTGTGTGTGTGTGTGTGTGTGTGTGTGTGTGGTAGTAATCTCTGAAGGGGGCTTTTGAGGAGGCACTGAGCGATGTGCTGATGGGCTGAAGAGCAGACAGGAGGAGATGGATGTGTGTGCCTGAACATGTCACTGCTGTGCACATGAAAGCACTGGGTCACTGCACTGGGCGGTAAACAATACTGGGAGTGAACAAGAGGTCAGTGATGCTGTATGATGTAGCTTCATTCACGCTTGTTTGATGAATCCTGTTTAGTAAATCCTCTCCCCTCTGAGCGTAACAAAACATTCAGTTTCTGAGATGTTCTGTCCTGTTTTTAAAGCAGAACTAAGAAACATTTTTATCTTATCGAACATCTTTGTAAGTCCCTGTGATGATTAAATATGTATTTTTGGGGTGTTTGAAGTGTCCGTCGTCACCCCCTGCTGTCTCTGGGCGGAAAACCAGCCTTGCAACATTTGCCAACATCGACACCAAGACAACTCTCCTGAGGAACCCTGGTTCTTTCTTTATATTTTGCAATGTGAAATGTTTTTGTATGTGATTATACTATCTTATTAAAGAAAGAAGAAGAAGAAGAAAAAAATCTTTTGTCTATTTTCTGACCATGTATGTGCACAAGGGAGCTGCAGGGGGTGCTCTAGAGCCAGAGTTA